>CAJOBZ010000004.1:3397500-3997500 GCA_905332375.1 Pieris macdunnoughi | reverse complement strand
ATTAAACTGTGAATTAGTGATATGGTTTTGTTTCAATCGAGTGACATTTTATTTTGTAATAAAATATTTCTGTATGTTCAAGTCGTTGGATTTTACTACGTGCGGACATGAAGAATGTTTGAATTCCCGTACTAAAGAGGCATGAGCTGCCGATTAAAGAGAGAGAGAGAGAGTACAGTACAAGGATTTCATTAATAATTTCCTATTTGACGTAAGGCTTTGTGTGTCTACCAATCTAAATAAGTTATGTATATTTGATATTTTTTATATCATACCTGAACATAATATACTAATTGCTTCACTGGAAATCAAACGCATATACAACATAATACAACGTAATGATAGACATGTAAAATACTATTGACTATATTTAGATGTTATAAGCGTCACAGACGATTTTATATTTGCATTTGACATAAAAATAAATTAATTTTAATGATTAAGCTCGTTTTTTGTTTATGCGACGCAAAATGTAAGTGAGTAAGTAAGTAAGTCTCTTGGATACTTATGTAGAATTAATTAAGAAAGAAACCTATGGTACTTCATATACAGAGTCGCCCGTGACGTGAAGTGGAGAAAGAGTGGTACGTGATCTGTCGACGAATCGACTACTGAGAACTAAGTCTCGACTGAGAATCTTACCCTATCATTTCCTCTAGTATAAAGTTGTATATTGGGCGCTATTTGGCTTAAGTTATCTAATATTTAAAATTAAAAACTCATTATGTACGAGTACGTATGTACTTGTACACAAGCCTTATTTACTGTACTTTAAATTTGAAATAAAGTACGCTAGCCTCAAGTGGCTGACTGGCAACGTGCTATCGGTGAATGTGAAGTCTCTATAATAATAATAAAATAAAATAAGAACAATTTTTACACTTACAGCGCAGGCCAAGTGGCTCTTTATTGGTATTATTTTGTAATTATTTAGTTGAATTTATTTATATGAAAGTTATGCCTAAAATTCTAGGATCTTTCAAATCACATGATTTTCTATTGTGTATAAGGAAACAAAAGAATATCTTTTATTTTTATATTAATTTCTCCTCAGCAGTTGCGAGTAATAAACTATTGTTTAGTGTTTTAATTTTAAACCGTACTATAATAGTGGCATAAGTAAGCTATTGCTAAAAGGACATCATCCTTCACTAAACGGCCAAGTGTTATTACTCTCTTAAAATGAATGACCTCTGGGTTAATAAAAGTCTTAGACCAAGCTTGATTTCAAGATAAAAAAGATTTCAAGATATCACTAAGAAATCATAATATTAAATAACCATGTACGTCGAGAGGCGGGTAGAATTTATATTACTTGTAATGTGCGGATTCCTACCCGTTTTGTGTAGGTTTACAAGATAAATGTTTCTGCTTGAAACATTTCGTTTTAAAGTAACATGAAGTGTTTCACAGTAAATGTAAAATATATTTGTGTTTTTTCTGTAAGTATTTAGTTTTTAATTATTTTAATTGACATTTTTTATTTCATCATCTGATTTGGATTTTATTATATTATTATTGGTGGAATATATTTTAAATATATTATAACGCAAACAAATGTCAGTTTGACTTTGACGCATTTACCTTAACGAATGGCCTGTAACACCATAGATTAATTTGAATGCGTAATCGCATCATTTCTTCTTTATAACTGAGCTGATCTCTCAAAGCTATCAAGGAAACCACTTAATGGTAATCGCTGTTTTGATGTCACCACTGGGTGTTTCTTTTTGTTGTTAACCCAATAAATGCAATAGTGAACCAGAAATAATTAATTTTGGGAAGGCTGAATGTGAACATACACTGTAATCATTGATATACTTCATAATGTGACCAACAAAAAATATATTATCTGACATATTTTTTCACTCCCTCTTGATCACTTTGATCGGCTGTATCGCCATCTTTAAAATAAACTTTTTATGAAGATAGAGTAGTAAGTAAGTAATTAATTGAGAAGATTATTCAATGTTGTCATTTATTATATCACGTAGTAATGCAAAATTCTGTCAAGTTTTTGAACTATATCTGAGAAAATAGAAGGTATATGTCAATTTCAGACGTACCGTGTTTACTACATCCGGATGAGGTACACACTCTGTACTGGAATAAATTGGTTATCTGTAAATCTGTCGGAGAGATCCTTTTGCGAAATTTCAAACGTATTTATGTACACAATTTCAGAAAATCTCTGTGCAACCAAAATGTTGCAATTATTTTGATGTAAAGTAACATACAGATTGTCATGCATGAATGGTATACGTTTCTGTCATAATAACTGATGTTTGAGAATCATGAAGTAAGCAAATCATTCGATTATCTGAGCTAAATTAATAAAATATACAAAAAAATAACAAGTATATAATGTTTGATGACAGTAATGACCTAACCTAAGGATACAATTCAGAAACAAGACTTATGACATTTTAAATTCCAATACATTTTTGTCAGATTAAGCCATTCAAGCATATTGAACAAAACAAGTGCGTGTAAAGCACGGCTTATTTGCTTAAAAAGGAAAGCATTTTTGGCTTTTAAAATGATTTGTTCACAATTTATAAGTTTGGCTTAATATATACTTAAAAGATCTGCATTATAAATATATATAACAGACAGGTGACGTTGGCGAGGATTTTTTGCTTTTACGTACTAGTAATTGTATAAATCCTACAACCCAAAAATCTCAAAGAGCAGATCGAAATTGAAAGTTCAGGAAATGAAAAACCCATCTGATTTTATAGTATCGAATTTAAATATGTTTATTTACAGCCCAAAATTGTGATATTAAATCTCTTAGCGAGATATGAGATATATTCAAGAATTGGTACGCTCTTTTCTTGAAGGACCCTAAGTCGAATTGGTTCGGAAATACTTCAGTGGGCAGCTGGTTTCACATAGTAGTTATACTTTTAAAGTGTATTAGTGTAATGTCGTAATACAGACAGAAAAATTAAACCAATTTATCACGTGATAATGCTAGTAAATATATATTATTCTAAATCACATATTATGCGCCCTCAAAAGTCAAAAAGTCAAAAGTCAAAACTCATTTATTCATATAGGTAACACAATGTACACTTATGAACGTCAAAAAAGAAATATACATTAAATGTTTCTAATTCTACATTTACTGCCAGTTCTCAAATCAAGGGCGTAGAACGGAAGAGAAGAACTGGCAATAAACTCTCCGCCACTCTTTTTAATCGCCAAGTTTTTTGTTTTACAGAACGTTTGTAAGGAGCTGCAACCATGTTCCACGTGACATCTTGAGTAATAATTAATAATAAATAAATTTAATTTTGACTACTATTAAATTTCGTTATCTATTTGATTTTACGTATTATTCCTCCTAAGGGAACATTAGATTAGGCCATGAATTTAGTCAACTACGAGTCCTCTAGAAATAGTTATCCTACTCGCTTGGCATTCCTCATACATCCAACTGAATTACAAATTTAATCTTCCTACGACAGTACATGTATAAATTTATGCAAATATACCGCAGTATTATCAAATATATACATTTGTATGCAATGTGATGACACATATGTATCCGGTACCAGTTAACCTTTAACCTGACTTGTATTAGACAAAGTCATTTTTATCTGTCTGGGTGGTACGCGGTAATATTGTCTATGGATTAATCGTTTATTTACCTAAAAATATAATTTGGTTTATATTAAAAGATATATATAAAACCTATTTACTCATTATCACGAATAAGCTTACGTGTTTATGTCTATAAGTTACTGTGAGACTCTGTGTATTAGTAATCTTTAAAAAACGTCGGGTTTCTTCGTACACTTATAATTCGAGAACGGCTGGACCGATTTTAATATAATTTATCCAGCTGTTTTAATGATTTAATTGGACAAATGTCATGGCTTTCGATTTGTTGTATTTTCTCATTCCCCAATGTCAGAATACTATTAAAACATGACGAAACAGTAAAATTAAAAATTCCTAATACATGTTCATGAGTAACTGTCAAACAATTGATGTTCATCCCGTCGAAATGGTAAGTGGTTTTGTCAAATCCGCCATTTTGTTTTTATTTAAAATTTTGAAATTTTATTTGAAATCTTCGCATTCGTAATCAGCGAATTCGAAAACCCCTGAGTACTGACTTTCAGCCAAATTTATAACGTTTTCGAATTTTGGCCAGCTTATCGGGATTTGGCGCCACTGTGTAGCGGTTACAGAGAGAGACAGTCTGTCTCCTCTCCACGGAGCACCAAATATTCAAGCTGCTAATAAAGTGACTAGTGAAAAGTAAATACATACCATTTTCTATCTCCAAAGAGTAGATCACAGTCTCCCCATTATCGGCGGTTGCGGATACTCGACCCACCTCTCCCGTGGAACCTTCGTTGGCTTCTAGTATGTATGATGAAGAGCTGAATGATAGAGAAGGTGGCTCCACTGGAGTATCTAAAAATCAGAGTAAATAGTGACAACTTCTAAAAAAAATCTTTTAATTGAAAATAATACGTACAATAACAATTTTTGAGCTTTTTAAACAAACCTTCAAATACAAAACTGCGATTAATTATAAAACTGATTAAATTACCCATTTCATTTACATATTAAAAACGGATTTTATTACTGAGACTATTGTGTTCGTTATTTCTGTGATTCTTTATTTAATTCAGGCCGATTTGAATATTAATGATTTATATGCTATTGTACAGTTTCCGCCTTGAGTCGTTTCCGATAGACTATTTATAATTCTATCGAAAATATATGAATTAAATTTTCTTTTATTTTATATAATAATACAATATAAAGGGACATTATATTTGAAAACCACCGTGATTCGTATTAATGTAACAATAGCAGTCTTGTCAGGGGCGCGACTGCATATAAAAATAGTTCTTCAACTTGTTTTTTATGTTGGTTAACATTAAGCTGGAGCAGTGTTGGCCTGGTGGCTTCAGCGTGGGACTCTTATCCCTGAGATCGTAGGTTCGATCCCCGGCTGTGCACCAATGGACTTTCCTTCTATGTGCGCATTTAACATTCGCTCGAACGGTGAAGGAAAACATCGTGAGGAAAACAGAGAGAGTTAGACCCAAAAAGTCGACGGAGTGCAGCACATTAGGCTGATCACCTGCTTGCCTATTAACAAATGATCATGAAACAGATACAGAACAGACCTAGGGCCTCAGATTTCTGTTCTGTTCTGAAAAGGCGCCACTGATTTTTTTACATTAATCTATTTAATAACTGCACGGGTAGAACATTTATTTGCCGCGGTAGTAAATACTTTTAAGTCGTTAGACGTTGTTTGCTCTCGATATATTTTTTATTAGGTACTTGAGATATAGGAATTATATTTACCCGATTCATATATATCTAGAAGGAGTACAGCACTTGCTTCATCAGCTACCAGATTCAAGGCGACATACGAAAGAATTGATGGTACGCTCGTAGCAGAAAGCGTTACAGTGACGACTCCATTAGTGATAGTTGCTCTGAATAGTTGGCTATATTCTGAAAACAGAAACATTCATGATTTAGAATTCTCGTAACTACTCTTTAGTAGAGACATAATTGTATCAAAGAAATGTTGGTAATGGTCTCATAGTTAAGTCACTGAAAGTAAAGAGATTTTTTTTTTCTTTTTCTTACATCGTGTTGCGTCAACTTCAAACGACAAACTTCGTAAAATTATATACCTAAACATTCCTCCTGAAATAGTGTTGAAAACCGCAATCAATTGTTTCGTAGTTTTGAGATGATCGCGACAAGGACGCGGCGGAGGATTATATAATATAAAAGTTAGTCTTTATAGTATATGCTGTCACTGATTTTTCGTAGACATTATCAAGCTCTACAAGTTTTCTTTTACACAAACATATATACGTACGTATATCTCTCATTGTTTAGGCAGTGTTCGTAAAACACATTTTCGTTCGACACTTTTTTCTCAGACTTACTTTGCAAATCCGACTACTACCAAAAAGACTTTAAATTGTTTGAGTTAATTTATAGCCAAACAAAACGGGGTCTTTCTATCGGTAAAATAAAATTCCGAAAGAAAATCGATTCAGTAGATCCAGAGATTTCAACCTCACAAACTTTACCACTTTATAATATAAGTGTATCAATTATTTAAATGTAAATACTTTTAAATATGCCTTATAAAAGATTAGTAATAAGTATACAAAGATAAAATTGTCAATGGCTCTCAAACAGAATAATTTCTTTTGTTTTTGATAATCTATTTATTAAGATTAGTCTATATAACAGCACGCCTCGAAAAATAATGGCTAATTTATTAAAAAAGTAAAGTAAGACCTCTTAAAGGAAATTCTTCTCTTAGCTTAAAAAATATTATTTTGGATTGTTTAAGTACTCAACGATTGAAAGCGTAAACGTTGCTGTACCGTCAGTTGACGCATCTGACGCTAAGAAACTATTGTCTCAACAGCAATCGAACTGAGCATCACCAGGTTAATCTACCAATATAACACATAGATGCAATATCTTTATTGAATCATGAAATGGCTTTTAACATAATTTTGTTTTAAGAATTCTTAGAATTAATATTTTAGTGAAAATAACATTGGTGTTTGGCACCTGGTAGCGACTGAAATAAAATGATACGCGAGCTCCAAAGTTTTCGTATTGGAAAAACTTATATATTAAGTAACTAACTTACCCCCTGAAACTTCAATATTTCCGCTAAATTCCACAACAGTTATCGCTTCATGAACCACAGCATTATTTTCCACGCGTCCTAAATACAAAACTTTGTCGAATTTCACATTTGTTGTCGGATCTGAAAACACAGTTGGAATATGAGAATGTAATATTGTTATTTCATCTTAATACTTCTACTGAGGGATAAGACGTAAACCACAATCTTTATTTAATTCATATTATTGTTTCAGATACCATTCAATGAATAACTGAATTCTCTTTGTCTGGGTTATTTATCGATAGATAAGATTAGAATACATATGTTTTGATAACGTTAAACAAAAATATGCTAATATTTCTATAACATTATGAATAATGCCTGACTTGATAACGTAACGTTTATACAATTTATTGATCATGTTAGGCATCTAATAGATGTTTCAAAAAGACTAATATTTATTTGAATAAGATCAGCAGTTAAAGGGTTATTAGATAATCTTATTTCATTTCAACCTTGGAACAGATTTGATATTTTTACCTTACTTTTATCTAGTTCCGAATCAAGGTGTCTCAAGTAGTTTTTACTCAAGTACGCACCGAGTTATGATTAGATAAATGAAATATTATTATTTTGTTTTGTTAATATAATATAGTCTTCCTATTCGATATAGATATACAGAGAATTTAAATGGATGGTTAATTTTATGTTGTTTTCTAGGTTCTTCTAATTTTCGGCCGTAGGGTAGGCCGTAGGGAACTTGAATTCACTTCTGACTCATTGCAAATTTTTATCTTAAAAGCATAAATATATTTACCGTTTGTTACGACTATTATAATGACCGATCGGGTAAGAACCACTTCAGAGCCCACTCTTTGTGCGTATACAACGAATACGAGTTGATTGTTATTGTTTATTACACTTTCAGGTATGGAGGAACTTAGTTCTAACTCAGCGGAGTTTCCAGATTGCCGCAGTCGAAACCAAGTTGAGTGGTCTAAAATCAAATAATTATAGGTTAAAATAAGTACATGGGCGTCAAAAGTGTACATACCTTAATAAATGGTATTTTCATTTTTTTTATTTGCTATATTTAGCTAGGAAAAAGGCAATGAAAGAAAACGGTCTGATTTATTATATTATTTACGGTATGATTGGGGATATTAGCGGCTTTATTGATTAGATAAGTAAAAATAATAAAAATTGGGAAAAGACTCCATATTCCTGAGAAGGTACCAGTTACAATCTGTTCACTTAAATTTTTCTTTCATTATACAAATATTGTAAACGGAATTAAGATGAAGTAGGTCGCTAATACATGAAATCAGCTTCCCCAACTAGTAGGTATTCAATACTTTCTAATTCATGATACATACCTCCCTCTAATTTAAATTGGATTGTTTCATCGAAGCCTGATTCCATTCGAATTATGAAGTCAAAGCTGAATTCTGAAGCGTCTGCATAAGATCCCGAGTAATATGGTTTATCAAAACTTATATTTTCCACTGATTCTTCATTTCGAACGATTTTTAAAACTATCGCAGCACGCGCGCTTGTATATTCCGATGTTGCTTGGATGTCAATTGTTATAAGTCTATTAATAGGAATATTTTCTTCTGGTATTGGGCGTAGAAGAGTCAAGGTTATTACATTTCGCTCATTCGGTGTACTGAAATAGCCACTGAGTTCTGAAAATATTGGATAAATTTGAAATTATTAATTCTTTTAGCGGACTAAAGCTTTTTACTAACACTTAACAAACTGTAAACAATATTACGATACTTCTTCAGATAGAGTTAATGATTACTTAAGCTTAAATCAAAATCAGCCATTCACTAATCGGACATTTAGTATCGTCACTGAGTTGCATTATTCCTTTATTCCGGAGGGCTCATACAGAAATTGGCCATTTTAGGTAATTATTAGCCTACCTCCTATTAAACTAAATATGACTTCGTCGTTGTAGCCTTCGGCTAAAACTATTGGGTCCAAGAATATATCACTCTGGTTTATGGTACCAACGTATGCCTGTCGGTCGAACTTCATGATAGGAGTAGATCCATCACCAACTTCTGAAAAAAATTGAAAATTTTGTTCTATTTTCTGTACCAATAAATTGGTAGATAGTTCAGCCTTTAATCAAGAAGAAAATTTAAATTATATTATTAAACATTGGTCAAATGCCCAATCCAGGATTATTTTATAAACAAGACGTGACATCAAAGTAAAATCGCAAAGAAGTGTTAGTAATAAGTACCTTTAATGGTAATGATAATAGTTGATCTTGCGGATGCTGTATCGCTAGCTCTATTGGCATGGACCTCAAAAATTAACTGTGAATTACTACTAACCACGTCAGATGGTACTTGCCGAGATAATGCCAATTTAGCAGAACTTCCTGTTGGAACTAATTCAAACCATGTAGACTGAACTGAAATAAGTATTAGTCACTTAGGGTAAAACCATAATACGTAATTGTAGATTGGTCTAAGATAAATAATTCAATGGCTTTTAAACGCCATTGAAACCAGCCTCATCTATGGCAATGAGTTTACTTCAAAGAAAAATAAATTAAACATTTAAAAATCACAATAATAATAAGCTATTTTTTGTATACCTCCATATAAAGAATATGTAACAGTTTCGTCGTATCCTTCAGCAAGTGATATCGTGTCTTCAAACGTAAATACATTTTCTGATGTATACCTCCCAACATAGTATACACGATCAAATTGAATTCCATTAATAACCGGAGGCTCATTATCTTTTATTATTCTAAGAATTGTTGTCGTTCTCGCTGTCATAATATCATTTTTCGAAACTCGTATCTCAAATGTAATAAAATCATTATTGAGTAGATCTTCAGAAACCTCCCGCTGAAGAACAATTTCGAATACTGGCCGTTGAGGTGTTATAGAAAAGTAGTTTGCGTAATCTAAAAATAAATAAATGGAAGGTGTTAATGGTTGGTGCTCGTTACTTCCACATTTTACATACGTGATTCATACTTACTACCATGCAAAGTAACAGAATATGTATCGTCATAGTTGCCGATTAGAGTTATAGCATCCAAAGTTACACCACTTTTATTTAAAGATCCGACATAGTATGCTCGGTCAAAGCGTAAATTCTCGGAGGATTCTGGCAAAATGTATAAAAATAGTTAACATGTGACTAATATAAATGTAAACACAGTCACTCTCAGATGTTACTACTTCCTAGTCTTAAATTAAACACTTATTTATTAGATATGTGGATATATTCTAAACCTATATTTGTATAGTACATACCCTGTATGATTTCTATAAATATAGCAGCTTCTGCAGAAAGGGCTCCAGGCTTTTTTGCCAAAACAGAAAACACAATTTGATTGTTGCTTTCTACTACGTGGTCGGGTAATGTATTTGCTGAGTTTTCGTATAATCTTACTGAATTTCCATCTTGAGTTATGTAGAACCATTGTGATGATTCTGAAAGCAAAATGTTTATAAAGATATTTGTAACTAAGCGAAAACATTAATCATATCTAATTTATTCAAAATTAACTGATACTATATGCAGACTGTCATATTGAGGTACTATTAATATTCAGAATTTTAAATAACTTTTGAACACTTTAAAGAAAATTACATGTTAAAAATACATACCTCCGTCTAAGTTAAACTCTACAGTATCATCAAAACCCCCCGAAAGCGAAATGATGTCGGTAAAACTCAACCCATTAGTAGAATATTGGCCGGTATAGTAGGCACGGTAAAAACGGATTGGTTTGATGGTTGGTGTGTCGTCAATTTCTTTTATTATCTTTAAAACTACTGTTGCTTGAGCAATAGTAGTATCTCGTGTTGCTCTTATTTCTAAAGTTATTATATTATTATCTGGAAGCCCTTCTTCTGGCAAATCTTGCTGAAGGATTATTCCTAGTCCATCGCCTTGTGTAGATGTACTAAAATAGTTGGCCAAATCTAAAATTATTATAATGTTACTATTCTTAATACAATAAGACTTTCATTAATGTAATTTTTCAAATCAACTTACCACCATGTAAGGTAACGGTGTATGGTTCATCAAGATTGCCCCTTAAGTTAATTGTATCCAAAGTGATTTTGTTTTTATCTAAAGATCCTACATAATATACCCTTTCAAACGATAGCGAGCTGTCTTTATCTTCTGTAAAACGTAATTTTTAATTTAATTGTATCGCACTATTACAGATGAAATAAATAAACTTAAGTGGAAATTAGCGGGGCACATGGAACAAGGAACAGAAAAGTGGAGCATCAAAGTATTAAACTGGAGCCCAAGGTACAATAACCGCAAAAAAAGATAGTTGAGAAGGTGCATGGACCAGATTAAGAAACACCAGGTGGTATATGGCAGAGAGTGGCACAGTGCAGACAGAAATGGCATTTGCCAAAAAAGGGCACACATATATCTAGGATTAATGAAATGGTAGAAATATAAATGTATTTAAATTTAGGGTATCTGAAATAAATGGCTTTTATTATTATTATTACTGATGATAATAAGCAATTTGATTACTATTAGATAAAACTATGATTAAACTTTGCAGTATTTTGATTAATATTACCTGCATTAAGTTCAACTACAATAACAGTTCTTCCTGCTGTCGCCTCTGGTTTTTCCGCAATAATTGTTAACACAATTTGTTTATTGTTTACTATAAAATCATTCGGTATAGAATTTATTGTATTTGCGTGTAATATAACTGAATCTTCACTTTCAGTAATATAAAACCATTGCGAATGTTCTGCAATAAACATACAAATAAAAGTTACCTTAAATGTAATTTTATGGTTGAACAAGGTCCAGACACTGATATATATTATATACGTATAATAATATATGTATCAACACACAAAAATTGTTTTGCCCTCAAAGCCACCTTGTCTGTAAATCATAAGGCACGCAATAGTAAAAATTATGAATGATATTTTATTACAAAAGTATTTTCAAATAAAATTGGTTTTATTTTATGTGGTATTTATAAAAACTTACCGCCTTGTAAATAAAAGGTAACAGTAACATCAAACCCAGATGTTAATTTAATAATATTGTTAAATTGTAATCCAACATTTTCTGTGTAAATTGCCATATAATAAGGGTTTTCGAAAACAGGTGGTATTATTTCCTTCTTAACTATACTTATAATAACGGACGTTGTAACAGGAATAGCATTAACTCTTTCTGCTCGTACGTTTAATATTATATTGTCTTCGTTTCCTAAATTTTGATGTAATTCTTCACTTGCCGAAATAGATATAACATTTTCACTCGTAGAGTATGTGAAATAATTGTAATATTCTGAAAAACGAAAATTCTTTTTATTTTGATTCTCCGGTAGGTACTACAAAATCTAGTTTTAGTGAAATGGAGATAGTTTCTACGTGATCCTTAAGGAACCAGCTGCCCACTGAAGTATTCCCGAACTAATTGGGTCCTTCAAGAAAACAGGAATTACCTCGTCATGAATTTTAATTTTGCTATTTTTCGCCAACAGAGAATTTAATAATTTGTTTAAACAATGAAACAATGGAGTGCACAAAAACATTTTGGGTAAACATTGCTATTTATAGTTTAAAAACAATATCCCACATCGATCATATTTATAATCTCTAATCCGAGGTGACATCCCCCAGGCGCTTCACTATTAATGAGAACCTATAGTTATAATTTTAATAAATGAGTAATACCTCCACTTAAGATAAAACGCACTTGGTTCGTAAAACCACTTTCTAGTATAACATCTTCTATAGATACCGCTTTGTTTTCCAACTTTCCAATGTATGTGTGCTTAGAAAATTCCATAACAGCAAGTTCGGTTAGTTCTGCAATTAAAAACATAAAAACAGCAGAATAATTTTGAAGTTATACTTCTTTTGGCGCATTTGGGAAAAATGATGAGAGTATTTTTTTACGATGCGCACGCACACCGTCACAAAAACTGACACCCGTCCCACTGAAGTTAGGATAGTCAAAATTTTAAAATAAAAAAGTCAATTTCTTTTATTATGTAGAAACATTTTTTTGTGATATTTAAATAAACTTTAATTAACTAGATAATGCGTTACAATAAAACTTTCAATGTATTAAATACCTTTTTCCTATTGTTATTGCCGTTTTTTTCTACAAACGTAGAATAAGGCGAAAGATAAAATTTATAAAAAGATTTTTATCTTGTTACCAAAGAAGTATAACTTCTAATGCGTGTACATATACAAGTACACACACATGTTTTTTTTAATCAAAATTAATACAATAATTTGGGTTTCACGTTTATAGGTTAAAATAAGTACATGGGCGTCAAAAGTGTACATACCTTAATGAATTAATTTCCCATGATGTTATAACGACTGTTTTGCAGTGAAATTACCATAAACTAAAATGCTTACGATATCGTTTATCCAGATGATGTTTAACCCTTGACCCCAGAATATCTACGCTTATTTTTTTTAATTGGTAAAAATACTTTCACAAATTTGCAAGAACCAGAATGGCACGCTATCTACTAGGTTAATATTGTACGTCACCAAGGTGCATACAAATCGTTAAGTTAAGTAACCAAGCGTAAAAGTAGAAGGATTTTGAAACAAAACATGTTTATAGTTCACTCACCATTCGGAAACCTTATGACAAGAGCGGCGTTACCGCCAACAGTGTTCGGTTTTGTAGCAACAATGTATAAAGTAAAAATCTTGGCTGAAAATATCAAGTCCTCAGGAATAGCGGACCTTAACGATACTATAACATTGTCATCGTCGTTTTCTATTCTGAAATAGTCGGCGTGCTCTGAAAATAATTAAAAAGTGTATGAAAAACAAGTAGACAGTGAAGATGTTGTGCTGATAGAATTATTATAAAATAATTTATTTTTTCTTTAAATTTATTAACTCAAAGTTTATGCATATAATTATTATATGTCAGTTTTCATGCGAATGCATATAACTTTAATATTATTATTTTCTATTTAGTATTATTATTATTCTTTTTATTATTTTTCTTTGCTACTGAGGCGCAAACTAGCTGCTCTGGTCTCTGGCAGAATGACCAGCGCTCTGGAACTTTTTGCTCCTCAGCATAATGCTGATCCAGGGCCAATTACAACCACAGTACACACACATTGCACACTAGAAGCGAACCGATGGCAAAAGGGAATTTTTAATTTTTATATTTTATTGTTTTTGATATGTCTTATGTTATCTTTTCTTTAAGTATTGTTATTTTGTGTGTTTATGTGTTTTCGTTTGTAATAAATGTTATGTCTATGTCTAACTTTAATCACGCATATAGCGTGTTTAACATATATTTTTCCTCGCAAAGAAGTCTATAACTTTCCTTATTCAGTATTAGATGACGTCTTCGTATTATAAAAGTCCAAATACCCTCTTACCTCCAAAAATGTTAAAGTCCACTGTCCCATCATACCCTTGAGTTAAACTTATTTCTTCAATAGTAACATGTGTAGTATTTACGTATTTGCCCTCATATATTTTTTTTGCGAAAACTGGTGTAGTTAAATCATTTTTAATTATTTCAAAAATGAGGGTAGATGCCGCTGTATTGGTATAGTCACCAGTTGCAGTAATTTCCAAAGTTATAATATTGTTTGAGGTTACAATTTCTTGAGGTAATTGTGTTCTCAAAGATATAAGTAATTGGTTTCCATTGCTTCTATGATTAAAAAGGTTGGCATAATCTAAAATTCATTAAGTGATTTAATTATATTTGCAAGGATTAGGACAACTCTGGAAAATCAATTCATAAAATTCCCATGACAATATTATGGTTACGTCTTACAATTGCATATGGCAATTAAATTGATGCCGTCTCGCTGACTCTGTTATGATTATATTTCACAATTGCATAGATTCAGGGTAAAAGCATAGATCGCATTAGTTAAACAAAGTTTCTAATAAATAGTGTGTGTTAAAATCGACAATTCCTGAGTTTACATAATTATGAAGAAACGTAGAATTTTTACGTAACAGCTCAGTAAAATATTGGTATTTAATCGTGACCAAATATTTACTAAAAAATCTTAGTGAAACATGCTTTTATATCCCTTACAGATGTAACCAGCTTATCCACGAGTCTATAAGTAATTTTTTAAGCTATAGCATAGATTTTATCGAGGGCTTTGAGCGCGGCGACCGAATTAAGAAAAAACCTAACACGCGATGCGGCAAATATGCGTTAGAGTGAGACAGAACGCATACTGCACATTCCCATCTCTAAAGGCCGATTTACATTATCTTAGTGTTTAGGAGAGTGCTTTAGTACAACTTGAAAGGCAAGTTCTTTAGTGCTTTAGTGCGTTGCGAGTGAACGTTTACATTTCTTCCAGTAGAGTATAATTACAGCGCCACAATGAACGCGCAACGACGTCGGCAAATACGCTCTATTCTACGCAAAATACCAACTGTAGTTATGGAACAAATAGAAGACGAGATTTTATTCGAAATAAATAAACTAAATATAAATAATAAACAAAATAGCTTCTTTTAAGGCAGTGTATGCCGAATGCCTAGCCGGTTTGTTTTTGTATAAATTGTTTTTAACGTTCCACAAACATTCGTGAACAACATATTCAGACACAAATTTGATAGTTGTATCTTCCGACCATTTAGCCATCTTTAAAAATCAAAAAACACGCACGCGTTTCACGGCACTTATGCACTCTCCTAAAGATTTGACTAAAGTACGTGTTTACACATAACGAGGGAAGATCTCGGGGGGTGCGCGGGCGCGAGAGGGGTATCACTTGAAACAAAAATAAAAAGCGATTCTATTTTGATTCAACTTGAAAGTCAAGTAGAACCGTACTAAAGCAAGTAGCGTTTACATGTTTCAACTAAAGTACTATCCTAAAGCACTCTCCTAAGCACTAAGATAATGTAAATCGGCCTTTAACGAGATCGGTGATGTAGCGTGAGCGCGGCCGGTGCAGCCGGTACGCGTTAGAGTGAGACACACTAAATAGGCGTTTTAGTCTGAGTCTGGTAGAGTGGTAGATTGAAATAATATCAAAGAAAAAAACTTGAATTATCAAAGAAAAACAAATACTGCATAAATAAAAACTAAATAAATAATTATAACTGCATAAGTTGATAAAAAATGCTATGCAATAGCTTTACCGCGGCAGTTCCCGAGTGCAACACGTTTTTTATTAATAATAAATCGAAATTATACTGACCTCCTCGAATCCCAAAAACAACATCTTCATTAAAGCCTTGATTTAAAAATATATCCTGATACACTAAATTAATACCATCTATTACACCTTTATAAGAAAGCAATTCAAAACTCAACTCTCTAGCTGAAAATTAGAACACAGAACGAAACCTTAATTAATGTTAAGTGATATAAAACATTTCATTGCAATACAGTCGTTATAAAAAATATATAAATAACATATAGGAAAATAATTTATTCTTACCTGTTAATTATAATATTAGTAAGATTTATTAAGTGTGGTTTACGTCTTATACGGGGAAAAAGATCACTTAATATTATATTGTCCATACTTACTTTTACGCTTTTAAAAATGCTATTATAAATAAAAACTCTACTAAAAATACCAGTATTTTCTAAATTAAATGCTACACGTTTTAATAAAATGCGAATACAAATGATAGCTTGCATTAATTAATTAATGTATCTTATGTAAATAAACTTAGTCATTACAACATCAGTTATACTACTGTAGTGATTTAAAAAAGCCAAATATAATATTAATTTTGACTTTGCTTAAAATAAACGTTCTCCCGAAATTATCAATCTTATGACTGAGTGCCACTTTCGTAAATATAAAAATACCTTGAATCGCGTCTTAACGTACACGCGACACTTTCATAAACTTGGTTTAAAAGTAGCAAAACTACGATTTAGGAACTTCTGTTAAGTCCCGAGAAGATCTTACCACTAGGTAGTTGTATTATAATGGTAGCTGCAGCTCCACTTGTGTGTTCTCTCTCAGCTCGAACTATTAGGTATATTTGTTGTTCTCGTAAAGTTTCAGTAGGTATTTCTGTTTTCACCCTGAACGTAATTCTATTATCATTTGGAGTCATTTCGAAGTATTCTGAGTGCTCTGTAAAGGGAAAACCATATAATAATAATAATAATTCCTTTTTGAAAAATAATTAAGATTTATTTGCCAGTTAATAAATGATTAAGAATTGGTTCCTAATGAATTAACAATATTAAGAATGGGCTTGGCTCATGGCGTATTAATTAATGCATGTAAAATAATATTTACTTCTAGTATAATACATTAAGGGTCTGTTTCACAATGTATGGATAAAGTACCAAATAGCTATGCAACACATAAATTATTTGGAAGATAAATTGTGCTATTTGACACTTCATCGGACTCCTAACTTATGATGGACTTTATGTGACGAATAGCGCTGTCTGACAGTCGTGAAATGCAACAATAGTGTTTATCCTACCAATAAGTAATAAATAGCTAATTTGGAACTTATGTAGAACTTATCCGTACATTGTGAACAAAACCCTAAATAGGAATCCAAATTACCCGATCAATACGCGTGTTGATCCAGACAATCAACTCATGCCTCTTAAGTTGTCTCAGAATAAATATTCATTTTTATTCCCAGACATTTTAGTCCCATCCAAGTATTTATTTTTTAATTATAACATATCAAATAAAATACTTTAAATTACCTCCTTCGAAGCTAAATTTTACTTGATTATCGTAACCTCTAGTCAAGAATATATATTCATCAGTTGCCAAGTTTTCATTAGTGTAATTCAATAAATAGAATGTATTCGAAAATTGCAATTCCTCTGGCAATTGAAATTGTGTATCTGATATTATCCGAACGGTGCCTTCCGTTGTTAGTGGCGGATCGTTTGTTTCATCCATATCCTGGAATTTATAATCAGATTTTGAGTACTTATAGAAGGTCCCTGTAATTTCTTTTAAGGGCGCTATATCTCAAGAGGTTCGCGTGGCCTTTTTAGTGAAAATAAAAGACGAATTATTCAAATGTTTTGCGTAACTAAGATTGGTCATCTCGCATCTCTTGTTTAAAATCTAAATATCATCTATGCATATGGGTAGCACAACGTATACTTATAAAAGTTAATTAAAAAATGCCTCTAAATTTACATTCACTGCCAGTTCTCAATTCAAGGGCGTTGAACGGACGAGAAGAACTGGCAATAAACTCTCCGCTATTCTTTTAAATTTTTTTGAAAATGTTTGTAAGCGGCTGCAACCATTAACATCATACTTCACATGAACGTATCATCTTAAATGAATTATAATAATGTAATCATAAACAATCGTTATCAGAGGGTAATTGCTGATAGGGATTAGCAATAGGCATGTATTAGCCAATCACAATCCAGCGAAATATGCCATGGATTCTTGCAATTTACATTCTTGCTGTGTAAAATTACTAGTATTAGTAAAAACTAAATTTGGTATTAAGTATTTATTAAAGTGTAATATATAATTGTCATGTATTTTATACATAAATAGAATTTGAAAAATTATGTGGTGTAATTTAATAAATAAAATAAATAATGAATCAGTGAATGCAAGTGGGAATCGTCGATACCTAGACTTGTACACATTTTTAATAGTCCGTGTAGACTGTAGATATAATATAATCTACAATAGGATAGCTTTGAAAATGTCTTTTGGAATAGATGTAGTAATTTATTTATATTCATTTTTAAACTTATTTTACATTATTTTTAATATGTAAAAGATATGAAATCTCATACCTATGTACCTATGTCTACATAGGTAAAACTCTACTTACTGTTGCCATTATTTTTAAACTAAGATCGTCTGGTATTGATCTTATAAACATCTTGGCTCGCAATGTTGCTGAAAATTCCTTTGTCGCAGGAGACGAATCGTAAAATATTTCGAAATAATCATTTTCTTCTATGGTGAAATCGACTCTTTGGGTTGTCAAGTCGATATCTCTGGCTATAATTTGCTTGTCACAACCTGTCACTAAGAATCCCGGAGGTAAAGGGGGAATCACAGTGAATTCATAATTGTCTGACGGAAGAAATCGGGGGGCGTTTTGGTTCGTATCTATAATATCTATTTGAATAACCTGAAACATAAAAAAGTCATATAGTAATGAAAATATTTATTTGTTTATAGATTTAATGTGAGCAATATGAGAGCGTTCTAAAATTGTTTAAGCAATTTAAGGTTGATACATTTATGAATAAGGGATGAAGCATAAGTAACAGTCAGCTTATGTTAGATGTATAATAACGTTTTTAAGCTACTCGATTGCATAGCTTCTATCGCGGGCCTTGAGGGGTGTTAGTCTGAGTCTGGTAGAGTGGTAGATTATGGAATAAATATCAAAGTTTTTTGAATTAATATTAAAGAAAAACTTGAATTAATATCAAAGAAAAAAAATGCATAAAAAAAACTAATAAATTAATTATAATTGCATAAGTTGATAAAAAATGCTATGCAATAGCTTTACCGCGGCAGTCCCCGAGTGCCACAGTTATTATTAAGAGTTACTGTTATTACCTATAATTAATAATTATATGTCACATATAAGCTATATTAAACATTAATATTTAGTTTAAATACTAATTATTGTAGCAGAGATTTTATTAAATTAAATGGAGTATTTAAAAGCTTTATTCTACTCTTAGTGACGATTTAACATGCACAATGGCTTTCAATTGTAGAAACAAAAAATTAAAATATCATTTATTCATGTTCGAGTAGGTAACTTATTGTACCTACCCATAGGAACGTCAATAAAACAAATTTATACTTCTAAATTTACATTTCTCAATTCAAATGCGTAGATTGGATGAGAACTGGCAAAAATCTCTACGTTACTCTTTTAAATTATTTGTGACCAATGTTTTTTTAAACAAAATGCTTGTTGGAAGCATTAGATATGATTGTATGAGGATTTAAAGTTTTTTAAAGTTACGCAAATCGATGATTCGTATTAAATGTCCGTCCGTAAGTAACTTTTCGTTAAGAAACTTTAGTAATAACTAACAAAAGTAAGTTAACTTGGGACAGAGATTGTTGAAAAAAAAATAGACATACAGCAAAATTATCAGAAGGTCTATTTTCCGCAAATAGAGAATTCTCATTCTAAACTGTTTAACCAATTTTGATAAAAGGCTTTATATTCAATCCTATTAGGTACTACACAAATTGTAAGGTAAAAGCTTATTAAAAGTTTGATTTCCAGTTAGGCTGTGGCGTAACAATAGGGTGGCAGGGCTGGCAAAAAGTACAATACTGGGCTAGCGTGGGGACTACAGACCATTCCCTCTCCCCGAATTTTTAGAACTGGCCAGTTAGAAACATTGTAGTAGTAACCTAATGTAGTATATTACAATTATTTGTCATTTGTTTTTGTGTATTGGCGGCAAATCTAAAACTCTTGTTACACGTGAAAGTGAACCTAACGCGCGAAAATTTTCGGTCAATGATTTATTATGACTTTCGTTGTGGGCTTACTCAACAACAAAGCTATGATAGGCTGCGATTATCATTTCGTAATGAAGCCCCATCTCGTGCCACTTTTTACAATTGGTTTAACGAGTTTAAGCGTGGACGTAGCAATCTCAATGATGATCCGCGTGAGGGACGTCCTTTAACAGCGACTACTGAAGATAACATCAGTGCTGTGCGACGCATGATAGAGGAAGATAAGAGATAATGAAAGCGTACGAAAATGCCATAGAAGAGACCCCAAGGAAAAAATGGGTCCACCGCTTTTCTCAGTGTTTCCATCGAATACGACGATGTGTATAGAGGAACGGAGATTACTTCGAAAAACAATAAAAGTATTGGCAAATTTCTACATTAAGCCGTTTTTCATTTTCTAAACATTTTCAGTGTTACCTAGGTACAACGTGTAATTGAGCACGCTGAAAATATTGAAGGTTTAAGGATTTCCGAAAGTATAGTAGCTATATAGATTTCTGCAAGTGCTTCGGTATTGAATCATTAGAATGTAGACGTAAACAACACGACCTTATGTTTAAGAAATTATATAAAAACTAGTATCCTTTATTAGATAGAATGGCTTTGTTATTCCTCTTTTATATTAAATATATTATAATGAACAATGAATCTTAGAACTTATTATAAATACATATATTCTTTGTATTTTTTGTTTTTGACGTGACAACGTCTTATAATTCGATGGAGCCGGCTGCACGCACGAAAAAACATGACTCATGCGGCGTTACCTCGCTCTGAGGCGTTACCTCTCTCTGAGGCGTTACCTCGCTCTGAGTCGTTACCTCGCTCTGAGGCGTTCCATTTAAAATTGACATAATTGTATTTATGCGTACAAATAAATGTAACTTGATCAATTCAATTGTGATTTCCATTTACCTCCTTCTCTATATCCATACAAAATACCTATCAAACAAATAAAATTTAATTTTTTTTTTGAAAAATGCAACCATCCCATCAATATTTTTTTATGACGTTGTCACGTTCAACTATCGTCAGTAAACCGACTTTACAGACAACCGATTTTTTTAATTTTATGTGTATTCCGTTTTTGGCTTTTGTGTATAGTGTAATTGTTTGAATATTGTTTAGTAAGTAGCTGTAGGAATACCGTTGAGCATATAAATAAATAAATAAGGTTATTAAAATTAAACTGAGTAGGGACGATTTTTACTAATAGGGCCCCATTAAAAGAATTGCCACGAAAGAAGATTTGCCTCGGGCCCTAGATGGTATAGTTACCACTTCAGTTAGGTAAAGCATTCATAATATTAGTTTCATAAAAGCTTACTAGCGGAGGTTGATTGGTTGATCCTTGCGCGCAGTTGAACGAAACTGTTACTCTCATAGTTTTAGATGTTTCATGCTCCTCGTATTCCGCGAAGTTGGCTCTAGTTGCCACGGTAAATCGCGAATTTTCATACTTCACATCAATATATGGACCGCGGTTTAATCCTTCGCTGTGAACTATGGTGTTAATACCTGAAATAATAGGAATACATAATCTAGAGGCTCGTTCGTATCAAGTATAAAATCAATGGCGCTATAAACTTTTTAGGTCTTGGCCTCAGATTTCTGTATCTGTTTCAAGATCATTGCTTAATTTAATAGGCAAGTAGGAGATCAGCCTTCTGTGCCTGACGCACGCCAACGACTTTTTGGGTTTAAGGCAAGCCGGTTTCCTCACGATGTTTTCCTTCACCGTTCGAGCGAATGTTAAATGCGCACATAGAAAGTCTATTGCACATCCGGGGATCGAACCTACGACCTCAGGGGTGAGAGTCGCACGTAGAAGCCACTAGGCCAACACTGCTCGTATCAACTATAGTACGTTTTTTAAATATTTTGAAGTACTTGATTATTTAGGTAAACAGAAATTATATTTGAAATCATAAGCAATAAATCAATAAATAAACCCGAATATCGCTAAAAACGATTCGAGCTTCGATTCAAAGTAAACGATATTTTTTGAGTTGGAGAGGTAAAGGTGACGTTTTTTGTGTTTTAAAAAATGATTTTGATTATTTTATTATATTTGATTGATGTATTATGGTAACAGGATTACAAATACTTGAAAAAAATCCGGCAAATCGCAAAATATTTTTTTTACTAACTTATAATGTCAGATGTATTCCGATCCAACACAACTCCATTGTGAGTGTCTAATATGCTCTCTTCTACTCGGAGACGCCAGTTTGCAACTCCTTCCATTTGACATGCTGAAAGGTAATCAGATATTTATTACGAAAGTTGACAAATTCCCATATAAACCTACCACTAAAATTTACTTTGAGAATAAAAAAGATTTAATTCCATTATTTTACGAACAAGTTGGTCTCGTACAGAAAACTGAAAAACTATTTATCAATTGACAAAAATAAATATCTTTATAGGAGACCCTAAATCGAAATAAATTCTAATTACGAATAAAACAAATAACAGGACACGCAATAAACAAACAAAGAAAAATTAAGTAGGAATAACAACAAAATCTAAAAAAATACTTAGGAAAAAATCAAAATATAAAAAAGTGCGCATATGGTGTCAGTATATTAAAGATGAAACAAAAGTTATTTTTAAATTCTTAAGGCACTATCTACAGGCATTGTTAAAAACAAGACCATTTGTTAGTTCGCTTCACAGACAATCAAGAAGACATCTACAATTTGTGAAACTTCGAATCATATACCATCCTATGCATCATACCCTAATTCTGACATCTCATCTTAGTAACTGGCGCCTTTGCGCCGGCTAATCAGTCTTTGAACTACTCGAAGATCCAACCTTTAAGTCGAAGGAAACGTACAACAACCTTTCTCCAAAGTCCGTTATATATTAAGTTTATATACTATCATGATGCCTACAATGAAAGCTTAACTAGTTAAAAGCCCTTAGGATAACGGTAATAACTAAGTTGTTAGCATGGACGGAGGTTAAGAGGCACATGGCATATTACCAGAGGTTCTGGGTTGTTTCTCAGAAGGTTAAAAAATTGTGGGTGTGTGTGTTAATAATTGTAACCAATGGCGAACTCGATTTCATTTTTTATTTGCAAGTAGAAAACCTATTGTGACTAACCAAACACAGGTCGTGGTTGTTTGCAAAATAATCTATTATTAAATAAATAATGTTATTGGTTTTGTCAGAAATCGAAGTACGAGGAGTGTTCAATAAATAGTGATAATGCAACACCTTGGAAAGAGAAAAAATAATACAGGCAGTCAAAGACATTAGATATAATAATAATGAAAATTCAATCAATTCTCTTTTGTTTTATAAATCCTTTGTTTGCGTCGTATCAGAACAAGTAAATATGGGTAAAATGCAGTTTGCGCGGTAATATAACATCTCCGCTTGCAAAATGTTACTATGGAGTTGGTATATCAAGACTTTAAAACAACATTTGGGCTTCAAGCTCCTCTATAAATTGTATGTCAGAGTGCTGAGTTAATGCGAGGAAGAACTTCAATTAATGACAACCCGAGCACGAGACGGCATCGGTAATAACTAAACAAATGATAGTTAAAAACATTTCCTTGGGAGATCGCCGTGTTACTGTTCGTTTTATAGCTATTTGGGTTCGAAAAGTGTCAGCGAATTTTGGCTCGACTCATGGACGAAACATCTTTCTACGTAAACGTCTTTACCATTATGACCCGATAACGAAAAATCTGTCCTTGGAAGAGACAGTAATCTCCAACTCCGAAGAAATATAAGAATTTCCATCCGCCAGTAAGATGGGCTGTATTTTTTGAGACAGCCAAGGGGTGATATTGATCGAATACCTTAATCGTGGAGCCACTATTATAGGAACTTTGTACGCAGGACAAATAACAAAGTTACGTGACGCAAGCAACGGCGTGGCAAACTCGCAAAAGTTTTGTTTCACTAAGATAACGCCCGCGTGCATAAATCCAGACTTGCCTGGCTGCCATTCAGAAAACTGGCTTCGAATTGATAGAACATTCTCTATATTCACCGGCCCTAGCCCAGTGATTTCTCTAGTGATCTATTTCCACGGTTATAGGAACATCTCAGGGTTCATACATTGAAGCTGATGACGTTGTCACCGCGATAGTAATTTTTTTAGAGGATCAGGACGTAGATTTTTTAATTTTAGCTTTGGAAAAAAATTTATATACCTGAAAGATAACGACGTGGAAAAATAATAGGCTTTTAATAAAAGATAATTGCGTTATACGCATTATCACTTTTAAATATACCCCTATTAATATTAACTGAAACACTAATTTGGCAAACACTGAGCCTCGGCCTTCTTGGAAGTCATAAACATAGATAAGATAATAACAGAATAGAAAAGACTCACAGTAACACAAGTGCATCAGTTGTATAAACACTATACAGTCTAACCACAATCGTCGCTCCATTTTCGGCATTTTCACATAAAAATATGGAACATCACTTCACCGTCACTTTATTAATGTCACTATCGACCACTTAAAACAACAATACCTGTACTGACTTGAATTATGACTGCTTTATCATTGATACGCGGTGGTCATTACCTGCCAATCATTTGATTCATATCGAAGATAATTTCAAAAGATATCAAAAACGTTAAAATATAATTGAAATTTATCAACTGATTGTTCGAGTACCAAAATAAGACGTGCAAAATGTAAAATGTATTGTTCTAGTTAATCAAATCAAAAACATTTAATTAACATAATAATAATTATTATTTATTTATTAAATCAGACTATCATAAGTCCATGTGGTTATTATTGTGTTAGTTGTAGTGTGATATATTTATATGAACGTCACTAAAAATGATTCTAAAATTACATACGTGCTCCGAAAATCTAGAACCAGTAATCCAAGAACATAACTAGCAAGAAATTCTACGCTACTTTTATCATCAAAGTCATTTGCCATCGATTACAGATCACCATGTCTTGTTTTAAAATTCCATATACGCCGTAGGGAGTACTTTTAATAGTTAGTTAAGAGTTATTTTAATAGGAAGTTGGACGTTTGAACACCGTAGGCTCGGATATTAATGTAAAGTTGTCGGTTTTGTGCCTGATCTGTTTGTTCATACTTTTTTTTGATACCCATCCATAATCACAATGCCAGAAGATATGCCGCATTTGCCATGGAGAGTGTTCAGAGGAGTTGTTCGGATTAATACCTGCAGCTGAGTTTCACCATCGGACGTCAAGGCAGAATACGAAATTCCACCTGTGATCCACCGACGTCCGTCGTTCCACAACTGAGCGTTTTTTAAGGCAGTTTTTGCTGCGCACAACCCCTATGTGGAACCAGCTGCCCACTGAAGTATTTTCGAACCAATTCGACTTAAGGTCCTTCAAGAAAAGAGCGTACCAATTCTTAAAAGGCTGGCACTGCACTCACTCTGGTATTGAGAGTGTTCTTGGGCGGCGGATCACTTAACAGTAGAAGAGTCTCCTGCCCGTTTGCTGCCCTGTTTTATAAAAAAAAGTTTTCATGTTGCCGGCCTTTTAGGAATAAAAATGCTCAAACAATGTCGAGCTATGTGACACAGGCTTGCGTATATCGCTAGTATCGATAGAGGTGAGCCGATATGGCCTTAATGCCAGATTTTCTGAAAAATATATAATATTTCTTCTCGCCCTAGACGCAATATGGCGTGGCATATAGCTGCCACGATTAAATAATAACAGCATCCACGAATAAATTTTTTCCTCTTAATGATTTTTTCTATTAATACATTTTATATATTATTACAATGTTGGTTAAGAATATTGTCAATACTGAACACATTAAAGATAAATATAAATTAATTTTAATTAGATTTTTAAACTTTAAATATGTAAAGTATACATTTCAAAAAGATAATAAAGTATTTAATAGGTCATTAATCATGCAGATTGTTATCTTATCATTTAATCATTAATTGCAACTTCACAAATACCGACTTGGGATTCCAGAAATCTATTTCCGTTATTTTAATGTGAAGGTCAAATTGTCTAAACATAGGTTAATAGGGAAATTGTTGGCGATTTTTTCGCGCATGACTTGTCTTGAGCATTTCATTTCGGAAATCTATAATATATTCGATAATATATTTTATTTTTATATCGTATTGCGACGTATCTGTTTTCATAGGAAATTCGGGATATTTGTATGATAATTTTTTTTTACAAATGTTTGTATATCTGATTGTATTGAAAATCAAAAGGTCCTTGTTTTCAAAAGTATTAATAATAATAATTTATTTATTGCAAGAATATGGTACAAAAATGTATAAGGTGGTACAATCGTAAGTTCGCATATTTTGCCATACACAATTGGCGCGCAAATTTGTCTTAAGGAATTTTACATTTTATATTATTAGTCAAAGTCAATTCTTATTTTATTTGTATCGTAGATATCATATCATACGTTATTAAATTTATATCAACTACACTGTCTCACGCAAATAATCATTTATTGAATAGTACATTTTTTCCAAAAGTAATACACCAAGTCGCTTTTCAAAGACTAGTCGGAAGATCTTTTAATTCTTTTGGTAATTTACTGTAAACCTTAATTGCCATACAAAAGGTGTTTTTCTTAAACAGTTCCAGATTGATTTTTGGCACAGACAATTATTTCTCCCCATGTCTACCTCTTTCGACTTCTACATTCAACTTAAAAATATGTATGCTAGCAATATGTCTTTGCAGTACCTTTGCTAATAGTGTTATGTAGGATACATATTTTAAACGTACTAAATAATGTTATAAAGCAAAAGTATGCTTCCTAGATGACAATGTCAACTTTAAAAAATCCATCCGTTTCACCTTGACATCTGGCGTCCCACGACAGAGGAAGATCCAGACCAGCTGCTATTCCACGCATTTCCAAACCGTTACGACTTAGGAGCCTTCAAGAGAAGAGCGTACTACACTTGCAAGGCATTCAAGTGACCTGCCTTCTCTCCGATGAAAAAAAATGGTGCGTGTATTTCTGACATTAGTACGCACGTAAGAAGTTATACTTCTTTGGCTTTCTTTATTTTTTTAAATAATTAAATAATTAATAATAAATATTTAACGTTAATAATATTTAATACACATTTAGTACATTATTCAATTATTAATAATAATAATAATAATTATTATTTATTATTTTATTATATTATAAATTCAATTTAATAACTAGGTATATTTCATAACCTTTTAACTAAGTAACAATAGGTCTTTGTGAAAAAGCATTGCTAAATTTCTTTGAAAAAATAATTTAAACTCCTTTATTTGTTTAAAAGGTACTACAAATGTCATTACGGTCATTCAAAATTCTTGGCATAGCTGCTAACTTCACGCATATTCTATTTCTTTTAACATGTAGATTGTCTTATTCCCATCTCGCTCGCGCACGCTCGGCGCCCATACTGATAATTTTGTGTCACGGTACGCGTGCATCGTAAAATTTCACTCTTTTCAATTTTTCATAACGCGCCTAAAGAAGTATAACTTCAAATATTTTTTGTAAACTTTGGTAATCATTATAATATAGTTGGCTAATGTCCTCTTAAAATATTTGCGACCACTTCTTTGTCATGATTTAGAAATAAATACCAAAAGTTTATTGTATTTATTATTTTGATTAGTGAATATAGTGTAATTTCATGTAAAACATTTATTTTTTCCTTTTAAAAATATCATGGGTATAACCCACAAAAGTAAACTATTAACAATTGAATATGATTATATATTATAAATCGTTAATCGCTAGTTTTTTATATTTATAAATGCCACTATTGTGGACTAGTAGATGATGATTACATGCACAACCTCTAATAAATATCATTGAGGGGCTACGGATCTGCAAACAATATGTTTGCAGGCTGTTTTGCTCACCCAGGCTAACGTAGTTTTCTAAGGGCCAGTTTTTTGATCCGTAGTAAAAAATTGTATAACCATTTGTTACATTAACTATAGTTAAATGAATAACCATTGGTAAAATCGTAAATGCGTTTTTCAATGTCTATTTTAACTATAGTTAAACTTAACAATTGGTCAATTTGTTGCCAGTGCAATGAACAATGACATCCCAAAAAATGTGGTTCTTTTTTTGTGGGGAACATTTATTTTGTATGACAACACTAGACATATTGAGTGAATGAAATCCATTTTTGCCATCTACATTCGTTATTTGCGCTTTGAAGAGTTTGAAGTGTCAAATTAATCTAAATAACACGATATAAATAAAGTTGTTTTAATACGGTTTACACCTTTTACGATACTTAAATATATAAATAACGATGTCCGCAAACAGCCAACGGTCAAACAAGTAAGTACAAACATATTTTCGTGTTATTTATTCCGGTTTATCTTGTGTTTCGTAATAGAAGGTAATACATTTATGTTTTGTTAAAGGGACCATACTGCTAACTTCGCCAAAAAAGAAACTGCCAAACTGGTGATGCTTCTCAAGGATTACACAGTCGTAACCTGCAAACAACTGTTCACTGCAGCAATCTACAAAAAGATGCAGCTTGGAAATCTCTGTGACGTTTTCAACTCAGATGGGTCTAGACACCGAAGTGTTAGTGTTATTTAATATACCTTTAATGAAGGTCTAGGCACATAATTATATTTATTCTTCTTTTCAGTTGTGTCCTACAACAAAAGGAAAATTCTTTTAACCCTTTGGAAACAAGGAAACGGATTATGATCCACACGCACAAAAAAATTGAGGTTTTGAAACAAAAACAAGCAAAAAGAGAGAATGATTTGCCCAATTATGCTAAGGAAGAGCATCAAAATCATTTGCTGCACAAAGAAGAGGCCCACCAAAAATCCATGCTGCATAAAGAGGAGGCGAACCAAAAAGCGATGCAGCAATGGAAGAAAGGCACAATAAATATATGTAGCAGCAAAAAGAGTTGCATCAAATTGAGGTGGAATGCAAGAAGAAACAATTAAAAAATATTTAATTGCTACTTTAGGGTTTCATGTAAATTTTGTAATGTTTTTTTTAAATTGGTTTGTATTTAAGTTATAATTAAACAGTTTATTATTCAAGTCACATGTTTTATTTATAAATTCTTGTAATAAAGTAGGTAGATGCTAACTCACATATGTAATAAAACCCTAAAGAATATCATAGGTCCTTACTAATGTGTAGCTGTAGTTTATTACAAGTATGTACTTATAATAATTATAAGTTAATATTATAGGCAGTAAAATACATAATGAATTACAGTTATTATTATATATTTATTTACTTAATTATATACTGCTGCGGTTCTGTAGCTGGTAATGAAGCAAAATAGGTTTATATGAGCTGCTGTCTATACTCTTGTTCATTGGCAGTTTAAGATCATTCCTAATTTCAGTAACAATCCAGAGCACTGTTCCCTTCGAGTGGTAGGCGAGGCTAGGGGTAACGGTGACAAAAATCGTTTGCATGCAAAAACCTAGGCACCTCTCATTCGAATTCTTCGCGAATGTATAACAAAATAAACACTACTTATCCAGAGCTTGATATATTCGGTAGAGGGCTAAACAATTTAAAAAAGCAGCTGTTAAGTTCGTATCTGATACCTAATCCGCTGTTTTTCTAGTGATTTTTAGCTTAAAAGTAGGTAAGCAAAGAATTAGGTACTTAGGTACTAGTAAAATCTAATATTGGACGTGTAATATTTTTATTTTTTGTAACATTTGTTTACCATAATTGTCATGTATCTTATAAAAGATCGCTTGTAATATATAAACTGTAGAAATAGCATTAGGGGTAACGGTGATAAAATATTTTTGGTCTTCTCATTCTAATATAATATCATCGTCTCATTCATTAAAGTATCTCACTATGTTAAAATTCATCATTAGATAGTAATAAACGTATTTATCATAGTTTGATTTTTGTGACAAACAGCTGTTACTATATAAATTACCAGCGGCCATCTTGTTAACCCTCCGATATTGAGTAGTTAACTTTTCTGACTAATGGTTAGATATTTGACCATTTGTTACTCTAACCACGGATCAAAAAATGCATTTTGCAAGTTTTTAACTAATAGTAAGAATATTTAACCAATAGTTGAGTTAACTACGGATCAAAAAACTGGCCCTAAGCGTGGCGATTACCCAAATCGTCGGAGTTACGCCCCGAGAGTATAGCCAGACGCAGGCACTCTCCTCTACATTTAATTAGTATCTTCATTACACAGCATTCATTCAGCAATAAATCGTGTATTATTTAAAACATCCCCACTGTGTCCCCAGGTGCAAAATATTTGACATACATTTGTAAAGATCCAGCCACGACATTAGCCTTTGTTTGCACATTCTGTTCATACATAAGTATAACTTAACTCGCAGCTTCCCCGCGTGGGTTAAATGTAAAAAAATTGCGAGCTATCCGTTATATTTCAGTCAATTTAAAACCTTAATTTTACACATAAACATTCATCATTAGAATACCTATTAGTGTATATTACATAAATCCTTTCGGTAGTTTTTGATTTTGCCGTATTAATACCGTAAGACCGGTCTGGATTAGTATAGTTATGTAAATAATATAATTAAACAAATTAGCTTAATATATAATATAAATTCGGGGTACCTTCGTAAACTCGAATTTGTTTTATATATAAAGATTATTATTAGATTTATTTTAATTATGTATAATAATTTAAATGGAACTTAAAACATCACAGGCATTAATAAAATTAGTACGACAAATAATTCAAGACCTTTTGAAGACCGTCAAACCGTGAGAATTCTAACTGATAATAATCTTTCAGACAGTAAATTAGATCATGAATTATTTTGATATTTAACCTCCATTATTGGAATTCGAAATGGGTATTATTTATGTCAACTTAGAAGGTTGTTAAAGTGTACAAAATTATGTAAATCTGTTTTAAAACTAATTATTTACAATGTCCGACGAGCTTTGTAAACTAACATGCAACCTCAAATAGATTTGAAATATTTTGTCCTTTTTTCTCTAGTGTTAATAAAAATAAAAATCAGTGGCACTACAAACTTCTTAGGTCCTCAGATTTTTGTTTCTGTTTCATGATCATTTGACAATCTAATAGGCAAGTAGGTGATCAGCCTCCTGTGCCTGGCAAGCCGGTTTCCTCACAATGTTTTCTTTCCCCGTTCGAGCGAATGTTAAATGCGCACATAGACAGAAAGTCCATTGGTGCACAGCCAGGGATCGAATCTACGACCTCAGGGACGAGAGTCGCACGCTGAAGCCACTAGGCCAACACTTCTCTATATATATTTTCTAGTGTTACAAATATACGTAAATAATATTTCTTATGACAAATTGTATTACTTAGAAATAATAACTACCTAGTGATGCAACAACCCAATATATGGCTGTCTCTCTTTTAAAGGCATGTTTTTTCGATGTTTGGGTTAGATCTGTTGGCTTCTTAAAGATGTTTCTAATAGTCTATATGTTACTGTAAAAGCTCGAACTACGGTTAATCTTAAGATTTAAGTGTAAGTCTTAGGATTTACCGACACGAGTTGGTAAATGTAAGTATTTCTCAAAATACGACGATTTTTTCGAGCTTTTACCATTCGAATTCAGTATATGCTAGGTTTTACCACTGTCAGCTTGTAGATGTTTGTTTTAGGAATAAAACAATGAGTAATTCTTAAGTATTTACTTTAATGAACTATTAGACAAAACAGGTACATAGTATTATAAAGGTATCATATGATAGTAATAAGTACAAAGTAATACCAACTTACTTAAATTATTTTGAAAAAAAAACACATAACGTATATCTCTGAATATCTCACCTACATAAGGTACCTAAAAAAAACTTTTCACTTGTTACAACACGGATTGCTATTGTGGCATTTAGAACTACAAAGTAATCCTGATGATCTGCAGGTGCATTTTTTTTGTTTTTCAACATTTACCGTGCCATTAATGTAAATCCTAAGATTTACCAACGGAATGGTGGTAAGAGTTCGAATCGCAAACCTTTTAGGACATTTACCATTAGGAATTGGTAGATCTTAGGTTTTACTGGAATATCTTAGGATTTACTGCAGTTCGAGCTTTTACAGTAACATATATATTAAGAATTCACGACACAGATGAAGACTTAAGCTAAAAACATTATGAAATTTAAAAGGTTATAATTATTTTTGTCTTATTTAAGTTGTCATTAACCCTAGTTTAACGAAACTCTCTTACTTAGTTTAGAACACCTTAACAGATTAGAATAAATGAAAATTAGAAACATTTGAGATACGCCTGGTGTTACTTAAAAGCAAACTAGACGGAAGTAATAATTGCAAGCCAAGAGTAGAATTAGGATAATTTGATATTTATATTTTCGCGTAGACAAAACTCTAGTAACAATATAGCAACCATGTTAGACGGTTCCATTTGAGGGGACTAGGTTCTGGAGGTGTGGCTATTTTAAAACACTGAGTTCATGGTTAATATATATATATATGTTACAAGCACTACCCTATTACACATTTACAATATTTTATAAAACCCTAGGGTGTTTCACTGTCCGTGTCTAGAAGAGAACTCTTTACAGAAATTAGGCATCTGTTATTAAATTTGAATAAAAATTCCGATATTTGAAAAACTGTTTTTTCACATGACAAGTGTTGCATTACTGACGACTCATTGGTCTAGTGGTTAGTACCCCTGACTGCGAATCCATGGGTCCCGGGTTCGATCCCCGGCTGAGACGAACATCGAAGTGATGAGCATTTGGTGTTGTGCTTAGGTCTTGGGTGTTTAAAATGTATTTATATGTGTATCTATCTATAATATGTATGTATATCCGTTGCCTAGTACCCATAAAAAAAAACCATTCAAACTAGCAAACCAACAAGCCTCTATTAGAGTAGAATGTTTTGTCATACTAATTTATTTTTAAAGTCTACTGGAGATAATTTTATCTACGTATATACATAACACATCAAATCATAAATTAAACCTTTTACATACACTAGAATTGTCTATGAAAATAACGTTCTAATTCATTAAAGTTGAACAGTTTAGGGAGGTCTACCATAACCTTTAATCGCGACCCAATTGACGCCCTACTATCAGGGGTAGAATAAACGGATCTTATTTCGTTCAAAATATTATTTGATTATAATTAATATCGACATCGCAACTCAACTGTAAATTCGTCAAAGAGACAATTTTACAACTTGTAAAACTATTTTGGAAGTGTAAAATCGTAACAATTTTTTAAAATTTAATATTCAAAAAATTTAATTTTAAAAAATTGTTACTCTAGAATATGCTACTGTAATCTAGTCACCACATTACAAAATGCACATAAATACCATTGAAACAGTTCAAAAACGTTTCCTTAGAGAGCTTTGCAATCGTCTATTGCAAAAGTACGAAGCTGCTTTGGACTATTTTAGGTTAGATACTCTAAAACTCCGACGTGACTTCATTGATCTAGTTTATTTGTATGTAACTTTAATACTCATTCTAACCTTCTTGCAAAATTTTCCCTTTGTATTCCTAGAGTTACTAGAACTAAAAGTCTTCTTATACGTACCCACGGGTAGCTTATCTGCTACTTTTAATGGTCCAGTGAATAGACTATCTCGCTCTTACAACTTCATTACTAACATCGATGAAAATATTGATATATTTTACAAAAGTCTTCCAACTTACCGTAACTTTGTTTATCAAGCTCTTTATGATTCAAAAATCTTTTATTCATGTAGTTGTAATGTACACCTATGACGTCAATTAACAAATAATATATGAAATGCAAATCAAGGGAACGGAAGAGAAGAACTGGCAATAAACTCTCCGCCACTCTTTTTATCGCCAAGTTTTTTGTTTTACACAATGTTTGTAAGGAGCTGCAACCATTACAATGGTGTAATGGTTGCAGCTCCTTAGCTGGAACATGGGTTCCACATGACATCTTAAGCAATTAATAGTAATAAAATAAATTAAAAACAAAGATTTGTCCTCTATCAGCAGGAGGCATGGTGAAATAGGAGCACGCATTACGCATACATTCTCGTGGGAAAAACACGCAAATACATAGTCGAAATAGCTAACATCACCATCACCATCATACACGAATTCAAGTACAACCAGTCACCACCACCCATTCACGAGTATGACGCTGGTGAGCCATCGGCCCCCTCGCTATATTTTCGGGAGAGATTTGATAATTGTATATTCAAACAAAAGAATTTGTTACTTTTTATTGCCATACAAAATTACGGTTGCTATATTGTAGAGTAAGAAAATACTGAATTATTCGATCAACAAGGGTCGTGTTTATGAGGGTTAGTCCGTTGAAACAATGTCGAAGTTTGATTGCGCCAGTCTCGCGTGTTATTTGTTTCTATTAGACCACAAGCCCATGAACAAAAAATACCTGTGAAATGACCCAACCTGAATTACGCTTAGAAGGCTGTTACTATATCTGAAAATAGCTCTGAGCACTATGCCGTCATTTCTGAGCGGTACATGTGAGTACGTGAGTGAATGGACTTTCTCATGTACAATGGGGGAATTTCGACTAATTATTAATGTACGGCTTTGTTATAAGTGTATAGATGATTAAAAATAAATGTCGAAAAACCTAGTGCCGTACAAAAGTGATGGTGCCGGAAGTCGGTGCAAATTTTTAATTCGACGACAGTTGCAGGAGCAATATAGGTCATTTATTACTGTACGGCATTTGTGTCATTCCTTTTGGACACATATACAGATACTTTACCCGTAAACGCCGTACATATTTCCAGCGGAGCGGTCGAAAGCCAAGGGTCGGAACCCTACCCCTACACCCATATACCCTAAGGTCATTGTAAAATGTACGGCAACATGTTCAAAATATTATTTAACACGGACAATAATGTTTTATAATTATGCCGTCCAAATAATATAGTTAATATTTGTGTAATTAAATATTTATCGAAATTTCAGGATTTACCAAATTCTTACTGCTGTAAGATCAGAGAATAATGTACGGCAACTTGTTTTTTACATAATGTTACTAAATATTACCGTTGTACATTATAGCCGTTCATTATAAATGGTAACAAATAAAAATATTATGATAAAAAATATATGAAATTTCCGAAATTTAGATGACTTTTCAAATGCTCCTAGAGTAATATGGGGAGTAATATTTTCAAAGATTATTGTTATTTTATATGTAACAAATATAAATAAACAAAAAAACCAGATGCCGTACATTTTACTCCAGATTATTCTTTACAGCTGATAAAAACTTCGACGACGTTTGAGGTGTCCCTTAAGGTCATTAATAACTGTACATATCTGAGTATACTACAATAAGGCTGTAAAGTATATTTACAGCCTTATCGTACCAGCAGAGAGAGGTAAAGGAAAAATATTTTTAACAAAAATATATATAATACAGGGCGTCCCAAAGTTATGAGACATGAAGGGAAAGTACCTTAAATATCGCAGATAGGGTATTTTACTAAAAGAAGACTTTATGTTATTTATAAAAGTTAGTAATTCTGCATTCAAAGATTTTTTTAAAACTACTTGCCTCGTCTGGAAATCGAACCGACTTAAATTAAAAAAAAACACCCTACTTTTATGATGCCAATCGAAAGAATGGCCAAAACCTAATAACTTTTCTAAAGTAACAGACTCGTAGGGGATTTTTTTAGGCCGAATACGATAGATAATGTTTTTAATTTGATTAAAAAGATATATTCACGCTGTTCCTTTCTTTTAAAATACTATGTTACTTAAGAAGAGTTATTAGTTTTTGGCCATTCTTTCGATTGGCATCATAAAAGTAGGGGTGTTTTTTTTACATTTAAGTCAGTTCGATTCCCAGACGAGGCAAGTAATTTTTAAAAAAATCTTTGAATGCAGAATTAATAACTTTTAAAAATAACATAAAGTCTTCTTTTAGTAAAATACCCTATCTACGATATTTAAGGTACTTTCCCTTCATTTCCCATAACTTTGGGACGCCCTGTATTGGTAGGCGGTGGTAGCGGACTATCGAAAGTGTACGGCATTTATCTTTTATTGAAGATTGTCTAAAGTATTAATAACCTGTGTTATTGCCGTACAGATAAAAGTCACCGGAAAATGACTCTTTTCTGAGAAAAGTAATTTGCCCCATACACCTATGTGTTCCACAAAAAATGTACGGCATGCTGGAAAATGTTATCTATTTGTGAAGTACTCTCAAGATCATTTAATTTTATGTTGATTCATATCATCATCACCTATATGCTAATCAGACATATGTTGCGACCCTTGGCTTTCGACCGCTCCGCTGGGAATATGTACGGCGTTTACGGGTAAAGTATCTGTATATGTGTCCAAAAGGAATGACACAAATGCCGTACAGTAATAAATGACCTATATTGCTCCTGCAACTGTCGTCGAATTAAAAATTTGCACCGACTTCCGGCACCATCACTTTTGTACGGCACTAGGTTTTTCGACATTTATTTTTAATCATCTATACACTTATAACAAAGCCGTACTTTAATAATTAGTCGAAATTCCCCCATTGTACATGAGAAAGTCCATTCACTCACGTACTCACATGTACCGCTCAGAAATGACGGCATAGTGCTCAGAGCTATTTTCAGATATAGTAACAGCCTTCTAAGCGTAATTCACGTTGGGTCATTTCACAGGTATTTTTTGTTCATGGGCTTGTGGTCTATATATTTAAACAAGAACTATTTCACAGACACAACATTTAAATTTACCAAGGGCAAAAGTACCTATTTATACCTACATACTTTAGTGTGTATCTTTAAAGTATTAAAGCATTCTCAAATATTTTATTTCCATATTTATTTTCTTACTAGGCAAGTGTACGTGAAACATACATGAGGCAGAATACGAAATTCCACCCGTATCACCTCGAGGTCCGCCGTTCCACAACTGAGCGTTTTACAAGGCAGTTTTTGCCGCGCACCACCACTTTGTGGAACCAGCTGCCCACTGAATTATTTCCGAACTAATTCGACTTAGGGTCCTTCAAGAAAAGAGCGTACCAATTCTTAAAAGGCCGGCAATGCACTCGCGCATCCTCTGGCATTGAGAGTGCCCATGGGCGGCGGTATCACTTACCATCAGGTGAGCCTTCTGCTCGTTTGCCCCCTGTTCTATAAAAAAAAACATATACGCCTGAGACACGCGTGGAAACGGGCGAACGCAATACAGTTTTCGTACGATAAGTTTCTCTTTTATACGTGGCTTGCATCCTGTAAACAGCGTTAATTGAGCACATAGAGCTTCGAGTCCTTCATGAAAAGAGCGTACAAATTCTTAATTGCTCTGGAATACCAGTTTATTTCCTAGTTTTACAGTAATAAACTGTTCTAATCCGTGAGTTTTGTTGTGTGGTAAGTATATATGCGCCAGTAAATATACTAGATAATCTGCCTTTACTTTTTACTGTTTATTTACTTTCTATAATAATGACCTATTTATATATCAATGGCTGTACAGCCCCTTGCGGGTCTAAGCCTTCGCAACTACCTTTTTTATAGAATAGGGCAAACGGCAAACGAATAGGCAAAACTTACCTGCTATTTTAATACCTATTTCATACGCCCTTATCGCCATCGCAATCTATCTCTTGGTTTCTGCGTCCAACTTCGAGCACTTACTAATTATCTTACTAAGTTCTATGGAAAAGATGATAGCATCTCATATACCGGGTAAAGTCATATATTTAAGTGTTGGTATGGAAAACAAAAAAAAACAATTGAACCATCGGTGATTCTATGGCCTGACCTAAGGATTGCGCACAAAATAGGTAGCAAGAAAGGCAAAGGTCACACTGATTACAAAAATACTTTAGTTTGTAGAAACACAAAACTTTTACCAAAACGCGCAGTCACTCACGATACAAAATAACTCTTGAGGACAAATTTGTAATGAACCGAGATTTTCTTCTTATTTCTCAAATATCAAAAGCGAATGCTATCAGACTTTATTTAAAACAAAAACATGGCAGCTTAGGGGTGACAATTTTAAAGTCATACATTAAACAATGGAATTATATTGTCTCTGGAAATCCTTTGAATCTCTGCTTCCATTCATTCTTTTTAAAAGTATTACCAATCTTCCATACCCTGTATTTCCTCCATACTTTGCTGTGGCTTCCTATTAACAGTAACATTAAGAGCCAGAAGTTGCTGCATAGGCAATCGCGGGGATAAATTAACCATGCTTGCCCATTGCCCAGTGCAAAGCTCTGGGAACTTCAATTTCTTCAAGAAATGACCTTCCAAATACCACGGTGAGACGCAAGTCGGTGAATAATCCCAGATTTTCATTTCATTTAATCGGACCCATCTGAAAATAGTTATAATAATGGCGATGTTATTTATTAAGTTTTTAAAGAATTAAGTGTAATTAAAGGCAAAATAACAGATTAAACCGTCATATTGACTATTTAAGTAATAAAACACTAAATTATAACCGAAAAAAATCTAGTGAATTAAACGACACTTGCACAAATATATTGGTAATGTTTAAACTTTAAGCGAATCAAAAGCTTGTCTAAGTTCTCTATTCACTTAATGCCTCATTTTATGACAAGCAAATCAAAATGATATTTAAATTAACACTTTAAGCACTTCCATGCTATGTGTACGAGGAAATAACTGTATGTGACACTTAGGTAAAAACGATATTTAAATATTCTATTATCTTATTATATGACTTAGGCTATGCTCAACGCGTTCATGCGTCAAAGCGCGATCAAATTTGAAGAGAGTTCAGATGATGAGCGCTAATGCGCGTTGCGAGAGTACTCGTCAGTCTAGTTCGGTAGAACGTAGAAAATGGACGTGGAAGAGGCTATTATTTTGTGGTTACATTATAAAGAAAAATATAGAAAAAGAAAACGTACACATTGGGTTCATCCAATTTTGAAAAAAATACCCAGTTTGTTATAAATATAATTACAAAAATTAACAAAATTACATGCGATCGCGATGAAAGCGCGCGCTCAACTGAACAGCAAACGGACATTACATTAATATCAAAGCGCGCGTCAACGCGCGATCATCGATAAATGTACCACTTTCTTGCAAATAAATGATTTATTAATATAATAATTACTAATATTGACGATCTAAAATCCCAAAAACGCGAAGAAATTTTCTGAAAAACATAATAGCGATAATAATGAATATTCCAAGAATTACGCTTACTTACGCTGAAATATACAGAGCATGACAGTCGCAGTGCCATGGGTTGTTTGACAATTTAACGTTAGCGAGTTTGGGCATATAGTCAAATGTACGCGACGGAAGAGAAGGAAGCATGTTACTATCCAAATATCTGAAATTATTTTTAAACATATAAAATTATTATTCCACGTTCTTGGGGAGTAAAACGGTCCATGTTTATTTTCAGTGTATTTTACATTTGTTCACAACACAATTTTCAACAACAGAATGACAGGAAATGTCATATAAAAAAAATAAACAAATTTTCTTTAGTGCCAGTACTTTTGCGCCACCCAGTATAGTAAGATATGTGGCAAATGGACTGGATGCTCATCTGATGTTAAGGGATACTGTCGCCCATGGGCTCAGACGGTGACAGTGCATTGCCGGCCTTTTATAATATATCCCACTAATAAAATTACTGTACATTACTCTAGTAAATACTATTTGAAATCTTAAGTGGGTTTTTATTCAATTAAACATTTATTTGTTCTGAAATGTTTTGTAAATGATAGGACAAAAACTTCCATACCGATTTGAAGTTAAATGTAAGATCATAAGGCCTAAAGTGGTACTCAGAATTATTTATAAAGATTTTACGATCATTTTGCTCTTTAAGGGTAAGATTCCAAGACAACCTTGCGATTCTGTAACTCACTTTTCGATCTCTCACAGCGGTTTTCACAGCGGCGGTCGCGCTCAAATCAGTCGTAAAGCAGTCATTTTACGATTTGGCATTCTGATAAGGAGGGACCTTCTAGTTTGTTTATCAGAATACCACTGCTTTACGACTGATTTGAGCGCGACCGCCGCTGTGAGTTGGAGGTGAGTTCGAAAAGTGAGTTACAGAATCGCAAGGCTGTATTACTGTATTAATCGTTCCCCATAGGGATCTTGTCCTAAACGAGTTCTTTTACAGCCACACTTTCCTAATTGGGCCATCAAGATCAAGAATGCTGCTATCCTTTAGATTTATTTATAATTTGATAATCATAAATAAAAATCTGAAGGTATCTTTTAGTTACATAATTCAACTCTCGGTCTGTGTAGTTGCCATTATTTCACTTCATGAAGTAAATAATAAAAATACGTGTGCTCATGCAAAAATGTGCCTTTGTTAAAAAAAAGACAGCTACCTATTGTTAGAGTGTATACAAAAAACTCACAATGTTGTAAGATTTTTAAGCATTGCAAATGTTTTGAAATGTATTTCGTATATTTGATTCTCTGAAAATATTAATGACGTCATATTTCCCAGCCCATGAAATGTGCTTTCATTCAAAAATTTCAACTTATTTCTGGATAAATCCAGTTTTTCCAGGCTTGAACAATTTGCGAATGCGTTATCTGGTAACTCTGATATAAGGTTGTCTTTTAAATCTAAGTTTCTCAAATAGCCAAGATTTCGAAACTCCACTCCCGATATCTGAAAAAAATATATATTTAATATTTTTTGATGTCATCAACATTTCTAAGTATCTTCTTCATAGGATATCATAACTTTAAAAGAAATTAACTCAAAGCAAAATTAGTCTTTATTAGTAAATCTCAAACATCTAGAATACTCAATTTAACAGCTTATTACACTAACGAGAATCTAAAAACATAATACTTACACTCATTATATTATTCTTTGAAAGATCCAAAAAGGTCAAGCTAAAAAGATGGCTGAATAAATCGGTCGGGATGTAGCGCAAATCATTTTTATCTAAAAGCAATGTTTCCAGGCATAAGAGGCTCTCAAATGCACTCTCTGTTATATTACTTATTTGATTATTTGACAGTTTTAGCATTTGCAAACTCTTCAAATGAAAGGTTCCGTTTTGTATCTGTTGAATTTTGTTATTTGACAGATCCAGTATTAACAACGAGCGTAAACCCACGAAACTGTCAGACGGTATGTACACAATCTGATTGTTTGATAGGTCTATTGTTTCTAAGTATGTGTTGTTTGCGAATAACCGCTCTGGTAATGTGTACAAGAAATTATTAGATAAATCAACGTGGAATAGCTTTTTTGTGTGGCGAAAAGCCTCGCTGTCTATCTCCTCTAAGTAATTCCTTTGTAGGCGGCTGGAATGAAAGGATTTTCTTAGTAAATGGTAAATCACAGTAAAGTTCGCTATAAAGTGTCGTTTCTTAACACGACTTTCAGCTCTCGTATCTCCCATAGGGACGTTGTAAAAACACAAGAAACGTTTTCGAGCGATTTCCTATTATAGTTTACTATAACTTTTTATACATTAATTAGTATTCGGTATACTTCATGTTAAGACATAAAAACTTGATCAATCTAATTTCATCTATAACTGAAGGCATGGACTTTTTATCTATGTGCACATCGTGATGAAACCGATGGTGACTTAGACCCAAAAATTCGTCGGCCTGTATATGACACATTAGAAAAAACAAATAATAACGAAACAGATACATAAATCGAAGGCCCAACCCATAATCGGTTGTAGGTAGCGGTACTGGTTTTTCTTAATAAAAGCACGTTGTAAAAATACTTTTAACTGAAGCGTAGTTCGAGTGCATTATGCACACATTCTTATCACAGCCAGACTTTAATTTCACTGAAATTTAACGTTGTTATGACTTCAGTACATTGTCGAAATCCCGATACCACTCTTGATTACAGGTAAAATGTGTTTAAAATGCGAAAAGCATTATAACATTTAAATTTTTGAAATTATAATAGAACATCATTCGTAAAGCGAGAAATTTAAAACATAATTAAAATATTTTACTTTAAAAAACCCGTCAGAAGATTTTGAAATGAGAAAAATATGTTTAATGAATGCAACTACTGTAACTGGAATGCGACGGTGGCTCTTTATAAAAATATTATTATGGATATATTTGACATAAATAAAATTTTGAGCGTCTATAGTCTTATCCATGACAAAGGTCCTTTGTAGGATTCCCTGCGATTTAACTGTTTTAGGCTGAAAACCAGAAAGCGAAATAGAAACTATATTAGAAATTATATTATTTAATGGTACCTATTCATGTAGAATGAAGACTGTAAATAAATATACGATACATAAAATACAAATGGCCAATTTCGGTTTCGCACCTAGATTTTTTTATATTTGTGAAATAAATATAACCTATATTAAGCTGGGTTTAAGTATTCATTCCTGAGTAGCATAGGCTATTTATATGACGGCGCATTCCTAGCGCCATCTGTTAAGAAATACGTGGGAACGAGATTTGACAATTGTCAGTCTGGCGGAGCGTCGTGTCGATGGTCAGCGCGGCCATGTTGAATTTCGTTTAGTTTTCGAACGTCAATGGCGAGCGCACCACGTTTGCGACGAATAGCTTTTGTTCCGAGTAATCTTGTGCCTTGTTGTTTTAAAACAAATTAAAAGTGATTGATTAAGTGATTCCCTAATTACTAGTGAATAGATTTTAGTGAATTGCTGTAAGGGAGATACTTTATGTGATTTAATAACTTTTGATTGTGCCTTTGGTGATTCTTTTGTTCCTACCCACATTACAAGTTATTGAAGACATGGATGATTCGGATGATGAAGGGCATCCGCCCAGATATATATTATCTTTAACTGATAATACTAAGCATGTAAAATTAAGCCGTTTTTGTGTTTACACACACAAATATATCTACAAATATATCTATCTTATATTAGTTACTATATCAATACTCATTCATTAATGAGATACTCACAGTATCCTTAAATTCACAAGTGACTCAAAAAGTCCTGACGGCAAGTACTCCACGTGATTGTCAAACATATCCAGCTCAGATAGTGTTCGCATACCTTTGAATGTTGACTTGTGTAATGTACGGAGCTTATTTGTACCTAAGTCACTGAAAATACAAAGTACTTATGAAAAACATAAAAACAAACTATAGCTATAGGTAAATATTATATTATAAAGATTAAAGATTAAATTATGTATAAGAATAGCTGTACGAGGAAATATTGCCAGCATTAAAAGTACACAACCACAGCGAACTTTTAAAATTTATTTTATTGTTTTATTTTTTACAATACACATAATGTATTGTTTAGATAGACTATTATTTGAATAAAAATCGGATTAAGACTCCAATATGTGTGTTTCATTTTTTCTTCATAGATTTTGTTTTTAAACGAACGGGTTTCCTCACGATATTGCACTACATAGAATTGCGTTCTCAAACGTGCAAACAACCTCAGAGTTGAGAGTGTTAAACTCGTTTTGTAAATAAAACAGGCAACATTTATCCCATGCAAATGAATAAAATAATACATCCTTACATATGAAATTGGCGTTTTGTATGGGAATAATAAAAAGTAGATATCTTTAAATATATTAAATTAATCAAAGTACCATTGCTATCTATGCACTTTTGCCATCTTATAGGTAGTTAATTGATCCCTTTACTAAACAAAAACATTCGGACGGGAATCAATCAGGAAGCTTTGAAGGTTTTTTCGGTTTGGTTTCGACTGCCACTTCTGAGTTTAATTTTTTACCTTGGAAGAAGTTATCCTAATTTCGAAAAATATGGTAATATGTTGGAACAAAGTCCGAGGAGTACGGTGGATGTTGAAGGAACCTCAGGAATTAAGTGAAGCGTGTGAGTTTTTTACCCTCCCAATGCTTCAATTAATACAGTTTTATCACTAACACCGCAGCCTGCAGATAACTCAGATGTAGTTTGCGATGGATCCACTTCGACAACAGCCTTCAATTCTTCGTTATCAACTTTGGTCTCCGGCCGTCCATGGGTCTTGTTCTGCAGCTCGACGTTGGAACCAAAAACGGACTGTGTTTTATTCGTCCGTTGCCATACACATCATTAATCCTTCGATTCTGCAGCACTGGTGCCACGGTGGAACTCGTACTCTTAAATAACGCGATATTTCTAATTTCCATTTTATAAATAGACTGACGCAAAGAAAAATAATTGAAACGGGAAAATGAAATGAATTTTGGTTTTCGAAAAACAAATGCACGAGTAAAATGAATTTGGAATTTCTAACCAAAGAGGAGATATTTGAGGTCAAAGTACTACAAAACGTCAATTTCATATGTAATGCCCTAATAAACAATCTTTCTGATAATATTGTCAGTCGCAAACAACAAATTAACATACTAAATTCTCTTACAATATTCCGTGATTAAGTATCTATTACTGAGCTTATACAAAACAAATGAAGGTCTTGTTTTTACATTTACTTCGTTTCTAAATATTAATGAAATGTAAATAAATTTAAATACTGTTTCTTTTCATCACAGCATTAACAAAATTTGTTAGAGACTTGCGACTTCTCTTTTTTATAGGGTAATAATATTTATTTATTTACACTTCATTGCAAAAAATACAGTCCAATTAAAATAAATAATAGTTAAGACTTGTGACCTTATCGCTTTCCAAAAATCTCTTCCAGGCAATCGCTGTAAGAAAACATATTTTTTTAACTTAACAGGAGGCAAACGGGCAGGAGGCTCACCTGATGTTAAGTGATACCGCCGCCCATGGACACTCACATTGCCGGAAGGCTCCCAAGTGCGTTGTCGGCCTTGTTAGAATTGGTACGCTCTTTTCTAGAAGAACCCTTAGTCGAATTAATTCGTAAACACTTCATTTGGCAGCTGGTTCAACATAGTGGTGGTGCGCGGCAAAAACTGCCTTAAGAAACGCTCAGTTGTGGAACGACGGACGTCGAGATAATACGGATGGTATTTTGTATTCTGCCTTGACTTCCGATGATAAAACTCAGCTGCAGGTACATACATAACATTCTCCACGGTAAATGCTGTAGAAGATGCAGAGAGACCCACATCTCTACGCAGCACCAAGAGATCAAGCCGCTTGGAAACTTAAGAAATAAGGTGAGCGCAAGAAATACAAAACTACATACGAAGTGCAATGACTTAGACATAAATAATGCACAAAACAAAGCAATTCAGTGGCAAGTATCCGTAGATTTTATAATGAATCGTATCAAGAATCGAATACGTACATGGTATAAATATCGATAGGCACTGTCAAATCCGCCGTCAGCGCTGTTAAGCCGGACCTCCAACAGTTGAATGATCTATGAACTGCGTCACACCTGCAAACACTCTTTGAGCATTGCCGCCAACGGGACTGCGCTAAGCTAATTGTCCATGCTGAAAACAACACATTCTGTTAATTTTTTTTATTAATTAATGAAAAAAAATGAAATATACTACTACTAATGTTTTGACTAAAATGGTCTATTGCAGATGAAACGTTTTATTTATAACTAATTTAACCTGACTATAATAATTTTATAGCAGGCTAAGTCGCACGCTGAAGCTGAGGCCAACACTGCTCGTGTTGGCCTCAGCTTCAGCGTGCGACTCTCATACCTGAGGTCGTAGGTTCGATCTCCGGCTGTGCAACAATGGACTTTCTTTCTATGTGCTCATTTAACATTTGCTGGAACGGTGAAGGATAACATCATGAGGAAACCGACATGTCTTAGACCCAAAAAGTCAACGGCGTGTATCAGGCACTGGAGGCTGATCACTTGCCTATTAGATTTAAAAATGATCATGAAACAGATTCAGACATCTGAGGCCAAGACCTAAAGGTTGTAGCGCCACTGATTATTATAATAATTTCTAGTGTCATGATTAGAAAATTATCATGCACTTGGAAAATTGTATTATATATATATATATATACAAAAATGTATTAACTGAAGCCTAATTTCAGGCTAAAGACAGATCATACTTTAAAAATGGTATTGAAAAATTGTATTTATGCTGTATCGCTCTCAAAGGCAATCATGGAATAATCAAAACAAATTCTATGAAAAAAGGGTTTTCTATAGCTTCGAACTTTTAAGCCCACCTGTTAATTACTATACGCATTGTCTATTAAATGTTTACGTGTAATCTAAACAAAACATGTAAAAATAATACATCACTTAGTTAACGCCATAGTATACCAATAAACGTGATATAAAATATTATAAGCAAAATGCCTACTAATAAACCAGGAATAACTTAGACCTAGTATAACGTCGGCGTAACTGTTCTTACTAGCGTTATTCCAGCCGCTGCTAGCCAGTAAGTTTTTCTTTGTACCACTGTTAAAGTATTGTATTGTGTTATTGTATTGTATATAAATAGGGTCGTATACAAATGTTAAAGATTTTATGTTACGCAATTTGGCATTTATACAAGTCGCAACGCCGTTATTGGTTTTGGCTCAGACAATTGGGTGTCTCTAATAACTTGATAAGCTAGATTGAACCTTTTAATAAGATAGTGCAGTGTTTTGAAAGAGCCAAACGGTGCTTGGCAAACATTAAAAGTCACTTTCACTTCACTTCACTTTATTTAAAATGGCGACTTCTGTGTAAATCACAATTCCGCCAATGTCGCGTTCCAAGTCTTCACACGGTGAGAATAGATTAGAATTTTGATAGATTGAATTTAATCTAAGCAGAGTTACCCAAAACAAAAATGACGTCACAATAAAGACAACACACACAGACATCTAATAATATATACAAGAGGTTAACATTATACTACAAAGTAGGGAGGGGAGAATCTTATTTATAATTTTAATTTATTAACAGAAATAAATTTCCCTAAAATTTTGACGATAGGGCTGGATGGGAGGGAAAGTAGGGAGTTAAGGTTACATGGACGAGGGAAATTTGGAGAAAGTCTGACATACTTAAAAATAGTGTCTTAACACTGTCTGTTACTGTCAAGTGTTTCCCGTATGTCAAATGTCATAATTGACAAATGGGAGACGTACTTGTTAAATTTAGATTTAAACACTTGTTTATATAAATTATGACATAAGCGTATCAATGACATAATTTATTACATTTTATTTAAAAGAATGAGCAGTGTTGGCCAAGTGGCTTCAGCGTGCGACTCTCATCACTGAGGTCATAGGTTCGAACCCCGGCTGTGCACCAATGGACTTTCTTTCTATGTGCGCATTTACTATTCGCTATAACGGTGAAGGAAAACCGCGTGAGAAAACCGGCTTGCCTTAGACCCAAAAAGTCGACGGCGTATGTCAGGCACAGGTGGCTGATCAGTGATCACCTACTTGACAAATGATCATGAAACAGATACAGAAATCTGAGGCACAGGCCAAAAAAGGTTGTAGCGCCACTGATTTTTTATTTTTATTTAAAAGAATAAAATATTATTTAATGAACGAATTCCGCGAACTATATTAACATAATTCTGTAATAAAAAGGCCAACCTGGCATGTCGCAAACTTTTACAAAAGATACTTTGCGCCTTCTCGATAATAAATTTTCTCAAAGTTTGTTTTGACAATTACGAATATAAAGAGATTACAATGAGGAGTCTAAAGCTGATTTCAAGTAATTTTCAAAGGGATTATATAGATATTTATCAAACTGGGACAACGGACTAGAGGCATTTATTATAATTTTCTTATTGCATTGCTTTTTATTTTACTGACTTTTTCTATTTACACGTAGGTACTAAGACCTCTTAAAAAGTATGAAGTCCCATAACTCGCATTTATTATAATTTTCTTATTGCATTGCTTTTTATTTTACTGACTTTTTCTATTTACACGTAGGTACTAAGACCTCTTAAAAAGTATGAGGTCCCATAACTCCCTCTTCGTCTTTCTGTGTCGGATTCTTCGATATTTTTTTGGGGTAAGAGCACGTGCTGATTGAAGTTATTAGTTACCTCATGATATTTTCCATCAGCACGTGAGGTGTTTTTGGCAAAAGAAAAAAAATCTAGCACTGCTAAGGGTCAAACGTAACTAATAACGATTGAAGAACAGTTCATAAAGCATGTATTGAATCTTATAAACCTTATAACTTTTTAACACGCATAATATTTTAAAAGATAAGATCGTTTAAGTTCAGTAATGATAACGTTTAAAAGACAAAATTCTAGTTACAATTGGACTTAGCACGTCCAATATATGCGTTTAGGGATTTTGTAGGTCCATGACAAAGATGGAAAATTTTAATAATAGAAAATGAACCTGGTTGTTCAATAGCTCTCAAGCGTCGGTCCAGCTGCCGCCATTTCAAATCTTCAGCACACGCTACAGCAGTCTCACCCGATTTGCTTCTCTCAGTCAACATTTGAAGCACTTCGCAAGCTGTGAGAGAGCATTGTGCTTCTATCTGTAAAACTGATAATTTATTTTTAATTATTTATTTATGCGCCAATAAAAACAAACAAAAAATAGGATAGGAAACAAGTTATACAAATCCTAACCAATGTGTAGCGTCGATAAGTGTTTCATGCATTGGTTTATGCACAAACATAATGTTTATAATTATTATTATTTTTTAATATTATTTATCTTTATTAGTAATTGTAACAATCAAATATAATTAATTAGTTCATACAAAATATTACTAGAGGATTACAAAAGAGGACTTGTAAATAGAGAATTATAAAACAAAATAACCTATGAAAGTGATAACAGAATGGTTCTTGTTATAGGATGGGCGATCCGAAAATTAAAACATTACAGACGAGGTATGAATGTGAAGACACGCTTGGCGACAAACACTTCTGTTTCTTAACAGATACTCGAATTTATTCTTTATTAAAATTTGAAACTAGACTAAAATAGGGATTTATTAATAGACGCAGAACGTTTATTAAAATAAATATATTTGGATTTTTCCGTCTCAACGTCCTTAGTTCCTGTCGCGAGTGTGGTACTCTTTTGTTCGCGTAATAGGTATACCGCGCGATCCCGAAAATTTTTTTAACGTATCATATTAAATATGATACGTTAAAAAAAAAAGTTAATAAATAAATGTAAATAAAAATAGTTTAATAAATTTTATTTCCAACACACAAATATACTGTATTTATAATATTCTTAACTCACTAAATTTAAATTAATATGTATATTATAGTTGAACCGTTACATATAAAATCCTTTTAAGATACATATAGTAACGTCATACAATATTTGTGGCGCCATATGAGTGTTTTTAAAAGCCGCTTGCATTATTCACAGACATGGTTTAGTTCTTTTTAATTATCTCATTGTCTTCACGGCGTCGAGAACTTGATAGCATTAACGTGACAATAAAGCATGCTTAGATGAGCATAAAGTATGCTTTTTTAGAAGAATTATTCTTTAAATCAATTTTTTTTATTGATAAAACCTTGCCAAGGCTCAGCTCACTGATACATTGGTAAAAGAACCACAATACACAATATTAACGAGACAAGCACTTATTGGCAAACATTACATACACGAAGCGATAATACAAATATTAAACAAAACAATTACGAAAACGAAAATTTCAGAATTTAAATAAAAACTTAACTTAACTACATACCGTTTAGGTCTAAGATTTATGTGTCTGTTTTGTGGTTAATGATTTTTTTAATAGATGATCAGCCTTCTGTGCCTGACACTCTGTTGACATTTTGTGTCTACGCCATGGTCGTTTCCTCAGTAGTGTCCCAAGTGTTAAGCGCAAATAGACAGAAATTCCTAGTGTGCGCCGGATGTCGAACCTACGACTTTAGAGATGAGAGTCGTATGCTTTTATGGTAGATTAAAATGATTTTCTTTAATATACTTTAAGCCTAGTTGTGAAGCTGTATCTATCCGATTTACAATTTTCATACATGCTGATACTAGCTCCATTATTATTTTAGCACAATTGATATTTTCTACGTACGCCTTTCAAAAGTAAAATTTTAATTGTGTAGTGAATTTGGATGATTTGGCTAGTTTCATTTAATTAAATAAAAATATATGGAACAAGTGGAAATGGAACCGCGTATTTTTGAAGATTTGAGCCTACAGAGCGGAAAGCGATATTGTGTTTAACTGTATACATAGTCCCGTATCTTAAAACAATATAAAATTCAAATTCTGTTTCAAATTATCTAAACGACTGAGTTTTATAATGTCAAGATAATCTGACGACAAATGACGTTAAATTAAAAAAAAACATTATACATAAGTAAACAAAAGAAGTCTATACATTGCCCTATATTCGCATCGTCCAGGCACGACCTGGAGCAACAAATGCAGATGACTGTAGACCGTAGCGGCCTACAGGACATGTTAATAAAGCACAGATCGTGCCTGGAACGGTTCTGCGAATTTTTTTTTAAATATATAAAGACGGCAAACAAATCTGAAAGAGCGGGTCTCGCGAGGAATTGCGCCCCGGGTCGCCCATGAATATTGTAAATAAAATTATTACCGATGTAGCCGGGGCGTATATAATGTATCATGTTTTATAGTAAATTTTAGAGATAGAAAAAGTCCGTGGACACAATGGCAGGGGGAGTAGAGTAATATTAATTAAAAAGAAATAAGAAGTCGCTTTTAATAAAGACCTACATATTTACTAAATATGTATGCATACAACACACATTTGCAAATACTTTTATTCTAACAAAGTGTAAGTGCGCAAACTTCTGTCATACTGTAAAATTTTATCTTACTTAGAATAGCTTCATAGTAAAAAATTTATATTGCATATTAAAAATTCAGTAGAGACGCGTTTTACCGAGCCACAGTTTGTCGTCGATATGTTACTGTAAAAGCTCGAACTGCAGTAAATCCTATGATATTCCAGTAAAACCTAAGATCTCCCAATTCCTAATGGTAAATGTCCCAAAAGGTTTGCGATTCGAACTCTTACCACCATTTCGTTGGTAAATCTTAGGATTTACATTAATGGCACGGTAAATGTTGAAAAACAAAAATAATTATTAAGTTAGACTAGCCTATGTAAGCATTATGTTTGTATTTCGTTGTTAAATTCCAAATAGAGAACTACTGATTCAGTTAGATAGATATGATAGAGATTGAGATATTCAGAGATATACGTTATGTGTTTTTTAAAAATAATTTAAATAAGTTGGTATTAGTTTGTACTTATTACTATCATATGATACCTTTATAATACTATGTACCTGTTTTGTCTAAGAGTTCATTAAAGTAAATAATTAAGAATTACTCATTGTTTTATTCCTAAAACCAACATCTACCAGCTGACATTGGTAAAACCTAGCATAAACTGAATTCGAATGGTAAAAGCTCGAAAAAATCGTCGTATTTTCAGAAATACTTACATTTACCAACTCATGTCGGTAAATCCTAAGACTTACACTTAAATCTTAAGATAAACCGCAGTTCGAACTTTTACAGTAACAGATATACGGTTTTGGATAATTTGATTGAGAAAAGTCGTTCATAGCTTACATAACAAACTCGTGCTCTTTGAACCTATGCTTAGCTATTATTAATTAATTATAACATTTAAACCTTTCTTAAAGATTAAAGGTACTCAAAAGTAATAGAATCTAGAAGTTAAACTACTAAGAAAGTGATCCATTTGGTGTAAATTAAAATACTAATTCCTGTCATCTAAAGCGCTATCAGAAAAAACTAACTTTGCTTTGCCTCTGATTTATTTTAAAAAGTCTTTGACTTTTAAATTTTATTGAGTTTTAATTATTAAAGTCGTTTTAAGTAAATTAAAGAAGAGAAAATATATAAATAAACTTGATTTATAACGATTACTTTAATTGTTAATTTTATCTGAAGTGAATCTGAATAGTAAATATATTTGACATACACACACACAACTTAAATTTTCTTATTATTTTCGACAACATCTTTCTCGATACTTTTTTCTCAAACATCCTCGTGTTTTTTTCCGTTGGTAATGGTAGTTGGGAGTCGGTAAAGCAGTGGCTGAACGGTAATGTCGGTAACCAATAGAAAACGTCTTAAAAATAAAAGAAAAAATGCAAGGAACCTAAATAATGTTCAAATTATATCACTGATGAATGAGGAATGAGAGTGAATCATTTGATACGTCGATCATTCAGATTAGTCCAAGAACGGATGAGCTATGCTTGAACAAAATTCACACATCGAATGGTAAACCTCCTTTTTGAGGTTTTTAGAAGTTCGTAAAAAATGCTCAATCACTTGTCCAAACACCATCTTTTGTGATTTATAACACCCAAATTATCAATACGATACCAATTCATTGCCACACTATTTGTATACGTTTATTCTAACACATCCCCGATTAAATTAAAAACAAACAAGTTCTCTCATCTTTTGGCAAAACCGCAACTATGAAATTGTTTCCTGAGTAGCAAGAAATGAAATTCATGAAATGAAATTCTCATTTGCCAAACTATTCTCAGAATATTATAAGAACTTAAAATGTATACAATTTTGACGAAATAATTTCTATTCTTTTAGGATTATTGTAGCTCTTCAATGGTGCATTGTGTACATTTCTAGGCTTAAATGGAACATTGATATAGCAATCAAACAAAACGGCAGTGTAAGGTGAAACTATTGAAATGTACCGTTTGTAAGAAAATTTACTCTTACGGATTAAAATCGTTTCAGATACAAATATTTATATTCTAAATAGTGAATACTTGTTACAGTAAAGTTAAAGCATTTTAGTGAGTATCAGACTTAATGACCCGTAAAAAATGAATAGATTACTACAATAATAATATTTGACCATTCTGGGATGTGATTATTTGACTCCATTAATTTAAGATACCTAAATGTAAAATTATGTATAATATTATTTTTCTCTCTGTATATTGTAATGTTTTCGTTTTGTTTATAAGGGATTTAAAAAAAATTGTACAGTGGTGTAGCCCTTCAGTCACCAAAGTTGAGGACCCTTAGTGGTTTTTTGGTGTTGTCAGTAGTATTAGTTTATTTATAATATATATTTAAGCGATAATAAAAAAAACATAATAGCTTTAACACAATAAAATCTCTACAAACCTTTTTCGCGTGTTCTCAGTTAGCAAAATAAATTCGGCTGTCAGTAGAGAATTATTGGCCTAATCCTCTGATAAAAAAGGGTTCAATGTTTGAACATGCCCTGTCAAACATAAAATCAAGAAGTAAAACAGTTGACGATCATAACTTTTCTATTTCCAAAACCTTATATACACGAACATATTATAACAACAACAACAACAATACATATATGGATTACTCTCGCAAATTGTCTATTAAATTACATTTATTATTAAATTACTATTAATTGTAATTGTAATGTAAAGGGAGGGCAAAACTTGCTGAGTTTCTTGCCCGTTCTTCTCAGAACAAGGCCTCCTGGTAGTTTTGCGAACGGATGGCGTAGTCTTGCTCTTTCGTGAATTTTGTAAACGTTGTTGACATTCATAAGCATGCTCTAAGAAGCATCTAAATTGAATAAACGTATTTTGATTTTGATTTTTTTGACATCTAATAATAGGTAACTCAATATTAAGTACGACAGTTAGTCCTTTATTACTTCACGATATATTTAAGGGCAGTGCACAAACCTCCCTTCCAATTCGATTTATAAGTATTCAAATCTTGATTAAATGTTACGTTACCTATAACCTACCTAATAAGCACTTATATACAATTTATCTTCGGCTGTTAGATTATTACTGGGAGCTATATACCTAGTCTGGTTCAAATAAGATAAGTTCTGTTACAAATGAAAATGTATTTTGTTAATGAAGTATATTGTAATTTGATAATGAATACGAAAAAATATGTGAAATGGCGCAAAATCTAAAGAAGATTTTAAAATGATATACGTGTTCCAAATTCAAAATAATTAAAAAGTTGAAAAGAAGAAAAGTTTTTATGTAACAGTAGGTATTTATGGCCAGACTATTTAGTTGATGTAAAATTTTAATAACAACGTATTGAATTTGTAATTGAAGTGTAATTTTATGTTTGTATAATAATGCAAGCATAGCTCCTCCGTCCCGAGATTTTGATCGAGATGTCAATTGGTTCGGTTTTGTAGGGAATTCCAAAATTGTCTATTTGGTTCTCGTTAATTATATATAATTTCACTACTTAATACCATTATATTACCATTTACATATTTCTCTATACAAATACTAAATATTTCAAAGGAATAAATTGATTATATTATCCTTGAATTAGAGCCTTTTTTGTAAATACATGGTGAAAATTATAATGAAATATGATAACAATTTAGTTAAACAAAATTGATTGATTAAAAATGTCAACAAAATCAAATATATTGTTATATCAAATCATACATTTTCCACCTTACCAAAGCAACTGTGAGGTATTAGGACTTTTTCTTTATTGAGCTGTTGTAACAATTTATTTTTTGTTAAAAATATTAAGTTGCAGTTTGTATGGCTTCGTATATTGTCTAAGTGTTAGATTCCTTATAATTAAGTATCCGAAAAGTGAGGCTTTGTTACCTTTCATTTTGGAAGTTAAACAAAAATTTACTTGTCAATTATTTAAACTTACTTTTTATATCAGGATTAATAGTTAAATAATCAATAAATGTACCTTTTATTATTAATTGTATCACAATGATGTAGTGGAGATTCATATCCGGTGGTCCTCAATGACAACAGGCACTAGTTATTCTGACCATTGGTTACTACGGCCGGCTAAAGTAAGACGCCTTGTTTAACCGAATGAGGCTGGTATTATGCTATACGGTGTCATTTGGAAACTTTTAATTTGTATTCGCGAAATCTAAATTGTACATCTTCTCATAAGATATCAAATCTAATAGTAATTAAATGGAAACAAGAGTTTTTTGGGATTCTCTTAAATATTAGGTATTAATTATCGTTTGTTGAAGGTTTAATTTCATTTTGTTTGTCTATTAATGTACCTACTTGTTTTCTGTTTCATATACTTTGTTTATCAATGTAATCTGTTTTGGCTTTATCGACGTCTTCTATTTTATAATATACGTGATAGCTGTAAGAGTACTAATAAATAATTAAATAAACTAAATCGGAAGAACGAACATTACATCGAATTCGTGAAGTATTTATTCGAATTCCACCGAAAATTCCCATATATTGGATTCCCATATATATATGCTGGAGTCTGGATTAGCGACATACATATATCGATTTTATATCTACTACTCGTATATGGTATAAGATATTTACTGAAATGGATGTAGAAATACTATGTCTGGTGGTATATGTGTTGAATGAGACGATATTTATACGGATAAATTTAGATTGTCAACATTTTATAATACATTGTAATTCTTACATATTACATGAAAAACAGTGGCGCTACAACCACTTAAATATGGGCCACAGATTTCTGTTTCGTGATAATTTTGTTCTTATTCAAGTAGGTGACACCGTGGACTTTTTGGGCGAAGTCATGGTTTCCTCGCGACTTTTTCATTCACCGTACGGCTGAGTATTAAAAATATATTACTGTATACATTCACAATAAACATAAAACAATATAATTAATTGCCTACTGATATACAATACTTATAAAATATATTGAGATACTTAATATGTTTTATATGTATAAACTATTATACATATAAACTATTTTTAAAAATAGGTAGCAATTTTACTAGGAGCAGCCAGCAGTTCTAGTAAGCTCGTTAACTATAACGGAAAAATATTTACTAAAACGGCCCAAAAACGACCCCAAATTGGATGGGAGGACGCAATAAACAACCATAAAAAATTATATTTTTAGATTGGGATAATTGAGGAAGTATGAAAAAAAATCGTTTTTAATAACGTCAGAATCTTCGAAGAATTTCCTTATAAAATTAATTAATACAGCAAAGATTAATTTTAAACGTAATATTCAGCTTGCAGTATATGGGTATTTTAATATAGATTTGAATAAGCTCAAAACTCATACTTTGAGCTGGAAATACCAGATAGCAGTTTTAATACTAAAAAATACTTCAAAATTTGAAACATGTATTTATTATTAATATAATTTGTTGCTATGCATGCGCGTAGCATTAAAAAAATCTGAATAAATTAATGAACATTTAATCAGTATATATTTTAGCAAACGCTCTCATCTGTCTGCATTTTAGATCTTAGTTTTTTTGGAGGTCCAGAAAATTTAGAATACTGTGACTGGCAGAGTAGGGGGCACCAAACCTTGACCGATTGAAGTGTTCATTTTGTTACACTATAAAAACATTTTAAAAGACAGACACGACAGAGTCATTTAGTTAATTCTAAGCTTAGCTTTAGTCAGGGATTCATTTTGATGATCTTCATACCCCATATAAATAAAATAATAAATACTTAATGCATTAAATTCTTTATTATTATTTTTTATGAGCAATGTTGGCCTAGTGGCTTCAGCGTGCGATTCTCACTCCTGAGGTCGTAGGTTCGATCCTCGTCTGTGCATCATTCTTTTAACATTCGCTCGAACGGTGAAGGAAAACATCTTGAGGAAACCGGCTTCCCTTAGCCCCAAAAAGTCGACGGCGTGTATCAGGCACAGAAGGCTGATCACCATCTTTGTTAAAAAGAAACAAAAATCTGTGGCCAGACCTAAAATAGTTATAGCGTCATTGATGTTGTTGATGTTATTATTTTTATGTGTGGTGTGGTGATGGATGGGGCACATGTCAAGAGGAACAGAAAGTGGAGTAATATAGTATTAAACTAACTATTAAATGCAAAGAGACGACAAGAAAACGTGGATTGACCAGATTAAAGAAACAGCCGGTACACAGTGCAGACAGAAATGGCGGGATTTGGAGGAGTCCCTACTACCTAGATAGCATGCGATGATAGAAATATAAATGTATAAATATAAATGTATCTTGTAGAGTTTGTATGAAGCGTTCTACGATTTTATTACAATTGTATAATTAACCAGTTAACTGAATTGCTTGTGTCCGCTCATCGAGGTTCCGAGTTTAATCTATACCTGCTATTTTAAATTATTTGACACTCATCAATACGCTGTGGCCTTTAGAGTAGAAGGTCCATTAGTCCTTGATTTAGCAAGTTCATATATCATTAAAAAAAATGAAACACACCACTACACGCAATACTCGTCGAGCGAGTTTGCTTATCTTGCCGAAGCCGCGTACAAATTATTTGAAGAAGTCTATTAAGTATGAGGGTGTGCAATTATTTAATCAATTACCATCTAAAATTCGTAATATTAGCACGTTTAACCAATTCAAAAGGGCATTAAAGATACATATCAGAATGAGCCTAGACTAAAATTGGGACGGCTGATGATGACGTGTATCTCGTTCGTATATACATATTAAGTTTCTCTTGTAAATAAAATACATTCTTTTTTTGTAATGAGAAATAAATTTCTTTAAACATTAAACATTATATTCGCAGCATCAAGATTTGAAATCGATTTTTTGTAATTTTAATTGTTTTGTTTAATATTTGTAATATCTGTATTAAAAATTGTATACGGTGGCTCTTTACCAATGTATCAGTGTGCCAAGCGTTTGCAAGCTTTTATCAGTACAAAAACAAAAACTTTACAAGGAAAATTATAAAAGCAATCACGTAGAGTTTTACAAAATTATGTTTAAAATTAATCTTTTTAACAGATTTATGAATAACAAACGCAAATTAACGGACTACTTTTGAAAATCTTTTATTGGTAGGAGTTTTTTAAATTATACAATTTTTAAATTTAATATTCATTCGTCGTCTAATCATCTATATTATAAATAGAAGTCAATTTCATACGGACGAAGTGGCAACCATAAAATATCAAAGAACAAATTAAGGACCAAATCAAGAAAGTTGAGCATGTTTTAACTTCCGATTGAACCTATGGTAAAGTCATTTGAATATTTAATGACATTCGTTATAAATCAATTCTAAGTACAGAAAATCAACAGTCAAAGCCAGTAGAATCTACCTTTAACATTTTCCAAGTAGCAATTAGATTCAGGCTTTTAATTATTTATTTAATTAAAGGAGAAAGTAGAAAGCAATTGTATAATTCTCTAAAATAATATACATTAAAAGACTGTTTAAACTGAAACCATTTTGACTGTCAAAGGCTTTTAATAATTTGCTCCTATTTTACAATTAAATGAATAAAGTATAATATATTATGTTATAGATGAGTTTGCTGAGATCTTTAAGACATACAGAGACAAGTGACAAAGAAGTGGCAATTTCGTTGATGGGACGATTACGAGTCGTCCGAGTTGGCTAAGGATTCCTTAGCACTGGAAAGAAGGGAGAAACGGGTGACACATCGAAGAGCTGGGAACAGTATATGTACGAGCCAAGAATGTACATTTTACTCACACAGACTTACTTAGTTTTATACGATTACCTAAATCGTTGGAGTTACGCCCCAATAGTATAGCCAGACGCAGGCACTCTCTTCAGTTACTCATTTAGCTTTTGTTTCTTAGCAATTAACATTTAATTCTTTCGCATATATTCTATTGTTGTACGCGAGTGGTTGTTTTAGAGTAAAAATAAAATCCTCCATTATTTAAAGAACCCCGCTGACCCGGGAACCGTACAGTGTGGTTGGTTACTTTAGAAAAACTGTGTTATTAGACTTGTTTAATTTGTACGAATAATCCACTTTAGATTGCTGTATTTTGTTTACCGCGCATTATTTAACAGGCTTAAACAGTTTTGGCTGTTTAGTATTGGATTGCGACGGATGAAGTTACGATATATTCTACTATCCTAGTTTATAGATGTACGAATTGTACCTAGTAAAGAGTGTGATCAAAATTTGAGTCGGGACTTCAAATTTTTATAAATAAACGCGAATTTATCAAAACTAAACAGTGTAGTTTATATATTTTTTTAACGATATGATAATTCCTTTAACATTCGTGAAAGAAATGAAGGAAGTTTTATCAATTTTTATATGAAAAAAAAATGTGGGTAAATAGGCTCTATATAAAAATATTGTTTTCTTTTAAATGTTGCTTAAAACACTGGGTTTGCCTGCAACAAGCTGACTGGCTTCCGGTCTATATAGTTATTTTTATTTGTCCGGGCGAAAAAAATTCAATAATAATAATAATCAGTGGCACTACAACCTCTTTAGGTCTTGGCCTCAGATTTCTGAATCTGTTTCATGATCATTTTTAAATCTAATAGGCGAGTAGGTGATCAGCCTCCAGTGCTTGACACACGCCGTCGACTTGCAAATGTTAATTGCGCACATAGAAAAAAGTCCATTGAAGAGTCGCACGCTGAAGCCACTAGACCAACACTGCTCCTAAAAAAAAACGCATGGAATATAAAAGTTTGCAGAAAAATGCAGTCTTCTTACGAAATAGCTAATCTCATATTGATTTATTATTCGCAACAAAGCCACAAAGACACTTGCTCTCTCACTGTCAATCTAACAATAGTCCATTGACCGTGCACAAAGCCGAGCAATACATCAGTTTGATGACACTTGAAACAGATATACGCTTTTGGAAAATGTGCGTGTTTCTCACGTTCAATAGGCTTATGGTATGGTTGTGACACAAGTGTGTGCGATGTTCTCGCTGTATCATAATTCTAAGACTCCATTGAGATGGACTGCCTTGGACAGCTTTATGGGTACTAGGTACGGGGGAGGTTCAAACATTAATTGAAGTGTTAAGGTCATTCCTCCCCTGGTGGCTCTCGCCTGGTATTTGAACGCGCAGTTTGCTTGAGTTCATATCACTCGTAATTTATATCTATCTTGGATATCAAAAGCAATTTTCATATCCCTTACAAGGGCCTAACTCCGATTGTTGGTAAAGTCATATTTTAAATGCTAAAGCTTAGGTTTCCTAGAAAAGCGGCGCCGTTAACTAACGGCCGTCATTTTACAGTTGTTAATAACGGCCGTCTTTACTTTTAACATAATGCAAAAAAAAACAAACATTTTCGCTCGTCCAACTCACGTTTCCACTCATTGTATAAATTAAATATGGGCACTGCTACACGCGAAAAACGTTGAACTAATGTTTATCACCGCTATGACGGCCGTCATGCATATGACAGCACCACTATTTGACGTTACGGTGACACTCAACGGTCTCTAGAAAACCTACTCCGATGTTATTTATAGACAACGTATGGGTGACGTCACCCAACGTTACATTACGGCCGTTGGATAACGGCACCGCTTTTCTAGGAAACCTAAGCTAAAGGGCACAAAAAGCGGTAAGCGTTGAGAGAGAAGGGATAATAATAACTAGGTAAACATATTTGCGCCTCTCAGGGGTGTGCCCTGTCGCGCAACCCCTGATCTTACTAATACAAGTTACTAATTAGTAAAGTGCCGATATGAAAGTTAGACTATTCGAATGTTGCGCAGTTTGGGTTTGTTCGACAAAAAAATCAGGGCGTTACAACAATTTAGAACTCTGAAGAAAAAATCATATTTGATGAGATATATAATATAAAATATAACATGTATGTCAAGGTGCACTGCCATAGGAACCAAACTTTTTAAATTAATTTAATTTTCTACTTATTATTACTATGTAGGTTAAGAATATTGTAAATACTTAGTTATATTAAGTTTTCATTATGGTAATATTAAATAAAATTATTATATATAATAGATTCGAGAGAGAGATAAAAAACTGCAGTCCAAACCAGGAATTATTCCTGACTAATTCTTTACATTGCCTATTTTTCTCATATTTTTGTACTTATAGACTGTTTTTTAATCAATCGTAAATTATATAATTTATTAAAATTAAAATTAATTTTCAAAGCTTCCTAAAGTGACAGGATCAATTAATGAATCTGTAATATTTTATAATATTTACTTAATAAAAAGCATTTTATTCAAAATACAAGCCGGAGTGGAACAATTCAAAATCTTTAAACGCGAATTATGCCCTTTTATTATTTTTTATTTTTATTGTATTACTAAGGGTGTAACAATGTTTAATGATATATTCAGTACATTAAACAGTTTTTCCATTTAATACCAATGATACATAGCAACTGCAATTTGAACTTTTCCGATTAGAACCTTTTTCGAAAATACAAAGTTCGGTAGGTAAATTAAATACTAATATGACCTGCCGGAATATTTACTTCATGTAAATAACCCGAGTTTGTAAGAAATCTGAAGGATGCTCTGGTCCTTTGTAAATAATCAGATTGATCACGTGACAATTCTCAATGGTACCTATGACACGAAAACTAGGAATTATCAATAACTAAAAGAAAAAGATAAGATTTAAGTTAGCGCCTAGTAGATAGTACCGGTGACTCCAGAGCTGATACTTTCCTGGCTCAACGTAAAGTATCTCAATACAGCGAGGAAATGCTGCCAGCGTTAAAGATACTGCCACAGGGACCAAACTTTTTAACTTTTTTTGATTTTCTTTTTAATTGTATTAATTATTTTTATTATTATTTTGTAGGTTAAGAAAATTTTAAATACTGTATACTTGATTGTAAAAATGAAATATGTCTAATAAAAAAAGCCTTTTCTTGCTAGAAGGAAAAGACGTGAAAAATTATTGTCAGATCCCCGTAAACGTTTTACATAAGACAATAACTGAATCATTTAAGTACTTTAATAATATCATTATTGTATTAACAAAATCAATTATCGCAAGGTTAATTCTATGGACAGTCTTTATTAGGCATATATGGCCCATTACTCCATTCAATTTTAACACAAGGCTGAAGTATGAACAGCCATAGAATATTAATGATTGGTGGCAACTGTATCAGATATCAATATGAAAATTCAATTATCCTACGTCATAAGTGATGGCAAATAAGTTCATTATCAAGTTAATCAAATATGCGTGCACCGGTTTTGTTGTCAAAGATTCAAGGGTGGCTCGTGGAACGGCGCATTCATTTACCGCCGACCGGCGCAGATGTACGTGTATGCTACGCTGAAACTTTTCCAAGTTTTCCACTGAACGCGCGAAGCTTAAACCCGTGTAACAATAATTCGATTTATAAATTGTTCGAGTGAGTGACATGTGTGATTTCAAAAATGGAATAACAAGTGGTGATGTGAAAATTTCAGTAAGCAAGGTTAAAAATAATGTGCTATGTCAACTTTGGGTGCGTGATAATCGTTTCGCAAATAAGCCATAAGACAGCCGTCGTGCTGTTTGCTTCTTGTATGCCGTTTGTGTTAGCACAGAAGGCCTGATAAAGAACAAAGATTAATCTTATCTACCGCGTTCAGGAGTTAAACAAAAATGGACACAAGGTATGTTTTTTTCTTATTATTGTTACCTTTTTAAGTTCTTGCAGTTTTATTTTACAATTACGGAATTAACCTAAATCTAATTAGTAATCAAACAGTGCCCTAACTACATTAACCAATTTACATACATAAGCATAATTTAACGTTTAATTGGATTTACTAAACAATATTATACAATAGTCACATAAAATTTTCTTTAATTGTGCAATAATAAGAAACTTGTTGAAGACTCGTTTAAGGAAGCACAGAAAAGTGACGAACCTTTTTTAAAATTTAAAGATATATTAATCGAAGTGTTTTACATTGCTAAATGGCTAATTAACTATTAATAAACGACTATAAGTGCGACAGTTAATGTTAATATTTACGCATTTATATTTGATAATATAAGTCACTTGTTTTAACCGTGTTTTTAAGATGATCTAAATGTGACTTTCAAAATAATAATAATAAATGTTGACTTAATTATTCAATTCTATATTGCTTCTGATAAAGTCAGGGTTACATTTGTTAATATAATAATAAAAACGATTCAAACAAAAATAGAACCAACTCCGAAATTGCACTAAAAGTATTAGATAACAAAAAAAAATCGTTTTAAGAACATAGTTCTAAACTACTTGCGACATTTTTTTTCGGTCAAAGAGATCTAAGATCAAAATATGATACAAATTGTTGTATATTGAAGAGTTATCTTTAGATTTTGCACGAAACATATTTTCCAACCTAGTTACAAAATGATAAAACTGTAGCTAATTAATTTATGTTTTAATATGTGTTGTATTTGACGTAATGGACTTTTTGATGATATATATAAGACACGAATAATCATTAACATTGTTTTAAAATAAGAAAGGTTGACGAAACCTCCTAGTCGGTTGTTATGATTAAATACAAATTATTAGTGTTAAACAATAAAATAATTTTGAAAGCCCTAGTGAAATACAATACTCCAAAACACTTAATAGAGGAAATATTGCAGTGTGTGTTCACATCCCTTTTAGTTTTCCGATCTTCGATATGTTTTCCCATACACCCATATGCTTTTTATTAAGTCCATGACAAAAATCGTCGTGTTTTTCACTTGTTTTCGAACTCCGGCTTGCCGTCTAATTTTCCTTTGTAAATAATTATATACCGATTTAAAAAAGTAGTTGCTTCGTACGTTTTATATTAGAGACAAAACCGCGTAAGCTTAATTAAATCAGTGTTACGATTGTAGTAAGGAGAACAGTTTGAGAGCAATGCCTTGCGTTTGTTTATTTTAAAATACGATTCTGAATCAGTTTATTTATATTGGTGTTTTATTGATGTATTAAATTATTCATTCCAATAAACACCTCTGTTTTTAAACATGTTATGGTTCTTGGTATCAAACACATTAAAACTACACAAGGTAGCTTCCCCTTATTGAAATTTATATGACAATAAGATTAGTAGTTTCATAGGCATGTAAACGTTCGGGAAAATTTACGATTTTTTTATATACGTTTTGTTAAATACTACGAATTTCGTCCATGATGGTCTCGATATACTCCACAACTCAACTTTCGGTTCAATATGAGGCTGTACTTGTATTTTTTTTTATGTTTTATTTTTACTTTCGTGGCTTGGATGTTTATTTTATCACTTCTAGCTATCGTAAATTTTAGTTTTTGTTAATATGCATTCTTGCAATTTTGTATTAAAGCCTATTTCTGGTAATTTAAGAATTTGTATTTTGTTTTCTTGTAAACGCATTTTGGGAAGCTCCTGTGAGCTTTCTTCTTTAAATAAATAAAGGTATCGTTCTTCTGCTATGTAATTTTGACACCTATCAATTACTTAATAGCACAATTTATAATATCTTTAACTAATCTCGTATAAAGGAATTACGGTTAAAACTATTTTGTATTATAAAGAATATTTTAAACTTTGAAAACACATAATATAACTCAAACCTTTCAGATAACAAAAAATTAAGACAAGAGGGAAAACGAGTAATTCTAATAAAAATCCAGTGCTAATACCAATTTCAATAGACTCCAATCACAATATCAAACGTTATCTGTTAATTTTACGTGTCATTTGCTGAGCAAGATCGGCGATTAGTACTCCGTTAAACTTTATTTAAATATTCTTTTTATAATATAGGTTTAACCTCTATTCCACAAAGTTTGTATCACAAAGGAGTTTTTATTATTTTTTGCTAGGAAGCGCGCAATTTGTCTAGTATATACTCTATAGCATGTACAGCATGCGATTGGCGCCGTCATTCGATTTATTACGTCACATTATTTATTAGCAACATTACCAATTTAAGACATTAGAATCATTTGTATATGAAACAGGACATAACTATTATCATTAGTAGTACTAGCCAGTCATTATCATGTTAATGATAGAGCAATAGCTCGGCGGTCATCTCCAAGGGACAGCTAATCTGTAGTGTTTGTACTCTTATTTATCTTTTCATACTTCTGTCCCTTAACTGTCTGTTCCCTTCTGACAATTGACAAATGAGCATCAAAGAAAGCACATATAGCCATGGTCAAATTTTCATAAATCTATACTAATATTATTGAAGATTTGTATATAAGTATGTAGTAACGAATGGGCTCAAAAGTACTGGACCGATTTTAAAAATTCTTTCACCATTTGAATGCTACTTTTATCCATTATCATGGATATATATATATTTTAATTGCAAGAAAAAAATAAGGATCCCTACTAAAATTACAATAATGTTACCCAAGGTGTATTAAAAATGTCTTTAAAATATTCTTTCATCGCCTGCGCTGCGAAAAAGTCCCACAATATCAAAGAACATATCAATAAAACAATAAATAAAAAATAGAAACACTATATTTTCAAGGGTAACGAAATCATATTTACGAATATTCAAAAAATAAGAATAATCGATATATCTAGAATATACCCATTGATATAAAATTAAATTTACACTTTATTTCATGACACTTTTTTAACAAATCTTATTTTTACCAAGAATTCATTGGACTTTTTTGATTTCAAAGAAGATTTGAACACATCTCTTGAAATTGTTTATATGGCATTACATATGCATAATTCTTTGCACATTTCCTATTGTTTAGATTTATGTCATGCGAAGATCATTATATGCATTACTTGATTTCTCTATTTGCAAACATCTGTATTCAATTTGAAAAAGTAATTTCTAGGACTTCAATTTGTATGAACACTGTTAGAATTAAATGGAGCAAATATATTTCTTGCATGTGATAATTACAGTCTAAATAAGCTATTTGTTTAAGAAAATGGTTTCTATATTCTATAATAGAGCGAGAATCTTTCGATTTCACCTCGAAATTTAATGATGAAATATTCTTCTTATGCTTTGTTGTGCCTGAAAGTAAATTCTATAATGAAGGAAACTTTCATGAAATATTGTATTACTGTTAGTAACCTTTTAATATTATGAATGCAATATTTTGGGCTAAAAAGCAAATCAACCTCAACCTGGACCTTGGAATCGATTGTGAAAATTTTTTGTATTATTTAAAAAATTACGAGTACGTAGCTTTTCCTGTTCCCAAAATCTCACACCAAACACACATACAGTATATACTATCATCAAAGGTGCTAGGAACTAAAGCTGCGTATAAATTAAGCGCGGCAGCCGCGCGAGCCAATGTTCGACCAAAGTTGACGTTCATTTGCCGCGCGAGCCAATATGTACATATAAATTTAGTTGTACGTGACAGCCGCGCGCGGCAGGCGATCCATCACGAACAGACCGCGGCGGATAGTCAGACCAGTTCAGAGTAAAGATATGAAGCCGTTGAAGACAGTATAAAAATTTTATTTATATTTTATTTTTTACTGTGGTATTGGGAGGATTTGCTGTTCCACAAAAATTATTTAGGGCTATACAATTCTATTAGTAAACGGCACTTTTCTTTCTTTTCTTTTTTTTCTTTTTGTTTATCTATTAATTAACTAATTCGTATATTTTGTTTATCAATGTAATCCGTTTTTGGTTTGTACTGTCTTAGTGTTTTCTTTTATAATATGGATATGTGTTTTTTTTTTAATTTCTTTATTTTACACAAAAATATAATACACTCATAATAAGCTACATTAGCAAACCGCTGTGGATAGCTGTAAGATTTCTTATAAATAAACAAATGTTCGTATTTCAAATACAGAACATGCATTAAATAGTGCACCTCCTGGGTTACGCAATTTCGTAGTGAACTCGTTGTTCCATCCATACTGTCTATTTGTTATTATAAATATTAGTTTTATTACAAATCTGATGTAGTTTTATATTGATAAGTGTTTACCGACACCCACCAATATCCGAGATAAATGTTTCTTGCATTCAAGTTAATATCATTTAAATAATTAGCTTCATATTATGGATAACTTAGTAAAATATGAATTAAGCTACAATGTTTTGAATACACCTTGGATGGAGCCCATCCTCACAATAATGATAAAGTGCAAGACAAAGATTTGTATTTACATTCTTGTTCATCAGTCGCGTTCTTTATTTCTGAAGGTCGTGGTAATGACTCTGTCCAACCACCAAATCTAGATGTTTCATGCTTTGAGAGTCTATACTGCAGAATATTTTTTTCTAATTTTTTGTAAAATCTTTAATTTACTTAAAGTATCATACATAACACCAATACACAGAAATCGTCGATAGCAGGTAGCCATTAACTAGGTTTGTAGCGGTCATGGTTTTCTAGTATATTTTGTGTAAGAAGAAAGTTTAAAATTTTGCTAAATTTAAAATAGATTTAATAAGGTGAAGCGCCAACAAGGTCAGGTATCTTGCGAAAACTTTAAGTGACCTCCAGTGCAGCTTGAAACAAACTAACTTTATGGCTGTTTATTATTCTGCGAATTTGAACATTGTTGTTGGTGAAATGACATACTTGGTTATGGCATATTTTTATTTATTTTTTATTTATTTATTTACACTTCGTTGCAAATAAAAGAAACACAATACATAAAAATTATAAGGGATGCAACGGGCGGCCTAAGAGATCTCTTCCAGGCAACCCTAGTTAAAGAGAAAAACTAAAAAAAAAAGAAATATGATGCGTGCGAGAAGTGCAGAACCAAATGTTATATAAAAAAATATATATAATCTAAATCTAAAGTAATACAAAAGAAAATATTAATAACAGACTAAAAACTTAAAAGCTAATCTTACAAATTCATGAACAGCAATAGTGATGCAAAAGGAAACAAGAATTATACAAGTCACGATTGATCAGGATAGGATAAGGTTAAGAAATGCAATGCAATTCCCACACGCACCTTAACAAGTAATTTATTAGTACATGGTCTGTGTTACCACTTATTCTTCGTGGTTACAATATACAAGTATAAATATTATTTTTTTACAAACAGTTTTTTATAGAACAGGGGGTAACCAATTCTTAAAAGGCCGGCAACGCGCTCGCGAGCCCTCTGGCATTGAGAGGGTCCTTAGGCGGTGGTATCACTTGTTGAGTTGAGCCTCCTTCCCGTTAGCCTCTACCCCTGTTCTAAAAAAAAGGGTGCGTGTACTTATGTACGCGCGTAAGAAGTTATACTTCTTTGGCATTATTAAAAATAGTTTGGCTTTGTTCCACCTCCAGTTTTTGATGTTTCACAGCGATAAGATGACAACTCTTTTTTTGTATTCAATTTAGTGCACTTACACTGATTCATCAATTGTTTTTTGTCTCTTGTCCTTATATTTGCTAGAGAAAAATTACATGTTTTGATTAAACAATGTGGTAATTTTTTTAATTAAAACATTACTCGATAATAATAATACAAACTGATAGTTAACCTCAATTGTAATGAAGCACTTAGGAAGGTTGATGAGCACAGTTTTTTTCACAAATATTAATTAGTATTGGTTTAAATATTCAATTTAAATCACTTCTGATTATATATAATTCAAAAAGCATTGCTAAATTTCTTTGAAAAAATAATTAAAACTCCTTTATTTGTTTAAAAGGTAAATGACAAATGTCATTATGGTCATTCAAAATTCTTGGCATACGAACTTCACGCATATTCTATTTCTTTTTACTTGTAGATTGTCTTATTCCTATCTCGCTCGCGCACGCTATAATCACACTCCTAATTTTGTGTCACGGTGCGCGCGCATTGTAAAATTTCACTCTCATAAATTTTTCATAACGCGCCTAAAGAAGTATAACTTCAAAAACCAGCACAGGCCTCAGCTGATGCCAGAAGAACTCTTGAGAGTGTTGTTGTTGTTGCGAATTGGTTCAAAAATACCTTGGGCAGATTTAGTTTTAGGTTCCACATAGTAGTGGTGCATGGCAAAAAGTGCCTTAAAAATCGCTCAGTTTAATATGTTTTTTTTTATTATGATTGGACAATTCACACCAATTGACCTAGTCCCATGCTAAGCTGGTGAAGCTTGTGTTGTGGGTACTAGGCAACGGATATACATACATATTATAGATAGATAGACATATAAATACATATTTAAACGTCCAAAACCTAAGCACAACACCAAATGCTCAGCACATCGATGTTTGTCTCAGCCGGGGATCGAACCCGGGACCCATGGATTCGCAGTCAGGGGATCTAACCACTAGACCCATGAGCCGTCCAATAAATAAATAAGTCTTAATTAGACATGCTGAGTTTGAACGCGCATCTTTAGGTTGAATCGTCCACATCATCAATCGACTACCGACTTAATGGACAACATAATTATATAGAAGACATTCGCGTGGGGTGACTTGGTAGAAATCAAAAAGGTTTTCAAAAGTTAAATGTATGGGTAAGATATAGGTATGTGTATTAATTCTTCCCTAAAAATGATATGTTTTTGCTACATAACAGCGTACAGTAGCGTTTACATGTATTCAAAAAGTCAAAATCATTTATTTATTTAGGAAACACAATATACACTTATGAACACCAATAAAGAAGTACATATTAAATGCTACATGCTTCTAATTTATATTTACTGCCAGTTTTCAAATCAAGGGCGTAGAGCGGACGAGAAAAAGGCTATAACTCTCCGCCACTCTTTTTAATCGCCAAGTTTTTTGTTTTACATAATGTTTGTAAGGAACTGCAACCATTACACCATATTCCACATGACATCTTAAGATTTGTACTCTATAAGCAGAACGCATGGTGAAATAGGAGCGCCCTTCCCACGCAACGCCTGTTCGTGGGAACAACTAGCATTATAGTTTGCACTCATGGATTGGTGGTATATTTTTAATGTAATCGTTCCACCTAATAATGTTTTTACTGCATAGTCACAAGAGCAGACGCAGGACCAATAGACAAGTTTACGTGGTCGTACAGAGACACAGAATAATCGAAATTGCCTATTGCACGCCTCATTAGCGGAGCGGAGGCAGTGCTCTACTCTCGACATGTCAAAAAAACCCAGTCTTTCGAAACTTGAATGACTTTTTTCTCACTAATATAACACTTACAGAATAATATGAGTGCACTAAAATCGAGCACATATGGTATTTTTTATGAACAATTATTTTGTTTAACATAGTAAATAATAATATTAAAATCAATCATTCTTGGACGTCCGTCAGTCTGTGTTTATGGATCCATGTATGTGGCAGAGAAATTGGTCGAAAAATTTATCGTACCAAAATACTTTTTTTCTTATTATATAAAGTTATACCCTGGGCTGATTCCTAGTTAATATTAGCGTTCTAAGTACTGTCGTTTAATTATAATATGTAAAAAACTAAAATACGACTGTGTATTTGTATATCTATATATATACATTTATTTTAGTATATTTTTTCCTCACCTTAGAGTTATGGCGCCACTATATATTTTTTTATTATATTATTGTTTTTTTTCAATCATTCATTTTCATTTATTTTAAGTTATATAAAATAGCATGAGACTTAAAGATATTAATTTATTTGTTATTTTGTTTTAAAAAACTTGAGTTTTTGTTTTAGAATTTTTAAAAAAAATGTGAATGACCGCTATGAGGCGTGCACTTTTGGATTTTCCAAACTATTTAGTATTTTTTGTCCCGCTCGGTAATCAAACACGAGACCTGCGGTCGAAAAATCTCGATAGTAGTGGCTAGTGATTAGTGAATAGTGAAAATAGAAACAAAACACACACTAAATTCGTTACGTTAGCACTCGTGCCTGCTCCACGCTTTGACTCAATCCGTGCTATAATAATTTAAAAAAAAACCAGTTTCTCACCTGCGATAGCCATTTTATCAGTTTCATCGCGGCATAATGAAAATAAACGTAAAAATCTCACTGAATTCAGCTCACAAATTTTCCTTCATTATTTCCAATTTTTATTTCTATTTTAAACGGTCCCATTATAAGTACGACATGTTTACCACTTCATTACCATACCCATACCCTTGTAAGTTCAGGTGCACCTATTTTGCATACCACCCGAGTTAACTGTGTTCCCTTATTCACAAAGTTAGCAATACTCGTTCCCCTACACGTGTACGTGAACCTAGATAGATATACATACTTGTCGTAGCCCGAATTTTGATAGGTACCCATCATGTGTCTATAAGATTTATTAACAAGATTTTGAAGAGTCTTATTTTTGCCATACATGTTAAGTCTTGTATCAATAGTTCAAAAAGATGATTTTAAAAGTAATTAACTTCATTATTTAAAAAAATACACGTTGATAACCTCTTCCTTCTGTTTTTTGTAGTCGGTTAAAAATCTAATTATGTTACTATGTTTATGTGTATTCTGGCGTAGGGGATATAGGTTTTGTGATATTTTGTATAAATTGCTATAGTAAAATATTAGTTAAATGGAAATTTAAAAGGTATTAAAAAAATATGCTTACGTACTTTTATTTAAATCCCGCAAGCTTATTATGTATACTTTACAACGAAATACAATTTACAATTGTACTTATGAATATTATAAGAAATAAATCGAAATTAGGTTACGTCGTTACATGTCACAATTTTTCGAATAAATATAATGATTATTGTGGAGGAAGGATGGTCCGTAGACCGCAGTCTTCGATGATCTTGTTACACCCTCCTTCGCGAGGTGTGTTTGGACCCGTTCGGGACGTATGCCCCCTTCGGTTGCTGCTAATACAGGGCGGTACTGGCCGGGCTTTAAGCCCTTGATAAGGGCTGCAGCCCGCGAAGAGACAGAGGCCTCGACTCATAGCGCGCAGCTGTCTTGACTAGGCCCAGTGCAGTGGCAAATTGTATGTGTTCTTAGCGGCCAGAACAACTTCGTTAGCGCGTTTCAGAGTATGACGTCATCGTTGACATTCGTAGGCACAGATTGTAGAAGTCGCTACATCATAATTATTAATCATTATTGGATACTTTGTTTTCCGATACCAATTTTTGTTCGATAAATGAAAATACCGGCTTAACGCCTTTAGTACACCTACGCGTTCGTATGCGGCTGCGAATCTTTGCGAAATAATTGCGGTAGCGAAATATCTGCGGAACGTTAGTACACTGCAGGTTTTTCGCAAGGATATGTCATTGTAGCTTTCGTGGGCTGTAGGTGCAGACGTCGTTTCAGAATGTCATCTGAGTCGTCCCAGTCGTCGCTTTCAGATTCTGAAGAGGATTTTGTAATCAACATGCCCAACTAAATATAATTCGGGATAATTTCGAATCAAATTCAATAATAATTCAATATTTTCGGCTTCCATTGTGCGAAATTCTGTCCTCACTGACATAACGCGTGGTGACGCCTTGCGATGCGAAACTTTACTAGCGAAACGTCTGCGTCTGTGTAACAGCCATTTCGCAGTTACTTGCGAAACAATACCGACAAGGACGCAACTATTTCATCTAGCTATATATTAGAGCGAGACAAAACACATGCGAAACGTTGCCATACAACTTACAGTTTTTTCGTCGTTTCGCTGCCGCATGCGATTGCGTAGGTGTACTAAAGGCGTAAGTATTTCTATTATATTCAATATCTACGCAATAACATTCGTGATATTGAATACACTATCACATGACCGTGTTTAGTATATATTAGTATGACTTTATATATTTAGGTTGAAGTAATGTTTATCTTAGAATTTTCCGTGTTTGTATTATAATTAGCTCTATAAACAAGCGTGTAAATAGTGTTGAAATTCGGTTTCATTAACATATACTTAATAATTTTGAGGAACCTCATTTAAGTGTGATTCGCAACCCTGATTTGTTGTGCATTTGATGCCTGGTTGTGGATTTTTTTTTTGCTTTGTGCGTAATTAACACTTGGTCATACATTTAAAAAAAATGTAACGAAAGCGGTATGATTAAAATACGGAAGAAGCGTTATATTAAAAATCGCCAGGCATTGAAGGTTGATCACCTAATAGACTTTAAAAGTCTATACTATGAAACAAATGCAGAAATATGTATCACAGACCATTCACGGGAGCTAATACATGTAACAGGAAAGCAGCCTTTCAGAAACAACTTCTATAGTTGACCAACTCTGACTCTTTTTGACATAAAAACTCAAAAATTACACAAATATTCATTGATAAAAGTTTCACTTTAAATTTTTAGCATGTCATTCTTTTTAGGTGCCAAGTTTTTGCCAAAGCCCTCCTCCGAATTCCGCCATTCCCATCTGCACTGTGCCACTCTCTACCATGTACCATTTGCTGGTTCTTTAATATGATCTATTACCTTCTTAATTGTCTTCCTCTTTTGCATTTATTGTTACTTTGGCACCAGTACTTGCTTGCTCCACTTTTCTGACCCTCTTGACATATGCCCAGCCTATTTTCACTTTTTATTTATTTTTATTGTAACACCGTCTACCTCACTTGTTCTTCTTAAATTTATTATCTATTGCTGCTATTCGTTAAATCTAGATTTTATACAATGTGATTTTTTATTAAAACTATTTTATACAGTCTTTTGCGGCAGAATAGCTCACATACTTTGACAAATTAAAAACAATTACTTCTCCGACACTGACTTTTTTAACAATTTTGCTACGTAGAACAATGTTGATAGTCCAATAGTACAAGTAGTTGCACAATTCAATTCAAACTTCACAAAATAGATTTATCACAAAAACCATTGTTCACGTTGTTTTTGTAGTTTTAATTCGATTGTACTACGAGCGATCCCTGCAAACTAGATAATAGCTTGTTGGTCCTTTAATATAATAAGTATCGTAACTCAAAATCGCGGCACCGTATTCATAATTTAACGCAAGTGGGTTCGATTTTTTTGCACGTTACTTGCTCCAATTAATAAAGCATATTTGTATCTTTTCAATTCTTGATCAAAGATTTACTGTAATACAATATTATAAAACATCTGAATGAATTGGAACTCTGCAGAAAATGGAAAGAGTACAAAACCTTTTGTTGTAAGAAAAGCTGGGAATGGCTTATTTTTTCGTAGCGACGAAGCTTAGTTGCGCTACGCATGACTTAATATCTTACTAAAACCCAACCAGCTCAAGCTATTCTTGTTTCACGAAATAGCGATATATTTCAGAAATACTTAAAGCTTTTCTCTCTTTTATTTCTATTTGTAACAGCACAACAATATAGTTAATATTGTTACACGCGATTTGCCCAGGCCGTTAACTTATTTTTTCTAAGCTTTTAAGTTGAACAATCGTCCAATGTTTAGCCGAATTTTTGAAGTGAAACTTCTGTAGAATGAGGGTAATTTTTTTACGGATGAAACGCAATAATAATAATATTAGTCACGAAGGTGTGCAGCGTTTTTGTCGAAGAAAAGGGAGAGAGCAATTAAAAGAGTGAGAAGGGCGAATTACCTTATAGAAATTCTATTTTTAAAATTAAATTTTCGTAAAGAGAATTTATCAAATAATATTTATTTACATTTTATGAAATATAATTTATTGAAATCTCAAACGACGTATTGTTAGTTAAAATGCCACGTGTTTTTATTATCTTAGAAAAAAATATTTAAAATGTATTTTTGACACTTAATATTTTAATGACAATTAAATTCATTACATTCCTAACATATCTAATACTTTTTACCTCCCTCTAAATTTTGGAAATCTAAAGTTTTAGATTTGTATAAATATGAACAAGACTTAAAAATTAGTTCACCAAAGAAGTTTCACTTCTGACATGTGTACTTTGTACGCACGCATTTTTTTTTGCACCACAGCCTTACCCTAACTTAAGCTAGGCCTTAATTGAATTGACAACAAATTCAATACCACAAAACGCTCCATAAAAATATATGGGAAAAGAATTACTTTAATTAACAGTAGGAACAGCTTTATGGTTAGGGCGGCGAGTAAGTTTAATAGTCTAATTTGTGATATTGACCTATTCGCCTCAAGTGTGGTGTCGGCAAGGAGAGCTATGACATCTGAGGTCCTCAGTGGAATGAATGATGAACCATAAGTTTTTATAAGTATACATATAAGTTATACTAAACTGTTTAGTGTTACTTAACCAATTTTAACTTAGTTTATTACTTTCTTTGATATATATTAATATAGTTGAATAAAATCATTTTATTGTTACCAATCCAGTTAATATTATTAGTACTTAACTATTTGTAAAGATTTATTTAATGGCGTAAAAGAACATTGTATTTAGTAAGTAAGTTAGTAATAAGCTGTAAATCTTTCTCAATAAATAAAATAAAAAATAAAAAATTTTGGCAGCCTGAATAAGAAAGTATAAAAAAAACTATATGTTAATGGACCTCGCAATCTGTCTGCTCCATATGTTGGGGTTTTATTGAGCTTATTTTCGTCGGGAATAAGAAACAATTTATAAACTTCTCACAAAAACTCAGAAGCGTTTTTGATATAATTGAAGACGTTTTTGTAGTAGACGACGATTATTCACTGTTTCATTTTTATTACTGCTCGCTTTATCTGATTTCACGTCAGCTACTTGTCAGAGTTATCGTGGTTCTGTTAAAATATTAATATTTTCTATTATACTGATAAACTGGACAGCGGTTATAAAAAGTAGGTTAGTGAGTAAACAAACCAACTCGCCCTCTTTCCTTTAATCCGCATGCCATCCATGATTCCTTCGATTTCTATTTGAGTTTCTCGATAATTATTCTTTAAAGTATAGTAGTACATGTGTTCGATTATAGGTTCTCAGAGAAGCTAGCTACAATGTTTTCCTTTACCGTATAACCATGTTATAATTACGCCCAATTGCAGGCTCTAAGTTTTTTTTTCCACACACTAACATCAATGTTAACTCTATACATAAAATAATTAAAAAGGAATTTTCTTCGTAACGTGGTTTCTTTTAAACACAACCCCTTATTCATAACGTCATCAGTGCAATTGCACAGCTTTAACTACAGTACGGGTAGTACCTACCAACCTACTATCTACCCGTCTTTTTTTATCTCGGCGTTAACATAATTCGGCAGAAAGATACAATTGACTAATTCTTTTTTTACACAAGTATTTAAAACAAGTGAAAGTAACTACTGTTATATAAAGGATAATTTTTGGGTAATGTAGATATAGATATGACAAGGCGTCTATATTTTAGTGCCGCTACAAACTTTTTAGGTCTAGGCCTCTGATTTCTGTATCTGTTTCATGATCATTTGTCATTCTAATAGGCAAGTAGGTGATCACCTCCTGTGCCTAACACTGCATTCGACTTTTTTTGAGTCTAAGGCAACCCGGTTTTCTATCGATGTTATCCTTTACCGTCCGAGCGAATGTTAAATGCGTACATAGAAAGAAAGTCCATTGGTGCACAGATCGAACCTACGACCTCAAGGCTGAGAGTCGCACGATGAAGCCACTAGGCCAACATTGCTCAATGATTTATTAAAGCAAATAAATTAATATGTATATAACAGGGGTTCGAACACACGAACTTTTGGTTGACCTTATGTGAGTTCGTAACATAAAATGGATGAACAATAACAAATTTTTCCAATGCAATATTATGACAACATTATTGATCTCGTAAATAAAAGTGTAGTAGCTAATGATACCACTCTATCCCAAATGTTGTTTGCACAGCTCACGATAACAATGTGTATGAACAATGACGCAAGTTCAGGGGAAACATTTTTCAACATTACATAAAAGCACACATCATATCACTAGTATAAAAACGTTTGTTTTAGACAAAAATGAGTAGCGATATAATTTAACAGTACCTAAGAATAGAAGTTGAAGTCAAAGTCAAAATCATTTAATCATATATGTAACACAATGTACACTTATGAACGTCAAAAAGATATATATGTGTGTATGTAGTGCTTCTAATTTTACATTTACTGCCAGTTCTCAAATCAAGGGCGTAGAACGAAAGAGAAGAACTGGCAATAAACTCTCCGCCACTCTTTTTAATCGCCAAGTTTTTTGTTTTTCACAACGTTTGTAAGGAGCTGCAACATTTCACCATGTTCCACATGACATCCTAAGTAATTAATAATAATAATAAAATAAATTAAAAACAAAGATTTGTCCTCTATCAGCAGGAGGCATTGTGAAATAGGAGCACGCATTTACATTCTCGTGGGAACAACACGCAAATCATAGTCGAAATAACTAACATCACCGCATTCAAGTTCGACCAGTCACCACAAGTAGCCCCCATTCAAGAATATTTATGCATGAATCTTTTTAGAAATATAGTACGTGTTTGCTTTTTCAAGATGTTAACAAAAAGATTTGTAAAAAAATATTCAAAAGACGCAAATTCAAGTAGATTTCTCGTGTCATATTTTGTATTTTTTACCTTTTGGTATAAAACGTTTGGCCTAATTTGCAAAGTAGTTGGTATAAATGGTGCAAAAATTATAAAAAAGCGGAATTAAATTTAAACGTGTTGATAGTGACCTCCAAATTTTAATGAAAATCTTTGCAAGGTCTTTTAATCTTTATTTGGTTCTAAAACTAGAACTTACCCTAGATTTAATCTAAGGTCAAGCTGTGTTTTTATCTGATCGTTAACTTAAATTACACCCGTCATCAACAAAGTTAACTGCGTCAGGCTTTGCCGCAGTTATATTTGGAATTGACAGTTCGTGCCTATTGTGTGATTTGTGACAGATTATCGTTATGACATTCCGTAGTTATGTCCATGTATTACGTTACATAATAAAAACCACGTTATTCAAGAATAATAATCTGTTTATAGTTACCGTTTCTGTCAACCCGTAGTCAGTTCAAGGGTCCAGGGTATTCTTTTTTCACTTTTAAACTTGATTATCTCGCACAAAAATAAATCACGTAAAAAAATCGTGTAAAACACTTAATGTATATTAGTTAAAGTATTTTTTTCGTTCGTGGTCATTAAACACACTACAAAGTTTAAAAGAGTGTGAAAAAGATATTGTACTGATTTAAACATTTACTTTATGAATAATATCATTAACTCTCTTACATAAATAAGTACGCTTACTTTGTTTAGTAGCAAAGTAATTTTAAGACAGACTAGCTGCCCGAACTGTATTTCGCCTAAATGTTTGTTTAAGCCTACATTTTAGTAGCAACATACCAAAATATGGAACATTTTGCTATGCTACCCCATACAGAATGTTCGCTTTTCCAGAATGTACTACTATTTATAATTTTTTTTTCTCCCCATAATGAAGTAGGTTACTTCAGCGTTCAAGGATTTAAAATATTACTCGAATTAGTCCAACCCTCTTCGAGTTTTGCGAGTTAGCAACGTATTTTGAGATTAATTTTCTTTTATATAAATATATATATTGCAAGTAGTTTCACCTGGAATCAAACCGACAGGCTCCAAATTATACGTCAGGTGTTAACGGTATATATCTAATTAATTAAATAATATATTGCTTTATTGATGTAACATTCATTTACTGTAAAGTTTATTTTTTAATTAAATAATTCGATTCTCTTTATTACGATCATATTTACGCCATAAATAATAACCGCAAATGCTTTGTGAAGTAGATTGATGGTTGGTGGAAATAATGTTGGAAAATCATAACAGTGAAAAGTCAAGGAATCTTAAAAGTCCCTCATTAAAACCGTCTACTGGAAACATTAAACCTAGCATTAAACGAACGACGTTTATAAAATAATTATAAGAATTTATATACCGTCCAAAATAAAAATTTAAGGCAGAATATTTTAAATTTTAAGTATATAAAGTTGTCTGAAATTAAGTATTGAATATAATACAAGTTCTTAGACGATTAAATTGAGAGATTTTTCTAAATGGTTTTTTTAAAAGTAGGTATGATATTTATTTCTCATTAACTTACAACATTCACTTACATGAAAAATGTATACGCTTATTAATTAATTGTATATTTCAATAGTAAAAAAAGTACAACAATAGGCAAGAAACAGAAGACTTATTAGATAATACAGCAATTACGCAAATACACTAAAAAGAAAAGATAAAATAATACAAAGAAACAAGAATGATTGTCTCACATAAAGCACGCAAAATGTCCCTAAACGCCGCAACTGTGTTGGCACTTGTAAACGACGCAGGCTGGCTATTAAATAGTTGGGCTCTCTCAAACGTCAGCATATTTTTCAGTGAATTGGTACGAAGTTTTTGTTATTAAGACTCGTAGATTTTTGTAGAGAGAGCCTTTCACAGTCTTTCTTTTTCGTACAAAACGTGTGGCACTCGGGGACTGCCGCGGTAAAGCTATTGCATATTTTTTTTTTCAACTTATGCAATTATAACTATTTATTTATGCAGTATTTTTTTTCTTTGATAAAATAATTATATCTATCACTCTACCAGACTCAGACTAACTCGCCTATATAGTCTGTCTCACTCTAACGCGCACCGGCTGCACCGATCTCCTCAGAGAGATGTGAATACTGAATACGCAGTATGCGTTCTGTCCCGCTCAAACGCGCAAGGTTTTTTTCGTTACGGAATTTCTGGATTCGGTCTCCACGCTCGAGGCCCGCGATAGAAGCTATGCAATAGCTTAAAAACGAGAATGAATTGTAGTATTGAAACCAAACCTAAAATCGCTTATATATAAAAATATAAATTTTTGCAACTTTAACCAAATAAAAACATATTTGATACATTTTATTATTTAATCAATTAGAATTTTATTACATGTCGGGACAATGATGCTACTGTCAATACAACAACGTCAAAGTCAAATCAGTTCCAAACCCTTAATACTAGTTTAGTTGATTTGCCAATATAAAATCTATAAATGAACGATTCTTCAATGGTGTAAACCAGTGCCTGTGTTTTTAGTAACTGAATTTGTGATGCCCTCCTTTTCATTTAATTATGTTAAATTTTCATATTGTAATGCAACGAAGAGTTAATAAATAAATAAAATAATTATTAAATAAGAAATAAAAATGGGACAAGTATCACGTGCCTCCACTAAAGCAGTTGGCGGTGTTGGTTCGGCGGGTTCTCCTTCACCGCCGTTTAAACTTCCAAAAGTATTAGTTGTATATGTAATTTCGGTTTAGTTTCCTCAATATCCGTAGCACTGATGTCGCACCATGGGGATTGTGCGGTACAAAAGCTCAACTTTTAAGTCAGGAATTCTATCACTACAGAGCTACAGAGCAACAGCGCTTATGTCAGAGGTTCGAATCACGGATGTGCAACAATAGAAAATTCTTAATATGTTAATTTAAAACTTGCTCGTACAAAGAAAAACATCGCGAGGAAACCGTCGTACCGTTGACACAGAAGGCTGATCACCTATCGGCTATTAAGAACAATATCAAATACAGATAAAGAAATACGTACAATGCTACTTCAATTTATGTGTATCTCACATTTTATATTTTTTCTAAACTAAAAATAAAATTCTAGTTTCATATGGTCCGGGGTTCGATTTGCTTTTAAAGGTTTTATTACTTTGTTGTATGTTGTATATTGTATTTTTTTTTTTTTTAAAGACAATTCACACCAATTGACCTAGTCCCATGCTAAGCTGGTGAAGCTTGTGTTATGGGTAATAGGCAACGGATATACATACATATTATTATAGATAGATAGATATAAATACATATTAAAACACCCAAGACCTAAGCACAACACCAAATGCTCATCACATCGATGTTCGTCTCAGCCGGGGATCGAACCCGGGACCCATGGTTTCGCAGTCAGGGGTACTAACCACTAGACCAATGAGTCGTCAAACTAACTATAAACTAAGTATAAATAATTATAAAGTAATAAAACAAAAAAAACAATTCTAAAGTAATAAATAAATTAATAATAAATACATCCTAATATAACTAAATTGTTTCCATAAACGTTGGATGTAACTGAAGCGGAAAATTGTTCGTGTTCATTTCTTGTTTACGACATCTTCCTTAGATTTGATGAAATATGAAATGCTTTGATCAAACATTATTCAATAAAGGAGATCTCAATTCACCTCTGTTCATTTAAAAAGGCTTCGGTGATTTAATTATTTAATTTTCTGGGAAAGTTTTTGACTGTCACTTTTTGATAGCTATATTTAAAAAGAGGATATAATATAGGATCTCGTATCTTCGATAATTTTAAATTCATACTGTTGAGTTGTAAAAGTCATTGGGCGTGTTTGGCCGAAGTAAGTACTTACTAAATTTAGTAAGTCACTTACTATGCTTACAAAATTTTCGGCCGGGACACAAAATAAGTGCTAACGCAGTAAGTATGGCTTAATATACGACGCCATTTTGCTTATTGTTGATGTAAACAAAACGGACAGGAACAGACCTGTCATTGTTCAGATATGTACGGGATATGACATAAACCGGTGTTTTAAGTTTATGTTAATAAGCCAGTAAGTCTGTCCTGGCCGAAAAGCGCTACAGTCAGCTTGTAAGACTTTAATTTTTTTATGCTTACTGGCTTACTAAGTTTAGTAAGTACTTACTTCGGCCAAACACGCCCATTAATTTATCTGAGATTGTATAAAGAAGTACATTATTAATGGAAACAGTAAAGATGAAGACGTCATTTTCAGTTTGACTGTGTGACAACGTGTGTTCGTACTGTACAGTTTTTCGTAGCCTTTTTCGTGCCATGCCCCACCTTAGCCTACCTAAAATTATTATAACATACATTATTTATAAATTACAAAATTACATTGTTCACTTTAGAAATTTAAATAATAGGTCAAAACACAATAAAATTCAAATTCCAAATAATTGTAACTAAGAATTTTCTATATTAATTTAGTAAGATCCTTGCGCTTGATGCTTACTGCACAGAGATTTTATATTAGGTTCCAATAAGGTTAGCTTCAGTCTCAAGTCTCCACGTTGGGAAACACGATCCCGCTCGCCAAGTCGAGCAGAAAGCGGCAACTTCCAACTACTTTCCATTTGTCGAAGCAGTTCATTTTCGACTCCCTATTTTAAATTTTATTTTTATTATTTAAAAGATTTGTAATATTGATATGGTCACTATAAGATGTTGTTAGGTTAACTAACTTTGGCCGGTAGAAGTAGTATGGGAGACTTAGCTTTTTATAAGTAATGTTTTTGCATATTCCTATTTCCTAGAATAAACGGAGCACAGTCTGCACGCTCATTGTACGTTTCACTCTAATAATCTAAATATTATAATATCATTTTTATTATTTTAGATAACAATATATTTGACTAATTCTATTATAATTAAATACACATAATTAATAAGTTATATTCGTAATACGTATTTGATTTTACTTGTACGTGTCGGAGAGAATCAGAGACACGACACCAAGTTATTATCATAAATATTTAAATTAGATTATAAAATCTTATTTGAATGAAAGTCCTTATAAATTGAATCCGTAGCTGTTCAGGTAACTTGGTTTATTAGTTTTAGTTTGAGGTTTATTCGATTTCCAATCACACTATGAAATCTAATTTACTACTTAACGATTTGATCTCCAAATGTCGAATTCCTGGATCGTTTTTTTAATGTAATGTCTGTTGGGCTGCAGTACCTTCACAGCAATGGTCAGGCTGTTTGGCGAGCATATCTCTGACGATAATAACAGGTTATTTCCAAGACAAGGGCGTTTCCTGTGAGACTGACACGAAAGTTCAAAGGAGTGACTGTGCTATTCTATCTAGTGTCCCGAAACTTGTGAGCAGCTGAAGATTATTTGGATCGCTAAGAACGTGATGAGGCCTCTTGAGGTCTTGAGAGTTGACTTCTTTGTTGGAAAGGGTCTGGGGCGGATAGCGTTTATTGAAATCCAATCTTCGCGAGATCACGTAATCGCTTGCGAGGCATCTGTGATTTATCATACTTCATTGTTCGCGGCCTCTGCTTTCTTAGTTTTTGATTCTTTTATTTTGTGGTATTGATTTATTTTTTATTATTTCACTTTTGCTCTCAAACATCACACATGTGAAAGAAAAATCAGATACATATGAAAATATGTTATAGAAACGACGCGACGTGTAAAAATTACGAGAATTAAAAAGGCGCAGCGCTAACCAGAACCATGCAACTTCCTCACAAGATTGAATATATAAGATGAAACATCAATTAAATAGAGCATGTGTAGCCAGAAACCTCATATGGGGCAAACTCATTTATGCTTGATTATTTATTAATTGAAGATAAGACACCCAAATTTTTTATTCACCAAACTAACTATCACCAGCGCGTATAGCTTCTCTACACGATATAGATATTATTATATATGTAAACATTCTTAAATTACTTAACACTTTTAAATATTATTAAATTAAATTACGTAGCGATATATTAGGTCCTTACATATGAAATTGGCGTATTTCGTACTGGCCACTTTAATCACGATGTTCTCCTCTTTGGTAAGGAATTCCAAATTCAAATTTGTACAGCTATTTACTCATGTATTTGTGCTTTGATGACCGTCATTCATTTGTTTTTTTCTTCTGTTTCTTTCTGTTTGCGTCACTCATTTTACAAAATGGAAAACTTAAAGTATCGCATTATTTACGAGAACGAGTTCCGCCGTGGCACTAGTGCTGCGGAAATGACTCGCAAGCAAATTGGGAAGATTAAAAACCTTGAAAGATGGGTACCTCACGAATTGACTGAAGCAAACCGGCAAACGCGCGTCGACTGCTACGTTACATTACTGAACCGGCACAATAATGAAGGTATTTTAAACCGAATCATTACCTGTGATGAAAAATGGAATCTTTACGATAATCGGAAGCGCTCAGCGCAATGGTTGGATCCTGGCCAGCCAGCCAAATCCCTAAGCGAAAATTAACCCCAAAAAAGTTACTTGTAAGTGTTTGGTGGACTAGTGCCGGTATTGTTCATTGCAGTTTTCTCAAATCTGGCCAGACTATTACGGCTGATGTCTATTGTCAGCAATTGCAAACCATGATGGAATAGCTAGCGGCTAAACAACCTAGGCTGGTCAATCGCTCCACGCCACCGCTACTTCACGACAACGCTAGACCACACACTGCACAACAGACGGCTACCAAATTAGAAGAGCTTCAATTGGAATGTCTAAGATATCCTCCGTACTCCCTGGACCTTGCTCCAACAGATTACCATTTTTTTCGAAATTTGGACAACTTCTTGCAAGGGAAAAAATTTAACTCTGATGGGGCAGTCCAAATCGCCTTCACAGATTTTATTGATTCCCGTCCGACTGGTTTTTTTAGTAGAGGGATCAATGAACTACCTATGAGATGGCAAAAGTGCATAGAAAACAATGGTTCATACTTTGATTAATTAAATATATTATATTTAAAAATATTCGACTTTTTGTTCCTCCCATACAAAACGCCAATTTCATATGTAAGGACCTAATATTAAATTACGTAGCGATATATGTATGTGTACAAAGGCGGGAAGCGACGAAAGAGTAATTTATTCATGTTTATATAGAGTAGTTTTGGACTTGTGGCTTCAGCGTGCGACTGATCCCTCAGATCGTAGGTTGGAGCCCCGGCTGTGTACCAATGAACTTTATTTCTATGTGCGCAATTAACATTCGCTCGAACGGAGAAGGAAATCTTCGTGGGGAAACCGGCTTAGACCCAAATAGTTGACGGTATGTGTGTCACAGGAGACTGATGACCTACTTGCCTATTACATTGACAAATGATCATGAAACAGAGACCTGAGGCCCAGACCTAAAAATGTTGTAGCGCCACTGGTTATTTTATTTTTTATTAATAGTATATACATGTACACCTTTCTTTTGAATCACTATATCTAATATACAACGTTAATAAAACCTAATCCGTAGTTTAAATAATTAAAACTCCTTTATTTGTTTAAAAGGTAAATGTCATTATGGTCATTCAAAATTCTTGGCATAGCTGCTAACTTCACGCATATTCTATTTCTTTTTACTTGTAGATTGTCTTATTACCATCTCGCTCGCGCACGCTATAATCACACTGACAACTTTGTGTCTCAGGTGCGCGCGCATCGTAAAATTTCACTCTCATCAATTTTTCATAACGCGCCTAAAGAAGTATAACTTCAAAAACAAGCGACATGTTTCCTTGTTTACAATGGGAACATAATGAATACATTGCACAAAACATTTGTTGCTCCATTGCGCACACCACACATATAATAAGTATTTGCCCTAAACTATTTCGTATTGGAAATTGAGATTTAAAGTTATGAATAATACCGTGAGAATAGTGTGTTAAACCTGTGTGCTTAAAACATTAAAATATAAAATTATGGCGAAGACAACTTTGAGCATGTGACGGATTTCAGTTTTAAAGTGAAATATGGTTCTGACTTTGAACATTAAATCAATGAAAATCCTTATGAATTTCACCTGAAATTGTCCAGGTTGCCTTAATAAATCTCCGCAATGGCCGCATTTTTAAAGCGCGAAAAAGAAGGGTATTTTCGTTTGACAATAGTTTATTAGACTTGGATTATTATCTGATATTGAAATTTTAAGACTTTGACACATTTAATTAATAAAACTACATGAGCCAGAATAATACTAATTTAGTTAAAATAACTGTTACAAAAAGAAGTGTCCCAGTCATCTGATTTATTGAGACATTTATTTCTGGAGACTGTGGCTTCCCAGTCATTAAGCGTTTTCATTAAGACACATTATTGTGATTACCAATTTGTAAGAGTAAATTTTTCTGACCTGCCGGTATCCTTACGATGGTTTTCTTCGCGAGTGAGCGAATGTTAGATGCGAACACAGAAAGAAAGTCCATTGGTACACAGCCGTGGATCGTTTTTTAGTTTGGCTCCAAAACCACTGGGCCTATTTAAAAATCATATTCCTCTAAATTTACATTTACTACCAAATTATTTAGAGCGTATGAGAAAAACTCGTACGTGGAAACATGCGTTTCCGCTACTTCTTTTAATCTCCTAGCATTTTATTTTTTTACAAGTAAAACTTGATCCATGCTCATGAACTCTTGCAAAATGCATGCATATTTTGGGAAGGATACTTCACAAAAACTTTTAGAGAAACGTGCGTGTTACGCCAACTTTTAAACAATTTTCCATTTGGTTTCGCTAAATCCTTAAAGTCATTAAGATTTTTTTGAAAATTTTAAATAGTCGCGAAAAGTTGAAATTTGCTCCTAATAGCTGTTTAAGAATAATTTACAAGTTTCCTTTGGTTTTTTTTTTATTATACAGAACATGGGGCAAACAGGCAGCAAGCTCACCTGATGTTAAGTGATACCGCCGCTATGGACACTCAATACCAGAGGGTTCGCGACTCGCGAGTGCGTTGCCGGCCTTTAAGAATAGGAACTTTTACTTGGAATGTTAAAAATCGAGAAACAGGAAACCTTAAATCCCGTAATAATTCATTATTTTTTAAGGTAGATGATAAGATTATTGTTGAAAGCTCAGAGATTGCTGATATTTTGAAGTTTTTTTTACAAACATAATTACTACATCTTTTCTTAATTCCTCTCCCAAAGAGGCTATTAGTTTTCTTAAAAGTTACGTACCAGAATGCAAAATAAATTTTCAGTTTAGCCACGTCAGCGCTGATGATGTAGGTAGTTAAAACTTTTAAATCTTTTAAATTAAAATATTCTGGAGACTTGTGGGATGTTCCTGTACCTACATATTATTAAGGACATTGTTGATATTATTGCCCCAGATCTTGCGTATATTTTTAACAATTGTATTGATGAAGGAAGTTTTCCAGATTTAATAAAGCATAGTAAAATAATACAAATATATTATGTGGTGTACTTTTATAATATTTATATTACAGATTTTGGAATTAATCAAATCACACAGCTGTTTACTCGTCTCATGTTAATTCAGTGGAACAATATTATTCATAGGATGAAACTGATTTGTTCTTTATTCAAAGTATCTTTGTGTTGTAAAATATAGACATTTCAAAAGGATTCATTCTAAGGAAAGTATATAACGCTGCAGTCTACAGTCTAGCTTTCAATCTAGTCTTTGAAATTACTGGTTATTTGAATATAGAAGCTGTCTTTGCGTACGAAAGACTTGTCTTTGATGATATTAGTTTGGAAATTCACCCATGTAAGGCAAAGTTTTACATACAAAACTTGAGGCTGAACAATAACTCAAGGATGTCAGCTTTCAAATTCGTATAATGATCATATCTCGTTCACAAATTATGACAAATTCTAAGCACAGCTGCAAGTTTCTGATTAAATTTTGAGAATTTAGCACACGGTTTTGGCTTATCTTATTATATTTTGACGTTGTGGTAAATAATAAATATTAGAAATAAAGACTTAATTACTCCTTTAACTTTTTAACTAATTAAGTTTACCTGCAATGCTTTAGTTATATAACTATAAGGGCTGGCATTCTGTATTTTTTCTTAATATAATATGCTGTGAGATTATTATAAATTAAATGCGTTCTCAGTTTTAGTTTCTGCAATGGCTCAATTTAATATGAAATAATAAAATTCTGTTTAGTTTTTTGCGCCTACTTTCAAAATTTAAATGTCTAAAGGCAATTCAGCAATTTAATGAGCAGGGTTGGCCTTGTAGATTCAGCGTGCGACTCTTATTCCTCAGGTCGTAGGTTCGATCCCCATCTGTGCACTAATGGACTTTATTTCTATGTGCGCATTTAACATTCGCTCGAACGGTGAAGGAAAACATCGTGAGGAATTCGATATGACTTAGACCCAAAAAGTTGACGGCGTGTGTCAGGCACTGGAGACTGATCACCTACTTGCTCATTAGATTGAAAAATGATCATGAAACAGATTCAGAAATCTGAGGCCCAGACCTAAAGAGGTTGTAGCGCCACTGATTTTTTTTTTATTTCAAAGCAATTCCGTAACTTAATTTACTCAAAGCTTGGAAAGCCTATTGCGTATAAATGGGATGCGATTAAACTTTGCCTAAAAGCAATGAAATAGACGCAGAAACGTCAACCACGTTTTCGTTTGAAATACATACATAAAGGCTTAACAAAGCTAAGTTAAAGACTATCTTTATCTAAGTTAACGCTTAACAAAGCTAACGACTAAGCAATAACTTCATTAATTCGTAAGAAAACCTCCAGAATGTAAAATAAAAGACAACACGATTGTACGCTTCGTCGAATTCTGATTGCTCACCAGCATCTCTAGTCCACGTTGACACGCGATAGGTCATGTTATTCAAAGGAAATTGTATTCGTTTTTAAAACAAACTCCCAAGCGAAATTAGATGATTATCACTAAATAAATTCAAAGCTCTCGTTAAACGTAAATTAATGAATAAAGCTTTTTATAAATTTGACGAATATCTAAATGATCCTAATCCTTAGGATTGATTTGCTCCAGTTCAAACAATTTGTATGACTCAAAACTTAGCGATTAAAAAGAGTGGCGGAGAGTTTCTTGCCAGTTCTTCTTGCTCGCTTTACGCCCTTGACTTGCGAACTAGTAAATGTAAATTTAGAATCAATTTAACATCTTTTCTATTGACATTCATAAGTGTGCTTGTTTACCCATATGAATAAAGTAATTTTGAGTTTGTGTTAAAGTTTATTACGTCCGTTTCGCCAATTACACTTGAATGCAACGTTGTCTTGCGTATTTCGTTTTACAAACGCACTTCAATTTTTAAACGAAAATGTTTCTTATAACTGACAAACGACTGTTTAGTGTTTACTCTGGGATCCGGACATTCTTTTGTCCTGTTGTTTCTTTAACATTTAGATACCGGATTTTATTTGGGTATAACTTGGTTATATTTTTCAAGAGCTTTTATCAACAAAAATGTTTAAATAAGAAACAAAGTATGCGAATAATAATTTCAGTTATTCAATTGTTTTTAACTGACGGCTGACTGTGGATTACTTTTGCCACCGAACTCCAATATGACCGTTTGTCGCAAAACGCAGTCTGCAGACAGTCCAAAACGGCACTGCCAGCAGTAAACCCGGCAAAGCGACTTCAAAGCTTCCACAGAAGTAATCCCAATTAAAGGATAATTACGGATCACTGTCTTCCAAATAAAGATCACTTTGCACACTCCTCGGTGCTACAACCAGTCTCTTGTGCAGAGGCTGTTTCAGCGCATAGGAGTCAGTCAATCAAGTAGTCTTATAATGCGTGACTGTGGCTTCCAAATGCACAAATATCATTGGAGCAGTGAGGTCCGTGAAGCCTGCAAAGGAAGCTGCTGAGCTTCTGGAAGTAGCGTCTACGTGCGGACACTGAGTCCTCACTACACACCAGTCCAGACCATTTGTCGCAATTCAATATTTATATGTTTGTTTCAGTACGCCTGGCTCAGCTCAAGATGACGACGCGGACTGGGCCCATAACGTCACGTTAGAAGAATATTTAAGTAATAATTCCTCACAAGATGTTTTTGGTAAGTAAAGATTAATCTGAATTCACTTTTTTTTCAACTGCAAATATGTTGACAGGTATTTTTAGTTACAAAATATATCAGTGTAAACCACAAAGTAATAAAAATCGCATAGGTCCTGGTGATATACAATGATAATATGGTTAATTCAGTATTTGTTGCCATGGTTACGTTAATTCCAAATAGTAAATAATAAAATAGGCGTTTAAAGTAGTTGTACATGATTGCTAGCTATGAAAAAGTTAATTATCTGTTGCCTAGTTATTGACAAACATTCTAATTTTGATAGAAAATACAGTCATATCAAACTCTTTTTCTACTTTTTATTTGGAGTTAATCAGTAAGTAAGTTTTTGTATATGTTATATTTAGAATGGTTATCGAATTCAGTGGTGCTACAACCCAGATGGGTCTGGGCACCAGATTTTATCCGTTTCGATCATTATTAATTTATAGAAAAGTAGGTGTCTGACACATGTCATCAATATTTGAGTTATGCCGCTTTCATTACGGTTTTTGCCTTCAACGTAGGTACCGTAAAAAAAATATTAGAGCACAGTCCTGATGCACGTCCTTAGGTTTGAGGCACACTTAAGTGACTAGTATAACACTGCTCTAATCGTTCTGCATGATTTTTTATCGTTAAAGGCTTGAATATTACCTTACTACCCTTACAACCACAACTATACTAAATAAAATATTTTGGTAGGTATATTTATTACAAATTACATAAGTTGTTTAAATAATAGAATGCTACCTTATCCAAAAATAACAATATATATTTTCCAAATATTAAAAATATTAATCGTAAAGCTAGATACTATGTCAATCCATAACGCTTAACTTTAAGTTTATTTTATACAAAACCAATCATGCTTTAATCAAATAACAATATGCCTGAAAATTAGAGCGAAAATGAAATTCAATGAAACATAATGAGTTTTCGACGACTATTCTTAGTTATAATTGGAGATCTTTAAAACAAAGGCAAGCTGTGAATTCGTATGCCGTATTTTAATAGGAAAATGGTTCGACGTTTCGAATACTTGGCGAGGCTGCGTAAGCAATTAAATAAATTAAAATGGCGCTAATGTACAACTGAAATCTTGTAAAACTGGCTTTCATACGACCTTTAGTAGAATCAAAGACAATTAAGAATATAATTGAAAGATATAAAGTATAGAAATTAATGATATCTTCGGTTTTAAAAATGTGTTCCAAATTCAAATCAGTTTAGTCAAGTAAAGGCCTGTATTCACTTTGATTTGTGATTTGGAGAAAACAAGTGTGGAATGCGACTGATTAGCCAAAATACGTCTGGACTGGCAGTAGGACTCTTCGGTCAAGCTGAGAGCAAAGTAATATACCGTCGTATATTTCAGCCGCAAATTCCTTATAGAGCATGCGCAATGAATGGGTCTTCTATTAATCCATTTTCGAACCCTTACTTTTCTTAATCTTGCAAGTTCAGCTTCCAAAACTTCTTTGGTTTCAGATAGCACCGCGTTTAATACTTGTTTCAGTACTTCTTCCAACTGCAAGCTTGTTTCTCGATGTTCGTCCAATCATGCTGATCGACAGCTATTGCCAACTGAATTTACTCAACAGAGCCACTAAGCAAGAATTGGACACTTGCACTACACACCAGCCTTGCGATTCTGTAACTCACTTTTACAGAATCGCAAGGCTGCAATAATCATCCTCAATCACTAACTTGCACTCGCACTTATCAAAGTGAATACAGGCCTTTTGTTATATATGCGAGGTACATATATATATATATATATATATATATTTTCGTAGCGTTATTGCGTCCTTAAACTTTAAGCAATGTGGCGAGTGTTCTAATAAATTGTTTGAATTGCTCCCCGTTCCCCAATTCGCCAACGTAATAGCTGGATATTTTCCACAGTTGGATGCCGATCTTGAAGACTTTATGATGTAGAGAGTGGTACCAGCTTCTTTAACCACCTAACCCCTTAATCACCACCTTAGAAACTTTATTTAGTAGTATATTACCTTAAAGTTTAAATATCTTTCGTTCTGTTAAATTGTAATTTCGCTGTTCTGAAAGATTACAATATTCATTTACTTGTATAAGCACATTATAAATTTAAGTGAGGGTAACTCTAAACCTTTATTAAGCCACGTGAAAGTTATATAACGACCGCCGCGATTTAATGTAGCTGAAATATTTAATTTGAATCGATTTAGTAAAGTTTCAAGGAGAATTTTTTGAAAGTAAATATACAGAATATAAAGCAGCTTAAATTTCTTGTAAAGATTCGTTAAGTCGTTAAACTTTTTCTTTTATCCTTATCCAATAGACTTCGAACAATCCAGTTGCAAGTTCCACTGAATTTGTCTTATAAAGGATTATGGATGGAAACTCTTGGATGACTGATTCAATGAAAGTTGTGTAAAAAATATTTTAAGTTTTTTGTGCTTTTGTAAATTTCATCAATTTATTTATGTAATGTCTGTTAAAACCTACAACCTTTTCAGATCTGGGCCTCAGATTTCTATATCTATTTTATGATCATTTGTCAATCTTATAGGCAAGTCGACACGACGTTTTGGGTCTAAGGCAAGTCGGTTTCCTCACGATGTTTTCTTTCACTGTTCGAGTGAATATTAACCGGGGCTCGAACCTACCACCTTAGGGATGAGATTCGCACGCTGAAGCCAACACTGCTCATGTACGGAAAATACTGAAAACTGTGTAAATTTATTTGTAACACATATATTGTGTATATTTAAATTAATAGGTGATAAATAACAAGATACAAAACAAACAATTATTAGGTTTTACGTCCGTTTTAATAAAATCTTTTTTTTTTGCTTTAGTAAGTTTTATTAAGTATGCATGTGCTTGTTTCACACGGCTGGATTAAACATCTGCAAATTATGTTCTCTGTCTAATCATGTCATTTGTTTGTTTCAGACACCTTGTACGACGTTCCAACGGGAATGATAGTATTGTTATCGTTCCTGTACGGCTCAATATCTGTATTGGCTGTGATAGGGAACTTTCTGGTGATGTGGGTGGTCGCAACGTCGCGTCGAATGCAAAGCGTAACTAACTGTTACATTGCTAATTTGGCACTGGCTGATATAGTTATAGGATTATTTGCAATACCATTCCAAGTGAGTATATATATTATTATTTTTTGAGGTGAAACTTTTTTAGGCGCATGAGGGTAAAATTTTTACGGATGAAACGCAATAATAATAATATTAGCGTCACGAAGATGTGCAGCGTTTTTGTCGAAGAAAAGGGAGAGAGCGATTGAGACTGATTGAGAGAGAGTATTTAAAAAAACTTACCATGTTTAACAATGTCATTTGATAAATAGCACGAGAGGAGACGCTGTCCCCGTCGGCCAGCAGGCTCCGACTATCCCATAACAACCATGACGATATTTTCAAAGAAATCGTGCGGCCACGGCGGGAAACGCCAAGCCCACCAGACCATCTCAATAAAGTCCCTTTTTAGGAAAGGAGAGAATAGACACTCCTGTCTGACTTCTCGGCCACAGATCCACCCGATGGCGTAGTTGGTAGCCAATTAGGAGCGCTATATATAGCAACATATAAATATAATCGCAAATTTATTACACTATTTACATAAATTCAGCCTCTCGCGTTATTCAATAGAACATCTATGCGATAATTTTTTTCAATTTGAACCCGTCCAAAAATAGCACGTTCAAACAAATATACAAACAAATTCTAAAACTGAATTGTTTTGTATAGATTAAGTCCCTTATCGAAAAAACTAGATCGGTCTCTTTCTGAGAAATAGTGGTTATGCTGTGCCGAAAAAAGACAGAAGAGTTCTGTAAAAGGAAATTAGACTTATTAATTCTGAGGTATATGGGAGTACGTATAACATTAATTTACATAAAATATGATGATGATAACTATTCTTTTTACTTTTCGAATAAAATGCTATGTCTAAAAAATCTACGAATTTAACAAAATGAAAACGATTTATGTTTATCATATATGTGAAACAATTTTTATAAGAGCTTTTAATTAATAGGTTATCAACCCAATTTAAAAGTCGAGTTTTATAAAACTAAATTCTTCAGTTAAACCTACATTTAACGAAATATGAGAAATCTATTAATCGGACAACAAAAACGTTTCTACAGGCAGTTCGCTGCAAATCCAAATTTACCATCTCAAGAGTTAATTGCCAGTTCCCCCCTTCCGTTCTATGCCCTTGATTTGAGAACTGGCAGTAAATGTAAAATTGGCGACTCATTGGTCTAGTGGTTAGTACCCCTGACTGCGAGTCCATGGGTCCCGGGTTCGATCCCCGGCTGAGACGAACATCGATGTGATGAGCATTTGGTGTTGTGCTTAGGAATTGGGTGTTTAAATATGTATGTCTATCTATCTATAATATGTATGTATATCCGTTGCCTAGTACCCATAACACAAGCTTCACCAGCTTAGCATGGGACTAGGTCAATTGGTGTGAAGTGTCTTTTTAAAAAAAAAAAATTAGAAGCACTTAATGTATATTTCTTTTTTGACGTTCATAAGTGTAGGTACATTGTGTTACCTATATGAATAAACTATATTGACTTTGACTTTATTATCCGTTTCCATTACATTTAACGCTTATACACAAAAATTTATCAAAAAATCTTAGAATTATAAAGCTCTAGATTTCTTAAAACTAAAATCATTTTAGGACCGCTTCAGAATAATGATATACTTGACTTGCTAATCAAGTCCCATCAAAATATGATGCACTGAATTGCATTATCTACATGATTTCGAGCGCTCAACCCTTCTCATGAGATTTCTGTTTCCTTTGTTGTCTTGGCTGAAAGTCTTTAACGGTCCGCTTCACTAGGCATTATCTTTTGCTAACTAGCGAACTGTGAAATCGACTCCTACTGGAAGTCTAACCATGCGATAACTGCTCTTTATGGTCGTCCCGTAGGCTCGTTTGACCGCCCTTCCCCCTTTCCTATACTTAATTTAGTTTTATTTATAAACGTTTATTTTATTGGTCTGGAATTCGAAGCAGCGATTCTGTAGCTACAAATCACTACAATGACGTCATACTGTGATACACGTTATCAAAGCTATTCCGACCGCTAATTTTGAACTTCTCGAATAGATTAGACTGGGGGCTTCAGGCCAGTCAGTGGTTAACTTTAGCTTGGAGGAACAGCACCTTCTTTCCTCCACTCTTTAAAACAAGTTAATATTTTCCTTAAGATGACCTTCACCTGAAAATATGAGAGAACAACTGATTTTTTTTATTAAAAGTTCCCATTTTCATATGATTTTCAAAATATTTATACTTAATTATATTGAGGATAAACGTAGTGTAATGTAGTATTTTTCAAAAACTGAGCGTAATAAGAAAAAATATTTACATATTTAGTTTTGTAAGTTAATCAAAATGTTTTTTTTTTAATTTATAGAATTATAATAAAATATCTAATATTCTTACAACAAAACTATTAAAAAAAATACAATTTCAATTTGAATTTACCTTCTCTTGCCAAAATGTCTAATTAAAAATGATGTTGGAAGTCTACTAACCAGAGACAAAGTTCGACTTCTATCGCACAATTGAATCAAATGAGCATTCCACTATTCGTTTGGCTATCAATTTGTTATCAATAACGTTACAGCGTTAGCGTATAACAGAATAAAATAGATAATAAAATAGGATTGTCTAGAGGCAGGACGGATTTCAAAATCCTTTCATCACTACAATGATGAAGAATTCCTGAGAGACAGACTATACTTCTTTGCGTAATAATATAATAAAAAAGTTACCGCGAGATTTATTTAACAAAATAACTAAAGTAAATACAGAGTTCTAGGCTACGAATATGATTTTGTCCCATTCGGTGTCGAGACCCTTGGTCCGTGGGGTCCTAGCGCTATAAGGCTTTTTAAGGAAATTACAAAAAGGTAAGTTGACATCACAGGAGACCGAAGAGCTGGCAGCCTCGAACATAATTTAGTCTAGCAATTCAAAGGGGGAACGCAAGTTTTAATAATATATTTTACTCAAACTCAAAATAACTTTATTCATATAGGTAAGCAAGTACACTTATGAACGTCAGAAATTAAATTAAATTAATTTAAATTAATTCTAAATTTACATTTACTAGCAGTTCGCAAGTCAAGCGCGTAGAGCAGGCAAGAAGAACTGGCAAAAAAAATTCCGCCACTCTTTTTAATCGCTAAGTTTTGAGTCATATAAATTGTTTGAACTGGAGTAAATCAATCCCAAGGATTAGGATAATTTAAATATTCGTCAAATTTATAAAAAGCTTTTTTGATTAATTTACGTTTAACGAGAGCTTTGAATTTATTTAGTGATAATTATCTAATTATTATATTTTAAGGTTAGTTATTGTTTTTTATTAAGGTATTTATTGTTTTCATTTATAGAATGATAATTGAAATTAAATAATAAATATGATAAGTTTCCCTGTAATGTAATAATTATTTCTTTCAGTTTCAAGCGGCGCTCCTCCAGCGATGGCTCCTACCTCATTTCATGTGTGCATTTTGTCCGTTCGTGCAAGCTCTGAGTGTAAATGTCAGTGTGTTTACATTAACCGCGATTGCCGTAGACAGACACCGTGCTATCATAACACCTCTCAGGTAAATCATTTTATCTCAATCTTAAATATTTTTTAGTTGAATATAAATAGGAAATACAGTTTCATTTGAGCGAAGAAGCGAATATTATATTTCCAGCACTTATTAGCACTGGCTTTGCGACTCAAGTAGGTCTGTGTTATAACATGTATAATTTGATGAGAAGATCAAATGCGTACTAACATCGCAAACGTCAAGGTAATTATGATTATCGCAATGGTGATTATTTATTCCCCGGGATGACAGCCGAGGCGTGTGTCCGGTTCAGGAGGCTGATCACCTACTTGCTAATTAGATTGAAATCTGAGGCCTGTTCGCCACTGTTTTTTTATTATTATTTGCATACAAAACTATTTTATTAAGAAATGTCTAAAATGGTAAGATTATTTATAAAGCCTATATATAGTATTGTCTTTGATTAACATAACTTTTATTCATTTAATAAAACACTATTTTGACCGGATTGAAGTTATGTATTATTATAAATTTACAACTATTTAACATAATTTTAAATTTATCCGACGTTTCGCGTGCTTTACAGCGTGCGTGGTCACGGTGACTGAAGACAAAAGATGTTGAATGTCAAAAAGTATCACAGCTGCAGAGAAAGTTGCATTATCTGTATTTATTTCTCCGGAGTTGGTATCGACTAAAAGATGGAGGGTTTTGGCAAAAATGGCTTACGGTGTCCTCTATTTTCGCGGATTGTGTTTCTTTTTGAGATTTTAATTTGGATATTATTGGATCCCAGGTGTTTGACAATTTTAGGCCGTCTTCTCTATTGAAATTGGGGTGTTTTTTGATTTCAATGGCTTCGCGTACCAATCTTGGGAAGAATCTTTTCTCTTTCGCAAGTACTTTTGGTTGGTCAAAGCGTATGTAGTGATTAGGCCTATCTAGTATGTGTTCACAGACTGCTGATTTTGTGTGTCGTCTATGTCTTATGTCTGCAATGTGTTCTTTGAGTCTGCTGGACATATTGCGTTTAGTTTGCCCTATGTAAGACAGGCCACAGTCGCAATCCAGTTTGTATATACCTGCATCTTGCAATGGGGTGTTACTTTTGATTGGTCTTAGGAATTGCTGAATCTTCTTGTGCGGCTTGAAAATTGTATGAATAGAAGCTCGTTTTAGGATCCGGCTAATTCTATCTGTAACTCCCTTTACATATGGCAAGTAGGCTGGCTGGCGGGGAACTGTTTGTGTCTTGTTTTTGTTTTTGTGATGCAGCCGGGGGATGCGCAGCTTGTTTCGGTGTAGCATCTGTTTGACATGCTGTAGTTCCTCCTCGAGGTGGGCATCATCACAAAGACGTTGGGCTCTCTGAAACAAACATTTACCGACAGAAAGCAGTTGTGAAGGGTGGTGGTGGGAAGGTAATAAAACAAACATCTAGCCTCCTTACTAAATATTCTGAAACACTGTCATTAGACGTCAAATCTTTAACAACAGCCTGCGTAAAACCTCCAAAAATGTATGGATTGCCAAAAATACACAAACACAACAATCCTTTAAGACCCATAGTCAGTCATATCGACTCACCCACATACAAATTAGCTAAACACTTAGTGTCAATATTATCCCCTCTCAGGGGGAACACTAGAGATATTTTCTTAGATCGTTAGAGGAATTTACACTTATTTTGATATAAAAGAAATATTGTTGGCAAGTAGCTTTCGATTTACATACCAAGTTTACGTTTATACGCAAGCAAATGCAGTATAAATTTAGGCAAATCTAAATAGAATTGAAAGTTTTAAATATTTTTCCCAAGTTTAATATTAATTTTAGGTTTATTTTGTTAAATGGCAATAATAAAACAGTTGCCTTTTAAAAAAAATGAATATAATTATTTTACAAAAATTATTTATTTTATTTATTTACACTTCGTTGCTAATAATATAAGAAACACAATACATAAAAATTATAAGGGATGCAACGGGCGGCCTTATCGCTAATAAGCGATCTCTTCCAGGCAACCCTAGTTAAGAGAAAAACTAAAAAAAAAAAAAAAAATGGAAAAGGAATCATAAGAATTATACAAGTCACGATTGATGAGGATAGGATAAGGTTAAGAAATGATTATACAGAAGAGTTTTAAAAGATGACAGAGAGGTAGCCTATCGTACGGAGTCAGGCAGCGTATTCCACAACTTAATGGCGGAGATCGTAAATGAATTGCCTAAGAAGGATGAAGTGTGGGATGGAATTTCCAATAAACATCTATTAGAAGGACATAAGAATTTGAAGTGATTTTTGAGATAAGAAGGGGTTTTCGGATTGAAAAGAATTGAGTATAGAAGTTGAAGAAGATGAGCGTGACGTCTGAATCGAATAGGTAGCCACCCCAGCTGCCTGCGGAATTTAGACACATGGTCATATTTTCTAAGACCAAATATGAAACGTATGCAGAAATTCTGCATTATTACGCTAAATCAGCAGAAGATACTAAACGGCTCAAATGTAAGAGTCTTTCCTCCCTATTTAATTTTGTTCCCTTTGGAGAATAGACTCTTGGGCCGTGGGGTTTAAGTGCACAGGCGCTAATTAAAGATTTTAGTGGGGACACCGAATAAGTATGGCAATACAGCGAGGAAATGCCACAGAGACCAAACTTTTTTAAATTTCTTTTAGTTTTCTCTTTATCAATTTTAAATTATTATAAGTATTATAACTACTATGTAGGATAAGAATATTGTAAATACTGCATATTTGTGAATGGAAATAAAATCATTGTTTAATATACAGATATCATAAGTCACTTTACGTCAATAATAATCCGATTTCTCCTCAGCGGATGGCATTTAATAGGTACTGTCATAAACACTTTATGGAGATATTACCGACAATTTGATAGCCTCATGTTTATTAATGATGGCAATTCTGTCCAAAGACCTCCCTTAGATGTCAATTTTTTCGACGATTAATATGGGCACAGACGTGTTATAGTAATAATTTTGTTGCATATGCGCGAGAGCAAATTCTCTTTCACAATAAAGTTTAGAATGAATACCTGGGGCTTTAGACATCACTTGTCACGTCACAAAGTGTGAACTAATGCGATTCCCATACAAATTCGTTTAGTGTTAGTGGGTCACGCCTGTCACAAGGTGATTTTGCCTCAAGCCCCTAAATAAACACGATTAAAGTGTCATCTGTCATCTTTCATCTGGCAATGACAACTGACACTGTAAAGTTAGTGCGCCAACTGCGACTTGAAATCAATTTTCGAATCTTAAGTGCGTATTGTGTATTATTAAGTACAGTAACTGCGCGTTTTTGTGTTAATTCAATTCCGTATGAAAACTATTTTCCTTTCAATAGTTTTTTACGTTGTTTTCTAGGTGACGTGATAAATTAAAAATAGTGAAATATACTGTCAAGGCAAAATAAAATTATTAGAAACGATCTTGTAACTGTCCGACTGTGTAAATCAGTTTATTTCTGACCTAGGCTCGCCCGTGTTGAGCTCTACTGGCTGACAGCATAGTTCCATAAATAAGGCGAGATTCCAGAAACTTCAACGACATTAGAATGCAAACGTCAGTTATGAATCGTTAAATCGCTTAGTGTCTCTGTCTCTCGCTGACTTATGTCAAATTTGATTAGTGTTTTCCCGTACTTTCAGCTAGAGAAATATTAAAGACAAAAATTAAGAAAGACGAAACTAAAGAATCCTCTGGTTTTTAAATGGACCAAAAAGAGGAGCATGACACAAATTTTCTTATTAGAAGGACAATTCTTTCCGATAATAAAAAAGAAAATTACTGAAATTTAGCAAAAAATATGATTGAAAATTATTGATAATTTACACGTTCTTAGAAGCATTAGTTACGCGGAATCATAAAGCTTTTGTACAAACCTGTCAGCGAGTTAAGGTGGGAACTGACCAACGTTACGAGGTGTAATGTAGCATTCGCATCGAGCCATGTTACGCATCGAGCATGTTACGCTGTGTTTTAAAATCGGCGTAACATGCTCGTCAAAACTCTGTGCTCCGCTTTCGCCGCCAGTGTTCACGAGATGGCCGACAGCGAGGACGTGTTCATATCTTTCATTCTATTTAATTATTGTTTCATCCAAATTAAGAAGAAGAAAAAATGTTACTGGTCATCAAACTAATTTAAAAACACAGGCATATGAGGTGGTTTGTTATTGATTGCAATATTAAAAAACCAAATGATTACTGGACAGTATAAAAACTTTGTACGCATGTCTCGATTTTGAAGATCTGTTGAATTTAATTGGACCAAAAGTACTTATAAAAGACACAATTTATAGAAAATCATAATCATGATCACTCGCTACGTCCGACGCGTAATTACTGAACCGCGTTACAGTCAAAGGATTCGCCAAAAAACCGACAGCCGTGTGGAGCACTCAAAGCGAGTAACGAGCGGCTCGTTGCTCGCTGGTTTCCCCGTAACACGACGTACTGACTGCACGAATGCTCGCTGTGTAACGTGTTACATTACACCTCGTAACTTTGGTCAGTTCCCACCTTTAGATTAACGGAAAGGAAAAGAGGACATTTTCCATTATTTCTACATTTGTTTTTATCTGTTGCCTCTTAATACATAATTTCCTTTTAAATTGTGTATTAAAAGGCAAAACGTCGTAGAAAAACGTACAATATTCATTTTAAACATTATTATTTAGAACATATTGAAAACAAAGAGTCACGCAAATTGATGTTCTCTTTTTGTAGGTAGAATGTTAATATTATTATTACTATATTTCAAAATATCATACATTTAGTGCTGTATTGAATGCTTATATTTATGGGACACGATGCAAACGAGCAGAAATTAAATTTAAGTATTTACCGCCGCCTATTTACCTGCAACTGCAGGCGGTTTGCAAATGCGTTGTCGACCTTGAAGTTAGTGCTACGCTTTTCTCTTGAAGGTCTCTAAGGGTGAGATCTATAGTGCGCACTTGGACTTTGCTCAGACTTACCTTACGAAAAACTTTGCTTAGTGTACACTAAGGTTAAACTATGATTTCGTATTTATAGACATTTTAACGGTGAGATTAAGCTAAGCCCAAGCTAAGACAGAAAATGTCAAAATACAAATTGATGTTTCATTTCATGCAATACTTTGTTTATTATCCTTTAAAAAAAGTTAACGATAACAAATATTTAAAAATCTAAAACGGTACACATATATCTTCAATTTATTGTTATTTATGTATTCATTTATTTTATTATTGCAATAACTAGAAATTCACGAGTAACCTTTAGAAAATGTATTAATTATTTAAAGATGACAATAATTTTATTACGTAGAACGGATCGCAATGTTTTGACAACAGCAACAGAGCACTTGTATCAACTATCAACAATTGAAAATTTTAAACCACTTACAAGACAATTTATTAAATTGATCTTTCTTCAAAACAACGACTGGCTTTGTGACTTGGACCTGGACCAATCTGGATCGTATACCTACTTAAGACCTACGCATTCCCGAAACACTGTGACGTTTTGTGATTTGGCTTTGTTACATGGACCGCTTGGAAATATCAATATCGAAAGTGACATGATGGAGAGAGAGAGTTCTATCTTCAATAGAAAACATTGAAAGGGTAGGAACTGCAGCCGATATGAATCCACGAATGCCTAAAGTGTTGTATATGTTCGGAACTAATAAAACCAAAATCCTTCCATCCTGTACGGTGAGAATGAATTCAAAAGAAGGAACCGTATTTTGAAACACACGGTATTAAATGTGATCCTGACGCTGATCATTACAAACTTGCAACCTTATAACAACAGAGGATCGCCAAACCTACCGCAATTGCAAATACTTATTGCATTAAGACATAAAAATGCAGCTGGATGTTTTCAGGTAATATTGTGTTCATAAATATGTATGGTTTTTCAATTTGATATATTATACCTCTTCTCAAATGATTTTAAATAGTACATATGTTGAAGACTTTTGTCTTCTGACTTTCAAACATAACATATATGTGACTAATAATACTTTATTGACATTACAGATGGTGTGTGGGGATCTGAACAGCATAAGCCAATCTACAGTCTGTTTAATTATAAATAAAGTCTCTGCAGAGTTGAGTAAATTACTTCCTAGATTTGTAAATTTTCCAAGAAATATGAACACAGCCAAAACGAAGTTTGAAGAATTAGGAAGATCTAATACTCCCCATGGCCTAAACAGTATAATCGGAGCTATTGACTGCACCCATATAAAAATTAATAGACCCAAAGGTATCGCTCACTCTGAAGCATACAGAAATAAAAAAGGGTATTTTTCTGTAAATGTGCAAGCAATAATAGGGCCTGATATGGAAATATTTGCTATAGTGACTAGGTGGCCTGGCAGTTCACACGACAGCAGGATATTTAGAAAATGCCTGTTTTAGTAGGTGACAGCGGTTATCCAGCACTTAACTTCATGTTAACAACACTTTTAAATCCAATGACAAGAGCTGACAATATTTATAATTATTCTCAAATAAGAACTAGGCATATTTTTTAAAGGTTTTTCAGAGTGTGAAAAAGGAAATTTCCATGTTTACAGCTAGGACTACAGTCTAAATTGACAAATACTAGTTATATATAATTATAGCTTGTGCTGTATTGCATAATATAGGTATACAGAGAGGCGATGCTTATGATGATGGTGATCTTGCTGACAGCAGAAGTTGAGTAACACAGAAACAATGAAAGATCTCCTACAGGTCTAGCATTCCGGCAATCTGTGATTGCACAATTTAACTAGGTAATTTGTTTGGTAATAAAGAATATCAAAACAAAACTTGTTTCATTTTAATCATTTATTTTCTGATTCTTTTTTTAAGTGTAATACATATTTCTAATACTAATTTATATTTTTGTTGAAGAAATTCTATTTCTAACAGATTTTTTAATTTCATATGTTCCACTCCTATCTCAAATTTTTTAGGGTAGTCAGGTAATAAATGGTAGAAGATCAGGGAAACGAAAATAACAGATGTGAAGCGAGAGACATCGGTTAGGTTATGGTTTGAATTTCGTTGTCACTATAATATGCCAGGGCTGCCAGGTGACATACAAAATCACACCAGTTATTTTTAAGATTTCTCAAAAATGGGGGTTTGAACAATTACATAAATAATATAAATAAACAACAATAAATACCATAATAATGTGTAATTATTTTATTTCATGCATTTCATAGGTATTTATCAAGATCATTTATAATTTCTTTGAATTCAAATTCTATTTTTCCCAAAGTCTATGGAACTCCGATACAAAATGGCAACACCGTTCATTAAAAACCGACAAAAATAAAAAGTCCAGTAAAAGATATGATGGTAAAGCAAATTTTGGGCCATTATTTTTGTTAGGCTTATAGTCAAAGTTTTTGGTAAGTCGTCGATTTCGTGGACTTGAGATTAAGCTAAGCCAACACTAGGGAGAGATTCGCAGTTTGCTCTATAAATACCGACTGTGTCTTAGCTCGATAGTTAAGTCAGAGCAAAGTCTAAGTGCGCACTATAGATCTCACCCTAAGTCTTAACGTTTAATAATTTACCAACAATATATTTAAACATTATAAACATAAGACACAAACTTTTGAGTTAAAACACATTTTAACAGTAAAACTGCATGGATTTTCGTTAAACAAAAACATATTGGGTTATCATTTCTCATTTCTCAACTTTATTATTATGCTATATCAATTTACTTATAACACTTTTAGTAAGAAAATATTTTAATACTTTGAATTTAGTTCAGGCACGTAGACTAAGGGTGAGATCTATAGTGCGCACTTGGACTTTGCTCAGACTTACCTTACGAAAAACTTTGCTTAGTGTACACTAAGGTTAAACTATGATTTCGTATTTATAGACATTTTAACGGTGAGATTAAGCTAAGCCCAAGCTAAGACAGAAAATGTCAAAATACAAATTGATGTTTCATTTCATGCAATACTTTGTTTATTATCCTTTAAAAAAGTTAACGATAACAAATATTTAAAAATCTAAAACGGTACACATATATCTTCAATTTATTGTTATTTATGTATTCATTTATTTTATTATTGCAATAACTAGAAATTCACGAGTAACCTTTAGAAAATGTATTAATTATTTAAAGATGACAATAATTTTATTACGTAGAACGGATCGCAATGTTTTGACAACAGCAACAGAGCACTTGTATCAACTATCAACAATTGAAAATTTTAAACCACTTACAAGACAATTTATTAAATTGATCTTTCTTCAAAACAACGACTGGCTTTGTGACTTGGACCTGGACCAATCTGGATCGTATACCTACTTAAGACCTACGCATTCCCGAAACACTGTGACGTTTTGTGATTTGGCTTTGTTACATGGACCGCTTGGAAATATCAATATCGAAAGTGACATGATGGAGAGAGAGAGTTCTATCTTCAATAGAAAACATTGAAAGGGTAGGAACTGCAGCCGATATGAATCCACGAATGCCTAAAGTGTTGTATATGTTCGGAACTAATAAAACCAAAATCCTTCCATCCTGTACGGTGAGAATGAATTCAAAAGAAGGAACCGTATTTTGAAACACACGGTATTAAATGTGATCCTGACGCTGATCATTACAAACTTGCAACCTTATAACAACAGAGGATCGCCAAACCTACCGCAATTGCAAATACTTATTGCATTAAGACATAAAAATGCAGCTGGATGTTTTCAGGTAATATTGTGTTCATAAATATGTATGGTTTTTCAATTTGATATATTATACCTCTTCTCAAATGATTTTAAATAGTACATATGTTGAAGACTTTTGTCTTCTGACTTTCAAACATAACATATATGTGACTAATAATACTTTATTGACATTACAGATGGTGTGTGGGGATCTGAACAGCATAAGCCAATCTACAGTCTGTTTAATTATAAATAAAGTCTCTGCAGAGTTGAGTAAATTACTTCCTAGATTTGTAAATTTTCCAAGAAATATGAACACAGCCAAAACGAAGTTTGAAGAATTAGGAAGATCTAATACTCCCCATGGCCTAAACAGTATAATCGGAGCTATTGACTGCACCCATATAAAAATTAATAGACCCAAAGGTATCGCTCACTCTGAAGCATACAGAAATAAAAAGGGTATTTTTCTGTAAATGTGCAAGCAATAATAGGGCCTGATATGGAAATATTTGCTATAGTGACTAGGTGGCCTGGCAGTTCACACGACAGCAGGATATTTAGAAAATGCCTGTTTTAGTAGGTGACAGCGGTTATCCAGCACTTAACTTCATGTTAACAACACTTTTAAATCCAATGACAAGAGCTGACAATATTTATAATTATTCTCAAATAAGAACTAGGCATATTTTTTAAAGGTTTTTCAGAGTGTGAAAAAGGAAATTTCCATGTTTACAGCTAGGACTACAGTCTAAATTGACAAATACTAGTTATATATAATTATAGCTTGTGCTGTATTGCATAATATAGGTATACAGAGAGGCGATGCTTATGATGATGGTGATCTTGCTGACAGCAGAAGTTGAGTAACACAGAAACAATGAAAGATCTCCTACAGGTCTAGCATTCCGGCAATCTGTGATTGCACAATTTAACTAGGTAATTTGTTTGGTAATAAAGAATATCAAAACAAAACTTGTTTCATTTTAATCATTTATTTTCTGATTCTTTTTTTAAGTGTAATACATATTTCTAATACTAATTTATATTTTTGTTGAAGAAATTCTATTTCTAACAGATTTTTTAATTTCATATGTTCCACTCCTATCTCAAATTTTTTAGGGTAGTCAGGTAATAAATGGTAGAAGATCAGGGAAACGAAAATAACAGATGTGAAGCGAGAGACATCGGTTAGGTTATGGTTTGAATTTCGTTGTCACTATAATATGCCAGGGCTGCCAGGTGACATACAAAATCACACCAGTTATTTTTAAGATTTCTCAAAAATGGGGTTTGAACAATTACATAAATAATATAAATAAACAACAATAAATACCATAATAATGTGTAATTATTTTATTTCATGCATTTCATAGGTATTTATCAAGATCATTTATAATTTCTTTGAATTCAAATTCTATTTTTCCCAAAGTCTATGGAACTCCGATACAAAATGGCAACACCGTTCATTAAAAACCGACAAAAATAAAAAGTCCAGTAAAAGATATGATGGTAAAGCAAATTTTGGGCCATTATTTTTGTTAGGCTTATAGTCAAAGTTTTTGGTAAGTCGTCGATTTCGTGGACTTGAGATTAAGCTAAGCCAACACTAGGGAGAGATTCGCAGTTTGCTCTATAAATACCGACTGTGTCTTAGCTCGATAGTTAAGTCAGAGCAAAGTCTAAGTGCGCACTATAGATCTCACCCTAAGTCTTAACGTTTAATAATTTACCAACAATATATTTAAACATTATAAACATAAGACACAAACTTTTGAGTTAAAACACATTTTAACAGTAAAACTGCATGGATTTTCGTTAAACAAAAACATATTGGGTTATCATTTCTCATTCCTCAACTTTATTATTATGCTATATCAATTTACTTATAACACTTTTAGTAAGAAAATATTTTAATACTTTGAATTTAGTTCAGGCACGTAGACTAAGGGTGAGATCTATAGTGCGCACTTGGACTTTGCTCAGACTTACCTTACGAAAAACTTTGCTTAGTGTACACTAAGGTTAAACTATGATTTCGTATTTATAGACATTTTAACGGTGAGATTAAGCTAAGCCCAAGCTAAGACAGAAAATGTCAAAATACAAATTGATGTTTCATTTCATGCAATACTTTGTTTATTATCCTTTAAAAAAGTTAACAATAACAAATATTTAAAAATCTAAAACGGTACACATATATCTTCAATTTATTGTTATTTATGTATTCATTTATTTTATTATTGCAATAACTAGAAATTCACGAGTAACCTTTAGAAAATGTATTAATTATTTAAAGATGACAATAATTTTATTACGTAGAACGGATCGCAATGTTTTGGTTAGGTTATAGTTTGAATTTCGTTGTCACTATAATATGCCAATTGCCAGGGCTGCCAGGTGACATACAAAATCACACCAGTTATTTTTAAGATTTCTCAAAAATGGGGTTTGAACAATTACATAAATAATATAAATAAACAACAATAAATACCATAATAATGTGTAATTATTTTATTTCATGCATTTCATAGGTATTTATCAAGATCATTTATAATTTCTTTGAATTCAAATTCTATTTTTCCCAAAGTCTATGGAACTCCGATACAAAATGGCAACACCGTTCATTAAAAACCGACAAAAATAAAAAGTCCAGTAAAAGATATGATGGTAAAGCAAATTTTGGGCCATCATTTTTGTTAGGCTTATAGTCAAAGTTTTTGGTAAGTCGTCGATTTCGTGGACTTGAGATTAAGCTAAGCCAACACTAGGGAGAGATTCGCAGTTTGCTCTATAAATACCGACTGTGTCTTAGCTCGATAGTTAAGTCAGAGCAAAGTCTAAGTGCGCACTATAGATCTCACCCTAAGTTAAGTATAAGATGTCAAGTCGTAGACGGTTAAAATTACTTCTATAGAACTCCAAAGTCTTAAGTGGTATTTGGTATCAAAATAATTTCATTTAGTTTTAATATCAATAAATAGGATGCATGATGCTAACAATTTGGTTTACTTACTATTAAATATTCTTGGCGTTTTTAATTAGTTATTAGGTGTAAGAACTTGGTTTAAAATAAAAGTGAGCCCCCTATTATATAAAAATTAAGTTCACAGTTCGCTAGTAAATAGCCGTAGAAAATAATTCGGAGGTCAGATATTTACCAAATTCATGAAGTATACATAATATTTATATTACAGAATTTTTATAGATAAGGATTGAGGATAGATATTAATGTAATTATTTTTGTGTAGTTCTATATAAAAAGGTCATAACGATGATGAGCTTATTTTTGATTTGAGAAATTGTGTGTTATTTTCTTAGGTGTCACTTAGTTCAGGTTACATCTAGGTTTAGGCTTCAACATGTTCCCTTACTTTACATAACACACTGCCCTTCCACAATCCGTCACTGCAGCAGTCACTGCTGCTAGACATTGCTGCATAAAGCGCGAAACCGCTGTCACCTTTGGTCAGAAAAAGGTAATTGTCAATTAGACTTTGATATGTATTCACTGTCAACCAGTAAAACTGACACGTGATGACACATGATTTGTATATTCATAAATTAATATAACCATGCTCTCACAATTTTTGTCCGTTTACGTTTTTATGAGCAATAGCAAGCCATCGTTAGAATTTAATCTTGAAACAGGCTTTGACCTCTTAGCGATAAAAAACGTATATTTATCCTGTAAATGTGGTCAACAAATAAGCCTGTGATAAATACTTTTTTAAAAACATACACTAAAGATATGGGTGTTTGTTTCACGTAGAAAGTTTTTTTTATAAGACCATGAAGGTTGTAGTTAAAATGCACATTCATAGACAGTTTCTTTGCCTTTCAGGCGTGATAAAACATTTAAAAGGAATTCAAGGCAATATATCAGAGAATCTCGTAAATATCCGGGTAGTAAATTAAAAGACTGACTGTCAGTGCTAACGACCGCAGCGCACCGCTATTTAATAGTTATTTGAAGTCGAAGTACTCTGTAAAAACGAGTTTATTGACTACTGTCTGGATATAATTTTTAAATTTTAGAAATGCATACCTACGTTACTGAGAAATAACGTAGCATTGTGTAAGAATATTTGAAATTGGTCCAGTGTTTATTCGTTACAAAATATAAAGATTGGCTGTGAAAAGAGTCAATATTTGTCGCGAACTATCACTCCCGGAAGTCAAACATAATATGTTCGTGACTTACTTATGTATCCTTACGTCTCGACTCTACTACACTCTAAGTTCCAAATTCAATAATAATGACGTCACATAGTAATTTTAATATCCTGTGCTGGTGGGTATGGGGTCGGTACCTCTACTGAAGTTACGGAGTAATCCTGCGGATTATAGTACGTCCCCTTTTTTGTAGAAAAACGTGGGCCTTAGTGTAATACATTTTAGTGCCTTATAACATAAAATACTAGTTTTAGTTTCCTTAATAGCTTGGTAGATTGCGAGAGTGACCCTGGATCTTCTCTATAGCGGCCTTGTAGGAACTACCCGAGGTGGGTTTAGTGGGTATTGGTCATGCATTTCCATCTCGGATATTAAAAAGAAGTATTTCCTTATTAAACGGTCAGCCTTAAAAGAGATTGGTTATCGCGCTGTGAATTAACAAACAAATATGGCGGCGGGGCACTTATCGTTCAATCAACTTTTTAATTTCTATTTTCTAATATTATTGATGTGTATGTGTGTAAAATTTGTGATTTTATTTTATTGTATTTTATATATATGTCGCAGTCAAATCGTTTTAACAATAATCATTTGCACAACAGTGCGGACGTCCCGCGAAGTCGCCGTCGAACTCAACAATCGATCCTTTAACCTTTTTCCTACTGACAAATCGACTTTGACAATTTACAACCCGTAGCTTATGTATATGATATTGCGTGGTGTGGCCATTCTCAAACAAATGACATCGTGTTCTCTTATTTAAATCTCTATTTGTGTATATAGCAATAATTAATATTAATTTAATTATTGCCATTAAAAAAAATATATATAGACTATCCGACCTGAAAATAACAAAGTATTATGCAAGGCAATTCACATAAAAAGATTTAGTCCGAATTCCACTTATAATTTATTATATGTACAAACGAAAAATATTTTTTATAAATCTTCTGTAGTTGGCCACTATTTGCCTTTATTTATTGGATTGCCTGAGTACATATATTGCGAGGTCCTCCACGTGTAAAAAGGTTTTGCCTTTTTAAGAATCCATAAACTCAAATATCCTTCATATAAATCCATCGTAGCAATATTGTGAGTGGTATAAATAACCGGAGCTAAAAATTTATGATTTTTCTTTTCCTTTGGTATTTCCTTTTATTTAATATCCAAGCCATATAAATTTCGATAATCAACCAAGCAGAGAGAGAAAAGTGTCCCATACTTACTGAGGTTACAATATAAATATCCTCCATATGGAACGGACATAATATATGTCTGTTTTGTTCATAATTTTATCAGGTAATAAGGTTACAACCAACATGTAGTGAGTAATTTAAAATTTTAAAGAAGGGATTGTTAAGTTCCCAACTCATACCTAAGCTGTTTTGCTGGTATTTTTTTCGCAATAAGCAAAAAATGACTACCATTTTTTTGTTATCTTTTTTCCTAAATTATAATAGATTTTATAAAAGCCATGTATATTATTATTAGGAAACATTTAGTTCAATAAAAATAACTATCTACTATAATAAAAAATAGGGGTTGATCGTAGAGGGGTGAAAATTAGGGGTTGTAATGTATTTTTGTATGCTGTATCAAAAAAAATTTCTTAAAAATAAAAATTAAATTTGGGGTGGACACGCCTTATCACTTAGGGGTTTGAAAATTAGATAGTAGCCGATTCTCAGACTTACTGAATATGCATAAAAAAATTTCATAAGAATCGGTCGAGCCGTTTCGGAGGAGTATGGGAACGAACATTGTGACACGAGAATTTTATATATTAGATAGCTTTTAACATAATGTAGATATAGCATTATGTATGATGTGTTAAACTTCAATAAATAAATAAGTAATAATAAAGTCATATAACTATAAATATATTCAAAAAGCCTTAGATCACTATGGAATTTTTCCAATACGACCAAATTAATTTTGTTTTCAAACTCCAATTTAAAAACCACAAAACTTTTCACATGTTATTGTGAAATACTGCGACCAAATCGAATTAATTAATTTACAATACAATAAAACAATAAAAACATTTACAAATTTTAAAAATGGAATATTCGTTAAAAAATTTATTGTTACATGGTTAACACACTCTATGGTTTATTTTTTAAATTGGCTAGTGCATATTTCAAATTTCGAATGCGAATCATGATGAAACAAAAGAAGAAAACCGGCTAGTGCATATTTCAAATTTCGAACACGAAATCACGATTAAAAAAAGAAGATCACATTTTTATTCTATTGCGTCGTCATTTCTCACTTGTTTATTCCACGCGTATTAATGACGTTTTAATTTTATTGAGATACAAGTCGCCTTAATTAATTTTAATAAGATACTTAGAACATTAATAATGAAAAGTATAAAAACCTTAAGAAAGAGAGAAAGAGAACCTTATTACTCTTAATGGTAGGGGAGCCCACGATGCTAAATGGGGATTTACTCGAGCGTCGTAGAGACCTATTGGGATGCAAAGCTTAGATAATAAGAAGAAAAAAATGTTATATGATAAATTCCTTTTCATCGGTGGGGGAAGCGGCTATAGATAGTTAAATATGTAAAAAAAAACTGTTGCATGGACATCCTCGAGCGCGTCAGATATTGATAGCATCTATGCCCTACGTATTTTTAATAATGTACGTATGTTAATCTGATCGTTTGCATGATGCGGGTGGTTGTATTTAAGGGTTGAAAATGAAAAAAAAATAATTTTATCGAGCGCGTCAGATTTTCTAAGGGAGTGTTAAGTGCACCAAAAAAAGCTCTCATTCACTAATCTGACGATTTCGATGGGACGCAAACCCACAGCCATTTTCATAATTTGCAAAAAAAAATCGCAATTTTGAAATACTCAAGCGCGTCAGATTAAGATATATGTGGTTCATCTTTATGTTCTAAACGTACTGTCTCATAATCTGACGATTATCTAGAGGGATTCGCCTGATCTGACAAAAAAAATTTAGAAAAACGGTTCACCTAAAGGGCCATCCCTGCAACTTCCCGCTAATTCCATTCCTGGGCGCTTAAAATTGATATTTTGAGCTCGCTGAGTTCAAAGAAATAAATTTCTATGCATTTGAGCTCTCCCAGCTCGAAAGTCTGATAGAAGTTTCATAGAACACTATTTTTGGAATTTTCAAACCGCAATAACATTTGAATGGATCAAGCAATTTTCACGCGGTTGGCGGCATTCGACGCAGTTTTATCATCCTCATAAGTAATTTTGCAATTTTAATTGATCGAACCACAAATTTCGGAGTAATCCCGAATAAACACTTTTTCGGGTTTCTTTCGTTCACGATATCTCTCGAACGAATCAACCGCTTTTGACCAGCTTAGTGGCGATCAACGTGGTTTTTCAAGCTCAAAGGCGGATTAGTTTTTGAAGTTGATCGATAAAGAAACCACTTTAAAAAAAATATTTCTTAATTTTTTAAGATTTTTCAAAATTTCTCAAAATCTATCGTTTCGAATCGGTTCAAATTCACAGGAAATGTAATTTTGAGGGAAATATTTAGAACGCCGTTTAGTAGATTCCGATCGGTTTAAGGAAATGTAGGCATCACGCAGCTGCACGCATTTAACTTTATCGACGAATTTTTGTTATTTCGGCTTGCGGAAATCGTCAGATTATATATTTTTCATTATTCTTGAATTATTTCCTTCAAAATAAAAAAAAATTAGCTACGCTCGAGAATGTCGAGATGACGTTTTTTTTTACAACTTTGTTGCCCTCCCCTTTTTTCCGTCACTCTCAAATTGTCAGATTAGTGGAATATACACTTTTAGGATGTAATTAACTCACCCTACCTTAATCTGATGCGCTCGGGAATTTCTGATGGTCAATTTTTTTTACTAATCTGATCCTGTCTCCTTCACAGGCGGCCTTATATATGGACCTCATATTGGTAGGGGAGCCCACGATGCTAAATGGGGATTTACTCGAGCGTCGTAGAGACCTATTGGGATGCAAAGCTTAGATAATAAGAAGAAAAAAATGTTATATGATAAATTCCTTTTCATCGGTGGGGGAAGCGGCTATAGATAGTTAAATATGTAAAAAAAAACTGTTGCATGGACATCCTCGAGCGCGTCAGATATTGATAGCATCTATGCCCTACGTATTTTTAATAATGTACGTATGTTAATCTGATCGTTTGCATGATGCGGGTGGTTGTATTTAAGGGTTGAAAATGAAAAAAAAAAAAAATATCGAGCGCGTCAGATTTTCTAAGGGAGTGTTAAGTGCACCAAAAAAAGCTCTCATTCACTAATCTGACGATTTCGATGGGACGCAAACCCACAGCCATTTTCATAATTTGCAAAAAAAATCACAATTTTGAAATACTCAAGCGCGTCAGATTAAGATATATGTGGTTCATCTTTATGTTCTAAACGTACTGTCTCATAATCTGACGATTATCTAGAGGGATTCGCCTGATCTGACAAAAAAAATTTAGAAAAACGGTTCACCTAAAGGGCCATCCCTGCAACTTCCCGCTAATTCCATTCCTGGGCGCTTAAAATTGATATTTTGAGCTCGCTGAGTTCAAAGAAATAACATTTCTATGCATTTGAGCTCTCCCAGGTCGAAAGTCTGATAGAAGTTTCATAGAACACTATTTTTGGTTTTTTTTTACTAATCTGATCCTGTCTCCTTCACAGGCGGCTTTATATATGGACCTCATGTTTTGTGGAGGTACTTAACCGAGTACAAGCTATCCCCCTGTATATTAATCTGCCGCGCTTTAGTAAATCCCGAAATCCCCTCTTGGGCTCCCCTACCATGTTTTGTGGAGGTACTTAACCGAGTACAAGCTATCCCCCTGTATATTAATCTGCCGCGCTTTAGTAAATCCCGAAATCCCCTCTTGGGCTCCCCTACTCTTAACATTAAAATTGTTTTGTTTAGTGCTCACACATCGAAGCGAGTGGCCAAAGTGATAATTGTACTAATATGGATTTTGGCATTATCTCTCGCGGCACCAATGGCTATGTCTTGGGAGGTCGTCATGGAACAAGAGCAGGATCCAGGTAAAATAATACTTTTATTATTATTTTCTATTTCCAGTTTTTCTTGATTGTGGATATAAATTAATAGAGAAATTGAATACGATAGACAAGGCATGTAGACTGGCTTTTGCTTTGCCTAAAAAAGGCGTAAAGAATGTACTTGTTTTACTAAACTATGAATTTTTAAATTTTTTTAACTTAAAACCATTTAAACATTTCGAATAAATATTTTTATTATAGCTACATCTAAGTTTAATTTATGATAATAATGCAGTGCAGTGTTAATGGCTGTGCTTACAAATATTGTTCAATTCATATATTAACATGTATAATAATTAATAGACAAGCAATGTTTATTTTAAAAATCATTCCGTCCGTAAGAATGTCTCTTTTTTCATATACTCTCTCTCTCTCTCTCATCAGCAGCTGCCCAACGAAAATTGTTTCGTCGGGAATTAAAATTCCCTTCAAGTTATACCTACATGTGCATTAACAAGAAATTGACACGTATGTGTATTTTTAACTGACCTTTTTAATTGCAGTGTCAAAAATGGTTTATAACAAGCCTTTCTGCACGGCAAGTGAGTTCGGCTCAAATTCACTTGCGATTTATCGACTTCTGCTGTACATTTTTCAAGTAAGTTGAAGCTTATATAAAAATTAATTTAGGCCAACATAATATAAATTAAACTTGCGAAATAAGTCCATATTAAATTAATACTAGTTCTACATGAATTAAAAAATACGTGAAAATATAAAATTATTGTCTACATATCATAATTTAAAAGACAAAGTTTACAAAAAATGCATCACTATAGGCATTTATTTTCAATTAAAAATCATTAATTTGACTATTCTTGCTATATAGTACGCATAACGTACGAAGCAGTGGCGCGTTTCGAATAATTATGATTGGCCAAAACCAACAGTGACTATGAAAGCGATTGTACGAACTCAGACGTAATCGTGTTGATTCTGATTGGACCATAACGTGACGTATAATACATGACGGCAACGCACTCGTGAGCCCTCTGGCTTGAGAGTGTCCATGGGCGACATCACTTAACATCAGGTGAGCCTCCTGCCCGTTTGCCCCCTGTTCTATAAAAATATAATAATAATAATAATGTCGGGTGTAACGCGTATTAAGACGAGAGATGCTGATCAACAAAAAAAAATAACGAAACACGGCGTCGTGTTTTTAACTTTTAAATTTCTCCACGAACAAGTTCCGTTTGTTTGGGTTAAAAAAATATTATTATCACCATTTTGTTAAATTTAATTACATTTATTGTTGATCTTGGATCTATTTTGGCTATTATAGTTCGGTTAGAGCCGTCATGGTGTAACTGACTTTTAACAACTATTTCTTGCACTTTGCCAGTTAGTAATAGATATTTATTTTGCAGTATGTCATACCACTATGCGTTATAACATTTGCATATGCCCACATGGCTATGAAACTGTGGGGTGCAAGAGCCCCCGGTAACGCTCAAGAAACGAGGGATGCTAATCATATGAAGAACAAGAAAAGGGTATGTATTATTATAAGCAGTTGCTTAATGTCCTACGGAAAGAATTGATTATATCATCAAATGGTTGCTAAATGAATAATATCAAATATAATTATTAATTAATATTATAAAAACGGAGTTCAATGTACATTTGAACAGTATCAAAGTAATGTACATCTCGCTTGAAACGGTAAGTACTTGCACTAAAAATAAAGTGTTTCAGGACTAGATGAATACAAGTGAGAAATACCTTAAAGTTTATCAGTAAAATACAAAGGAGGGTAAATACTCTGCCCTACATATATATACTAAGCTTTACCCTGTCAATTTTATTAAATTTAACTCGATTGGGACTGCTATATGTTTTAATGGACAATGCCGAACTTTACAAAAAATGGAAAATTTACAATTAATGAGTCTTATTGGACACATTCAGTATTCTTAATCAGTTTTTAAATAGTAATAAGTCTTAGCTTTCTATTTTTCTTTATATAGTATTTTGGTAACAATTATTAAGTTACAATTTCATTAAACCGTTGGAAGAGTGGCGTACAGGGTACTCCTGTACAGGTCTCCCTAGACTTAGTTCAGGGGCTCCCATATCTGCTAAACAATGTAACTTGTATAAAGAAAAGATGAATTTTGAATTTTGAAAAACTCACATTTTGTTAGTTGGAACGTTCCATATTGTTAGTTTTAATAAACGAACTGAAACTCGCCGAAGACTTCGAGTTTGTCAAAATAAATAGGACACATGAAAAGTCAAGTTATAATTATTAAAACATATCATGTAATGTTTACAGCGTAAGAAAGGATCAAAAGTATTTAAAGGATTGTCATTATTATATCTTTTTACATAAAATAGTCTGTCTCACTTTAAGTAAATGGTTTAATACAAAATATATCGAAAATGCGGCATATAGTAAAGGCAATATCCCCAATCTCTTCAAGCGTTTACAAGTCATTATTCAAGGCGAATTGTGGATTTTATTTATCCTATAAAGCTAATAATAATAACAAATAAAGCTAAATTTTATATGTGTAAAACAAATTAACACCAAATTTGGTGGAACAATTCAAACTTTGTTACTGAACAAGGGGTTTGAACTTATCGCATTTGTAATTTGCTTATTTGAAATATGGTATTTGTTACACCAGCTTTTCGAAATTGTAAATTAATATCATTGATATTTTCGGCATTGTTTAATTGCGTAATTTATATTGAAAACGTACTTTATCAAACCGTTTTATTACAACAGATAATTGTCAATTCATGTATAATGAATTCTCAGTTCTTTGGCATTTTCTGTTCGGTTAATCTCTTGAGAAATTGAATTGGAAAACTTTTATAAACGATTTCAACACACCGCAATTATTAAATGGACTGGAAAAAGCAACTTCACACAATAATAGCGTATGATTTTTCATTTCATTCGTTAAGTAGTGCACACATTTCTGTTTAATATTCACACTAACTTAGTGACGTGTGCCAATATTGAGGTCATTGATTCCCGAATTGGTTTGAGATGCAATGCACGGAAGGACAAAAAACAACGAAACATATTTTTTTACAACTACATGCATACAGAAAATAGTTAGAATAATTAATAATTCATGAATACAGAAAATACTCCAGAAAAATTAAAAGTTTTCTTTGTTACAGGTAATTAAAATGCTTGTATTGGTGGTAGCTTTGTTTGCAATCTGCTGGCTGCCTTTACAAAGCTATTTATTGCTGCAGACGTTATTCCCATCTATCAACGAGTAAGTATCCAATAGTAAAACATTTTTCCTTTTTTATAATAGCCACTCAATCATGACTATGGGCGTCCGTCGGTCTACAATGGAAGCACACAATTTGCCAGCTGCCCATTGAAGTATTTCCAAACCAATTCGTCTTAGTGTCCTAGGAGTATAGAGCGTACCAAATCTTAAAAGGCTGACAATGCACTTACGAGCCTTCTGGCAGAGTAAGTGTCCATGGGCGGTAGTATCACTTAACATTTGGTGCACCTCCTGCCCGTTTTCTCCCCGTCCTATCGCTGATTTATATATATATTCTACCTAATTGACATAATATAGATGTGTGCGCAGTAAATTTTTCGTATTGATTAAATGTATATTATTCACATGATCATTCACGTCACATATTAACTATGTTTTTAGTTTGTTGTATAATGTATCATAATTTGTAAATTTAAATAGCAAATAGTTTTTTTATTATTATTAATAATACTCTACCTGCCATTGCGTCCAGGGACTTTTTCTATCTTTTAAATTAAAAAAAAATAACAAATAGTTATTATGTTTTATGCAAGATATAGTTGTTTTAATACGCGAAGCGCTGGTAACCTAAGCATAGCGTGGTACTAAAACTCAAAAGCTCGTCTGGGATGAAGCTTTAAAATCATACATTTTCAATTTGACATATTATGTATGTCTACGACAATGTACCTACTACTTATTGGGAGGTCTAATATTAAACACTGTATATTACTGTATAACTGATATACAACTTGTTCCATAATACAGCGTGCCGTTTAAATCTATAATCAGATTGATCCATGCTTCATATAGTAGTGTATGAAGATGACGTATTAGCAGAAAAATAATTGAAGTCTAAAACGGTTGCTAAATTCTACTTGATAAACGCTTGAATTATTTTAATATAGAGAAGATTAGTAATTTTTGTGTCTTAACAGTATTGCTGTAATGTTAATGTCATATTTCTCTTGTGGTTTTTTGCATGTTGTTTTAGAACTTTGTTGTATTAAGCATCAAGATTTATGTCGAACTATAATGGTGTACCAGTGTTGGTCAACGTAACAAAAAAGTCTAATTTAGCACAGCTGCGACCTCAAATCCCACGATGCTTTCCGCTCACTCTAGCTTTTTCAAGATTAGTAATTTAAAAAAAAATACAAGCTTATTATGAACCTCAATACTGTGTTCGTGTGTATAGCAAACATGGCAGAATATCAATTAAACGAAGTCATTTTCTATTTCCCTTTACAAAGTTTAATCAGCAAACCACCTGAGGCGCAACAAAGTAACACTGATTTCGAGGTGTTTAAGCAAGATTGAGTGTTCCCTAAAGCTTAATGATTAAAAAAGTTTCCTCTTGTCCTCATTAATATGCTGTATAGAATGAATAATGTATTAATTCATATTAAAAATATCCAAATTCAAATTTAATTCAGTTACAAAAAAAGTGTTTGTGTCTGCTATATGCTACTTGCGTGATGTTCCCACGACAATGTAAGTCCATTTTTTTGACCATAGAGGACTACTGATAGAGGACAAATTTTATTTTTTATTTTTTTTATTATTAAATACTTAAGATGTCATATGGAACATTGTGTAATAGTTGCAGGCAGCTCTTTACAAACCTTATATGTATTTGTAAAACAAAACACTTGGCGATCATAAAGAGTGGCGGAGAGTTTATTGCCAGTTCTTCTCGTCCGTTCTGCGCCCTTGACTTGAGAACTGGCAGTAAATCTAAAATTAGAAGCATTTAGCATTTAATATGTATTTCCTTATGGACGTTCATAAGTGTACATTATGTTACCTAAATTAATAAATGCTTTTGAATTTTAATTTACTCCAACATACTAAACGGTTATTTAATAAAGAGTCGGAGTAATGGTTTTGCTATTTAAACAAAAATGCCTTAATGTAGATAAAGGCTGCAATATTAACATGTTCTCTAATATATAGAAGTAATCCCTGTAGTGGCTTTATTGAGGATGGCATTTCTTTGCAATGCTAATATGAAGTGTGCCTTGTGGTCCACAGTCGCCTGGTAGAAGCATAAATTTAAACTTAACGAGGACGGTACTGTGTAACCCAATAGCAACACTGATCCCAACGATTTTATCTGCAATTTCGTATATTCTTAATTTGTCTTTTATTGACATAACTTTTACACATTTAAAGAAAACAATTTTTTACCGGATTGAAGTTATGTATTATTATAAATTAAAGTAAGTAGTAAAGTAGTAAATTTATAATAATACATAACTTCAATACGGTAAGAAAGTGTTTTCGTTTATTCATAGTTTTATAAATACGTTTTTTTTTTTTCAGATATAAATACATTAACGTGCTCTTCTTCTGTTTTGATTGGTTGGCGATGAGTAACTCCTGTTACAATCCATTCATCTATGCTATTTATAATGTAAGTATTAAGGACCTATCTGGTCGCCAAACTCCAAAAAAGTACATTGTTTCTTACCATTTTTCGTCATCGTTTCTTGAAGAAGGGCGAATGGAAAAAAACATTTGCTGGAGTTGAGTAGTTCATTTTGAAAGATCGATAAACTATTCAAATAACTTCGCTTGATAAAAAAAAATCCACACATAGCCAATTTTTGACACTTTGAATTCATTTTATAACGAAAATGTATATAGAACATGATATTGAAATTTACACGATATATTTTATCGCAAGCCAAGTAATCCACATAAGAAATTTTTTTGATAAAATTACATTAATTTAATGTTTTACATAACTAATTGTTATTACGGGCCGGCGCGCTCAGTGCTCCAGCTCTCCACTGCGTCCCGAGACACTGACACAGCAATTCCTGCTGGGATAGGGCCTTAATATTTGTAATTATAAACACAAGTTACAGTGTCGTCAAAAAATGTGGGTAATTTTGTATTCATTTTAATTTACAGATATTTTTGATGATATGAATAAAATTCAAAATATATATTTCTTTTTTATCGAACGTTTAAATTAAAGTTAGTAAATTGTAAATTAGATTCACTATTCAAAATGTCTCCTAATTGAATTAACGAGGACCCTGGATAATTTAAATCTAATCGACTAACCGTATCTATACGTCCAGAAATGAAATTAATGACGGGTAAAGATTATCGCGCCCCTGTAATGAGATGCTTTATGACACTTGATGGTAACAAGAGATAGGTATATTGGCCCAATTTTGCTTGGTGCGCTTAAAGTATATTCAGTAGGAAATTAGGTTGCACCTTTTTTGTCTACTTTATATTATATATAGACTAGCAGACCGGCCAAGCGTTGCTGTGGCTAAGGTTTTTGTGATATTACATAGTAGTAAACTATTCAAGGGAAACGGTAGGAGAACACCAATGATGGGGACCACCATGCTTTTTTGGTGGTTATGTCATTCAATTGTAGCTTATATGAAACTTTCAACACAGCGCCATCTGTTAGAATTGTGACTATCAAATAATAAACAAATATTTTGAAATAAAATAATAATGTGGGTATACATTGAGAAGTAAGCTATTCTATCTTTTAAGTTAGATCAAACTGCACACGGTGTGCAAATTTGATTGAAATCGGTTCGGTAGTTTAGGAGTCCATAGTGGACAAACAACGTGACACGTAATTTATATATATATTATAACAAAACATAAATGCTTACCAGAAATACTAAAGCTATCAAATGTGTGTTCAGTCGTGGAACCATTGAATATATCAAAGATACACCTCTTCCGTGTTCCCAGACATAGATTGCGATGAGATTGAATATAATATTCTAAGCGAACGAAACAATTCGTTTGCAACAATATTTGTTGTATAAACATGCCAAGAGATAGCGAGCGCTCGATTTGAGCATTTCCCTCAAACGTGTTCAATTTGGCCGAGATAGAAATGTGTATTTAATAAAACACTATTTTGACCGGATTGAAGTTATAGTCACGGTGACCACGACCACGCACGCTGTAAAGCACGCGAAACGTCGGATAAATTTAAAATTATGTTAAATAGTTGTAAATTTATAATAATACATAACTTCAATCCGGTCAAAATAGTGTTTTATTAAATGAATAAAAGTTATGTTAATCAAAGACAATGAAATGTGTATTTTCAAATACATGCATTTTTATTTTATTATAGAAAACAATAAAGAAGAAGAAAAGACTTGGATAATCCCTACAGCTGTTCTCGTCTCAAGCCGTACTAGTTAGAAAGCTTTTTCTGCTTAGCGACTTAGGCTAAAAGCACTAGTTAAACTTAGTTTAAAACTATTGCGTACAGAGTCCAGACTAAGTATGACTTTCGTGTGTCAAATTCAATACGTTTTTGGATTAAGGCTTTGGCTTGGTGTTCAGATTTTTGTGTTTCCCAAATAACTTTTCTTTAAAGGTTGATGATAATACTCTTTACACACGCTGTCTACATATTTGTGCTGAATATATATTCAGAACATATGTGTCGATTATTGTAATAGGTTACTATGATTATGATATGAAAAACGACTTAAAATACGCCACGATATTGTTACCCAACCAATTCAGATTAAAGTCTTCTTACAGAAACTCTCATGTCTTTGATTTGACCGAATACTATAAATTTCAAGAAACTTTTACATTTCTTGAAAGAATTACAAAAAAAAAGGGAGCGTGTACTTATGTACGCGCGTAAGAAGTTATACTTCTTTGGCTTTCTTTATTTTCTTAAATAATTAATAATAAATATTAAACGTTAATAATTCATTAATAATTAGTATATTATTCAATTATTAATTAATAATAATAATTATTATTATTTTATTATATTATTCATTCAATTTAATAACTAGGTATGTTTCATAACCTTTTAACTAAGTAAGAATAGGTCTTTGTGAAAAAGCATTGCTAAATTTCTTTGAAAAAATAATTAAAACGCCTTTATTTGTTTAAAAGGTACTACAAAGGTCATTATGGTCATTCAAAATTCTTGGCATAGCTGCTAACTTCACGCATATTCTATTTCTTTTTACTTGTAGATTGTCTTATTCCCATCTCGCTCGCGCACGCTCGGCGCCCGGCTGGTTTAAAAAGAATTCGTTAGTGGGCAACATCATACTGATAATTTTGTGTAACGGTGCGCGCGCATCGTAAAATTTCACTCTCATCAATCTTTCATAACGCGCCTAAAGAAGTATAACTTCAAAAACGCTTAATCGATGCAAGTCTCTAGATATAATTAAAAACAGTTAAATAATTTATAACGTCATAACGAATATAAATGCGATAGTTAAGACTTACTAGTCTCAATTGTCCATTCTTCTCAGCTACGTGGTAATTGGTGAATTTGGCAACATTTCAATAACACTATCATACTATAAAATAGGTATAATGACAATGTGGTAGTCTCTCGCTGGCCGTGATGGCTGTAAAACTCTCTAAACATTGATATATATGTATATGTAAATAAATAATAGACACGCGAAAATCTATGTATTAATTTTTTTAAATATCCAAAATAAATAATTAAGTTCCCATATCTATGGTGTTACTGATATTATTCTGTATAATCTGTGTCTTCAATAAATTTATTTATCTTTCTCTCTTTCTTTCCGTCTCTTTTATCAATAATACATATATTCTATGGCCATTATTTAATCATTACTCTTGTTTCAGGAAAAGTTCAAAAAGGAATTCAAGCAGCGGTTTACGTTCGGTCAGAAGCGGAATCGATTTAATAATGATAGCTATGATGTAGGTTACACCCACATAACTTTAACATAATTTATCTATGATCGAATAACCTTTTCACAGAGCACCGTACAAGGTTCCTAAATTATACAACTAAAAGTGTCTCATATGTGATCCAATATCTACGGTTCTCAAAAATGTATGGCTGTAAAAAGGCTTTATCTTTGATTTGAATAAGAGAATAAATGTACTTAAACAAATGAAAATTAAAAAACAAAAATGGAAATAGAAGGCTCAATATCGCTCAACTTTTCACAATCACTTTTTTGTGTTCCAAATTTAAAATATTTCTTTTTTTAGGACGGCCAATCTTACAGAACGCGCGTCTTATCAATTCGTTCAACCAACGAAAGAAGTGTTTATTTAACGCGAAAGCCCGTCAACGCTCCTGATTCCATAAAAGTCCTTCGCAATTCTTGTCACTGTTCAAGAAATGGGAAAGAAAATATTGAAAACCATTATCGTTTAAAAGCCGACGTTGATACGTACAGAAATGGAAATCGGTACGCACGAGAGCCGAGAAAAAGTACAAAACCTATTTCGAATGACGACTTCCCTACAGGTGATGAAAGAGTGAGTGAATTGTACATATTCCCGAATAGCAATATCGTTGAATTTACTGACAATCTATGTGATAATAAAGTGTAAATATTAATAATAGATGTTAGAATTTAATATAAAATATTTTATCTGTGACTGGATTTTTATTTGATCCACATTGAATATGTAACTTATGAACTGGAAAAGTAATATTGAGTGAAAAGTTTCCCACCTTCGCACATGTAAATAAATAGTGTTTTAGGTTCGTTCCTAATTTGGAGGAAAATATTAACAATTCCTCTGCATTTTTGTAGTATTTTACATAACATTTCAATGCATTACACCTTTATAGCCAGTTATAATCATGAAGACCAAATAGCTGTTTTACATGGTAAATAAATACATATGATTGTGTTTTATTGACATAACTTTTACACATAGAAAACACTTTTTTACCGAATTGAAGTTATGTATTATTATAAATTTACAATTATTTTACATAATTTTAAATTCAACCGACGTTTCGCGTGCTTTACAGCGTGCGTGGTCACGGTGACTGGTGACACGGTAATAATTGTAAATTTATAATAATACATAACTTCCATCCGGTAAAAAAGTATTTTCTAAATACATATGAACATAATCAATTGTATCAATACTCTACCAGCGCAAAGTTCTCATTGGCACCTCTTTGAATTTTTATAATAATAATAATTCAGTCCACAACCCTAAATGGATCTTGTTCTCAAATTCGTCCGTTTCTTTGATCATTTTTATTTCATAGACAAGTAGGTGCTCAGCAGCCTTCTGTATCTGAGACTTGTCCTTGATTTTTGGATTTAAAACATGACAGTTTCCATATGTTTTTTTTCTTCACCGTTTGAGTGAGTGTGAGATGCGCAGATAGACAAAGTCAATTCATGCACAGCCGAGATCGTAGCTACATCTCAGAAATGAGAGTCGCATGCTGAAGCGAAATCTTGCCAGTGACAAATACTTAGCCAAATAATAGGACTGAATTAGTTTATAAATAGCTTTGTTAGTTCTCTACGCTGCGAAAAAGCTTATTAAGCTTTAAATACTAGTTTGAACTTCCAATTACTAAAGCGCATAATCCTATTGAAAATTAGCTTGAACTAGAATTTCATGTACTAAACCATTAGAGATTTTCAGGACTTAATACTTATATTAAGTTGCAAATGATAGACCGAAACCTGATAATTCAATGATTTAATAAGGAACAATTATTTCTAAAGTCTAAATTTAGCAGGCAAATATGTACAACATAATAAATGGGATTTCCTATAACTTTAACATTAAAAATGTATCAACATTTCAGTTTTTATAGTTTGGTTCTAAATCTTCCGTTTAGTATCCATAACAAGCCGCGATAATCACAAATCCGGAAAGAAAAATTAGGAAAGACGTAAAACTTTAATGCACGCCTTAGATACCAACAATTAATATGGAAGCTACGTAGATCCATTAAGGTATATAGCAAGATTATTTACATCACAACCTTTAATACTAAGAATATATTATTATAATACTACTAGTTCGCTCTTGCTCTTGCTCTGCGCTACAAAAAGTCGCTTCCTAATCGAGAAACTTCCAGCGCTTCCTGTCCTGTGCCACCTCCTGCCATTTGTTGGCATTCAGCTGCAGCAAGTCCTCGTCAACTCTGTCGGTATTAAGTCCCGCTGGATTTGATAATAAATTCTGTAACATAAATTACTTGGGAGATTAAAACAGGACAGTTTTTTGCCAGTTATTTCCGTTCGTACTACGCTTGTAAAGCATTAAGTTTAAATGTAGGCAGTAATTTAGTTTTTTTGACGTTCATGCTCTAAATATATATATAAGATAATTTGATATACTAGTTAGAAGATATAAATGGTCTTACTTCTGAGTTTTTTCCGTTGGTACCTATTGAGTTTTGTAGTTTCTGTCCTGCAATTCAAAGAAACTCAATAGAATACTGTATATTAACACACAACAGATACATACTAACCTACGTCATATTCACTGAGAATATAAAAATGACTTGCATTAATCCTAAACCTATAGCTCTTTTTGGTTGTCTCTTTGTCATTGTAATAGTTCCCTGAACACATCACATAAGAGCCAAGAGATTGTTCCTAAGAAAGTATATGCACACACGCATATATTTCTTGTAACCTCAAATAGCTAATAAATCTTTAAATAAAATTAGCAACGACACTATCAGAAACTTCTCTTGTTTTTTTATTTGTTATCTAAATAGCAGGAAACCTCGAGCCTCGATGCAGCCCAGAATCAGCTTTGCGACCTTGAACCTGTGATTGTCATATGTAAGGTGAAGAGTAGGTACAGCATAAAGAAGAATACGGCATGAATAAGGAGTAAGTAAATAAAGATCGAGATAACGTCAGCATCAAACTGATAGTTGAGTGAATAAACATAAGTAAAATCAATAGAATATCATTAAGCGAAATTGTGTCTTGTGCCATTCGAGAAGAAAAAAACAATTCAGCTACTTGTAGCCCACAATAAACAACATCATCGAACTTTTGTTTTCGCAACTGTTCAAAAGGACATCAGACTTGCAAATGCTCATAAAAGATTACGAAGGCGTAGAAAATAAAAATGTGAATAAACCCACCATCATAACAAACAGAGTGATTCGAAAATATTTATACACCGCTCCCGGAAAAACATTGTATCGAAACTTTATTGTTTCGCGAAGTCCATCAATGTGGTTTTTGAAATACGAATAATTGAGAGAAGATATTTTCACACTTTATTATCGTTTGAACTAGTTATTACAAGAGTAGACCAGTACCTGTATGTTTTTATTTTTATATACAAATATGAAACTGTTTGTCTCGATTCTTCTAATTGGGATTAGAAACTTGATATTTTGTCAGTTATCTAAAACATACATTCATGTGCTTTTGGGACTTAGTTACTCATTTATATGGCATTAAAATTTAAATATTTTATTCACAATAAACAATGTAACATCAATGCCATACTGGAATTGAGTTTTATAACAACTCCGATTCTCTCTCCTATTAGTGAGGATTAGGCTTTTGTATATAAAAGCTTCGAAGGGTAATCTAATTCGGATATAGAAAAACAATTATCAGTTTGTTTTCATAATTGCCCGCAACGCCCAAAAAAAATTACGGTAAGCCTTTAAAAAAAAAATATAACTTGGCGCCTGCAACGCCAGGAAGTTAACGGGTGTGTTGACGGTCTTTAATAATGGCCGTGGGTATCACATATTTATTAACATAGTCAATTTAGTTGATCTTGTTGTCATCATTTAGCTAGGATATCCTGCCTTTGTTTTCCAGGAAGACATAAAATTAATCGTTTTGAAAGGATCACACCATTCATCTAACCTGGAGCGGGAACAAATATTTAGATTATATGTTCATCAGCTTTATATACAATGATCAAGCGAACTCTAAAATTCAGTCAGTAATAGACGTCGAATAAAACGAATTAAGTAAATTAAATGACGCGACAAAAACTATAAAATTAATGCATGCATGGCATAGCATGTACGGCTATCTTTTATTGTGATTATTTTAAGAACGACTACAATTTTATGTTAATCTAGAGTATTATTCTCATGTATTCAATTCAATATGTATTTCAATTCACTTTTTTAACATTATAGCGGAGCCCATGCGATTCCGCGAACCTCTCACAGATGGACAACAACCGCCGGAGAGCACAGACCGATGGGCTCAACAGCACCATGTCATCTGCGTAACTGATGCTATTCACACAGTGACCATCGATCGAGCAGCCGACACGTGCGCCACCGAGCGCCTCGATCAGCTCATTTATATACAGGTTGAAAAGCGCCGGTGAGGTTAAACCCCCCTGCCTCACCCCGCATTCCAAAGCGGATGCCGCAATGCAAAGAAGACGCCCTGGAGCTCACCGGACCAGTGTATTCTGGTGGTCGGCAGAACTCGCCCAGTTGCGGGTAGCTTGTCTAGCAGCTCGTCGAGGCTACACCAGGACTCGCAGAAGGCGACCAATTCGCACAGAAGAGGAAAAACAAGCATATAGCGTATACCGAGATGCAAAACTGGCGCTGCGAATAGGTATCGCCGAAGCAAAAAAGAAAGCATGGCAAGAACTGCTTGACACCCTGGAGCGGGATCCCTGGGGACGCCCGTATCAGATTGTCACAAACAAGCTGCGCTCGTGGGCCCCGCCACTCACGAAAAACATGGAGCCGGAACTGCTCAGCAGAGTGGTGACGGAACTTTTTCCTGAACGCGACGCCCTGAGCTCCCCACATGAGACGACTACGGAACACAGTGTCACAGTGTCTGAAGTATCTCCTTCGGAGCTGAAGACAGCAATAGCGCGCATGACCACTAAAAAAACTGCACCTGGTCCCGATGGCATGCACGGACGAGTGGTAGCTCTGGCCCTCGACGCTGGTCTTGACATGCGCTTTCGAAGCCTCCTCACGGAATGTCTTAGAAATGGCCTCTTTCCGTCAACATGGAAGACTGGGTTGCTAGTTCTTCTAAAAAAAGGTGGAAAACCTCCAGAGTCACCATCAGCGTATCGGCCTATAGTTCTCCTAGATGAAGCCGGCAAGCTCTTCGAGCGTATTATTGCCGGTCGGATTTACAATCATTTGGAAACTATAGGACCAAACATACATGAGGCTCAATTCGGCTTCCGGAAACATAGGTCAACGATCGATGCAATTGCGCGCCTGCGAAGCGTCTGCGAGGAGCAGGTGTCACGGGGCAGAGTGGTTTTCGCGGTATCGTTAGACATCGCGAACGCTTTCAATTCCTTACCATGGGACTGTATCGCGGACGGCCTGCGCCACCACGGCTTACCGGCCTATATAAGAAAATGTGTAGCATCGTACCTCAACGGCCGCCGAGTTATCTTCCCGAAACAAAATGGCATAGGGAGTCACCTCATCAAGTGCGGCGTCCCACAAGGTTCGGTTCTTGGCCCCCTTCTTTGGAACATAGGTTACGATAGGGTGCTGCGAGCGAAACTAGTCCCTGGAGTGTCAACTATATGCTATGCAGACGACACCCTCGTGGTCGCTATTGGAGAAAATTTTAAGGAAGCGCGCCTCCGAGCGACAGCTGGAGTAGCTAGGGTGGTTTCTGAAATCAAGAAGCTCGGCCTTGTTGTCGCCCTTCAGAAATCAGAAGCTATATGCTTCTACGGCCACAGAAAAGCTCCACCTCAAGACGCAGACATCATTGTCGGCGGAGTAGCTATCCGGGTCGGTACCACGCTCAAATACCTTGGGCTGATTCTTGACCCAGGGTGGACTTTCAGACCACACTTCGTGGCACTTGCCCCTAAGCTCACCGCCACCGCAAACATGCTCTCGCGCATAATGCCAAACCTCGGCGGGCCGAGTGGGGGTGTCGCCTCTTATACGCTAATGCGATCCGGGCAAAAGCACTGTACGGGTGTCCCATATGGGCCGACAAACTGACCGGGTACAATCGCGCAATACTCAGGCAGTCGCAGCGAGTGGTCGCTGCCAGGGTTGCGAGGGCGTACCGCACTGTGTCTTATGACGCAGTGTGTGTTATAGCCGGTACCGCGCCATGGCACCTCGATGCGGCTGCTTTTAGCGAAGTATATTGGAGGAGGGCCGAAGCTCGGGATAAAGGGGATAACCCCACACTGGAACAATTAAACGCGTGGCGAGCCTTAGAAGACCAGCAATTGTTAGTAGAGTGGGAAAGCGAGCTGGCGGGTGCGAGTGCCGGTAAATATACTACCGAAGCCCTCAGACCTTTGCTTCAACTTTGGGTAAAGAGGCGCTGGGGTCACCTCAGCTATCGACTTGTGCAGATGCTGTCCGGACACGGATGCTTTGGTAGTTATCTGCACAAAGTAGTAGGGTGTGAGGAGTCACCAACCTGTCACCACTGTGTCGGAGACAACCGGGACGACGCCCTGCATACACTGAGGGACTGCCCAGCATGGGAAGTGGAAAGGAGACCTTTGTTAGATGCTCTCCAGGGCGAGGACGCAATACTGCCAAACGTAGTGAAAGCCATATTGAGCGCAGGAAATGACGGCTCGTGGAAAATCTTCTATAATTTCTGCGAGTCGGTCATGAAAGTCAAAGAAGAAGCGGGAAGAACCAGGGAGCTTTGTCCCGGAACCCGTCCGCGGCGGCGAAAGAAACCGCAGGCCCGTCAAATCCTCGCCACCTAAAGAGTGCCCAAGCGGGGAAGCAGGGGTCCATGCGTTCAAAAGAAGGGATGGTGATCCATCCCTGCAAGCACTGGACCCGATCTCCCCTAGCTATTCCTAAAAGCGTATGGCCCGATCTGTGAAGGATACTTGCTGTGTCAAGTATCTTCACAAATCAACAATGGGCGGGGAGAGGCGGACACAACTGCCGCATCGCATGTCGGGAAGCGGATAAGGCTCTGCTGTTACCGCATCCCGCCTAAGGCGATTGTTGGTGGCGCCTTGGGGTTTTAGTGGGTATGCACATTCGCGAGTCCCACATAACCCTCCCGCACTAAGCAGTCGCACCGCGGTAGGGTATGCGCAAGGCATTTCCCCAAGTAAAAAAAAAAAAAAAAACCCCGCATTCCAACCTGTACTCCTCCGACAGTGTGTTTGACCATCTTACCTGATTCGTCTGACGCTCATACCAATGCGAGAACAGGTCCACGTAAGGTCCCGGTACGCCAGTCTGCCTCAACTTACCCCACAACAAGTCGTATCTGACCAGGTCGAAAGCCTTCGAAAGATCAAGAAACACTGCATAAACAGGCGTATTCCTCTCCGTGTAGTATCCTACCACATGCTTCAGCGACAGGATTGCACACTCGGTAGATAACATGGGTCTAAAACCAAACTGAGCATCACTTAATTTAAGATGATTACTCACCTGCCGCTCGAGCACTGCGTCGAGTACCTTAGCAGTTATGGTTGCCAGGGAGATCGGCCGATAGTTGTTACAGTCCGATACGTCACCTGTTTTGTTTTTTAAAATCGGGACAACGACCGTTCTCATTAAAGAACTGGGCAGATACGAATGTCTGATACAGAAGGTATATAAGAGCGCCAACAATCTAGGCAAATGCGGACCAGCGTGTTGAAGGTGCTCAATGCTGAGGTGGTCATGACCCGGAGACTTACCCTTAGTCATATTATTTATTATCATAGCTATTTCCTTTGCTGTTATCCGAGGTGGTACTAGCGAGGGTCGACTCGGATCCACCACACCAGCATCCGCACCCCCACTTAACTGTCCAAGTGATTGTACCCTGAAATGGTTCTTAAACAGGTTAGCAATCTTCACAGGCTCACACTCACCCTCAATGCTCACCGGGATACCAGCTTTCGGACTCAATTTCCTTGTTTGTTTCCAGAAACCTCGGAAGTCTTTTTGCTCATGTTTTGTAGCAAGAATATTCATTTTTATTTGCTCCTGGTGGTTTTGACAAAATTTAACCTTTTTTTTTTAAAAGTTTCCTCGATTCCACCATATCACTATAAACAGTTCCTAACCGAGGTTTCCCGTTCCAAACCCAGCAGAGAAATTTTTGTCTAGCATCTTGGTGAGCACTGCGGACATGCTTGTTCCACCCTATCAATGGTCGAATTCTCCCATGGGTTATTCCACACTTATTACTAAAATTTTCGTAACAATTAATAGAGGATTCAGTTAAAACATTAATAATACACATATATAAATTATTTATCACAGATAGATGATTCACATTAGTACACATATTATTATCACAACATTTGCTTAATTCTAGAGGAAAATCTATTAATTTCAATTTATCATTACAATATTTAAAATACATATAAAATTGATCTCTTGTGCGCTCACCCTATATAATTTTATTTACATTACCAATATTAGGCGGAATAGTCATGGGTCTAACCCATTCAAGATTACATTCGACCTCCAATGGAAAGTGATCTGACCAGAAGACATCATAATGTATTTTTACATTTACTACTGTTCGCCATGCGGCCATAGTAGTTAAACAATGGTCAAGCCACGAACAGGTACCATGCACATCGCTAGTGTAAGTATATGATTGATAGTCAATACCTAGTCTCTCAATGTCCGCACATAGCCAATTCTGCTCTGCGCAAAAGCTTAACATTTCATTTCCAAATAATTTGCCGGGATGAGCATTAAAATCTCCTAACACATATATAGATTCAATATTTTCATTCTCAACTATAGCAGAAATTTCGCTAAGACATTCAACAAATTCACATAAATTATCAAGCTCGTTTGTAGGCATATACACACTAAAAAATAACATAGACCGGTCCGCGACACACACTTTGATCGCAACAATACGCTCACTCACACAGGGGATCACAGACACCGATTGAAATGAATCATTTCTCCATAACAGGGCTACACCACCGTAAGGACGGCCACCCAATAACCCACTGCTAATGTCCATCGCCGATTTACCAAAATACGAAAAGTCCTTGTTTACCAACCCCAAATCCGGTACTTCAGTTGGTAATAGCCATGTTTCTTGGAGTGCTATTATATCTACCTGCTTACCCCACAAGGCTTGTTTTGGCTTTTTGTACTGTATAAGTGTTTGTTTTGTAATATTATGTATGTTAGCTGTAAGATTACTTATAATTAAATAAATAAATAAATAAGGCCATAAGTTCTCGTCCATAAACATCGATAATTTATCCTTAGGGATCATAAACTTGTACCCTACATAATCTTTTTTAAATTTCATATTGACTTTCTGTAATTGCACGTCAACACCGGTCTTGCTCGTAATATAATTAGAGATGTCTTCAGTCTGGCAATTAATATCAATATTATATATATAAAACGGTATTCTCGTATTTGCCGCTTTGAAAGAATTATACTGACTATCTGCCTTTCCCTTCATCGCAGTGAATCTGTTATTTCGCTTTCGTTGCACCAGAACCCAGTCATCATTTTTGCAAATTCTCCCATTATTCGAACCCGCTACCTCCGAATCCCGAGGCGCGCGCGAAGCCGCATCGGAATATGAGTAGTTGCTAGGCTGACTCACCTCGATTCTCGCCGGTCGCCGCAATGTTACATGCGCAGGCGAAACCGCAGGTCGTATACCGCCAGAACCCGTTTCCCCGCTCGGCCGCTCGGTTGGACACGAAAGTGAGAGGTCGCTATGACATGAAACCCTGCGTGCGAGCGAATCAGATGACAGTGACTGAGCCACCGGGCGTTGAATCTTTGTATTGTCAATGCAAGAAGTATGAATGATATTCGTTGAATCGGTTTTTTCCGTTGAAATAATTTGCGAAAGACCAATTGGATCACTATTGCACTCAAAACTGTCTTGTATAGCAGCCTCTCTCTTTTTCATACATCCCCGACGTTCGACTCAAAACCATTTCCTTAGTGGCATAATTTTCCTTTATAAACAACACATTATCTTGCAGTTTAATAATGTCCTTTAACAGTCTCGTGGCGTCTACATGATCAAATGTGACCGGGGGAAGACGATGTAAGTCCCTTGCCACAAAAATAGGTATCAAATCAGGATCTGTTTCTTTGATCACACATAGGATATCTTCCATATCTCGCTTACTTTTTCCTTCACCTTTTCTTTTCTTTCGTGTTATAGTTTGTACCGACTCGAAAAGTAATTTTTTCGCCTGTGTGATTTCATCCGTTGTGAACGCAGTAGAACACAGACGAAGTATACTGTCTTCATCCATTACATCAGCTTTATTTTGCACAAAAGCCAATAGTTCACAAATAACTATGTTACAGTTATTACACTTTACGATATCCATATTGAAGGACCGACCACGCGGATCACCTGTACGCGTGCGCACACAACAACGACCTGCGGTGCGGTGCGGCGGTCTGCGGACATGCGGTGACTCTAGATGGTGATATTATTTTTAGGATATTTTTTTAGTTCAATAAAAATAACTTTCAATAATAAAAAATAGGGGTTGATCGTAGAGGGGTGAAAATTATTAAATAATAAGTATGTATTTTTGTATGATGTATCATAAAAAAATAAAAACAAAAAAATTTTTTTTGGGGTAAACACCCCTTATCACTTAGGGGTTTAAAAGATAGTATTCGCCGATTCTCAAACTTACAGAATATGCATAAAAAATTCATAAGAATCGGTCGAGCCGTTTCGGAGGAGTTTCGGGAACAAACATTGTGACACGAGAATTTTATATATTAGATGACAACAAAAGCTTCAATCGCTTTGGTATTTTCTAGTTGGTCACATTTTAAAGTGACCATTGCATTCTATATTCGCAAAATATCGAATGTTTGGTTATTTCTTTTTCTTTTTAATGCAACAGGAGGCAAACTGGTAAAAGCCTCACCTGATGTTAAATGATATCCATAGACATTCAGATTGACAGAGGGCTCAGCCTTTTCAGAATTAATACGCTTTCACTCTTGAAGTACATAAGTGGAATACATCAGATACATCGGTGGGCAACTGGTTCCACATAGTGGTGGTGCGTTCAATTGAAATGTTAATTTTAAATAAAAGTAAATACGTAGCAACAAAAACATTTATCTATTCGATTAAAAACGTACAAAACAATAACATAATAATGCACTGAACGACAATTTTCCATTTCATTCATCAAATATGCAGGTCCGTAGCAAAATTGAAATCACTCTATACGGGTCAGCATTTGCTGCGGGCCGTCGGTCCTCCAAATAACCTCGTTTATCTTCCGATACTTGTCTCGGAATACGAACTGAACAGCTTCGATTTGCAACGCCTGGAAGGTTATTTGAAAATTCATAAAAGCTACTCGACAATTTAAATTTTATACAGGTGTATGTAGTGTTCAAAGTTACCTAAATTTCAGACTGGCAGACTTTCTGTTTTATGTTTTATAATTTTTCTACATTAATGATGGCAATCAAAGCCAAGATTGTTTCACAAAAGTGTTCATATTACTAAAACCAACTGTATAATTATTATTATTATCATTATAATAATAATAAAGCTCGTTCAATTTTCAATAATTACAAAAAAAAGGGTGCGTGTACTTATGTACGCGCGTAAGAAGTTATACTTCTTTGGCATTATTAAGAATAGTTTTTGATTGCATGCAAATAATTAATTACAATTAAATAATCAAAGTCTGGAAAAGGAGTCATTATAGTCAAAAAAGTTCAGTTTACATTTGAAAATTAAATAAATATTTATTATTATTCCCTTACATTAAGTGTAACATAAATTCTATTAAGTTAAAAGTATATATTAATGTATATTTAGAACATCTCTACCAAACCCTAAGATGTACGTTGTAGCTTTGGCAGTATTGCACAATATAGCCATTGATTTAAAAGAGGAACCTATCTCTGATGATGATGAAGAGACCCTGCCCTCACTACCAACAGTGCCCTCATCTCAAAATACACTGCGTGGAGCAGCATTGAGAGCCATTTTTATTCATAAAAACTTTTAAGTTTGATAGTTCTTAATTTAGGTTGTTTTAACAATTAAGTTATTTAAACAAATTAAACACTATTTATCTTTAAAACATTTTTATTTCATTATACTAGGCTTATTTTTAAGTGACTCCAATGTTGTCATCAGAATTTCTATTATTGATATATAGGGTCGTAGAATATTTCTAAAAAGTTGCTGTAACAAACGCAATAAACAAAAGCAATAAATAACCGTTCATGTTTCAGTTTTACTCAACAATAATACTCGATAATAATAATACATACGGATAGTTAACCTGAATTGTATTGAAGCACTTGGGAAGGTTGATGATCACAGTTTTTTCACAAATATTTTCTAATATTAATTAGTATTGATTTAAATATTCAATTTAAATCACTTCTGATTATAATTCAAAAAGCATTGCTAAATTTCTTTGAAAAAATAATTAAAACTCCTTTATTTGTTTAAAAAGTAAATGTCATTATGGTCATTCAAAATTCTTGGCATAGCTGCTAACTTCACGCATATACTATTTCTTTTTACTTGTAGATTGTCTTATTCCCATCTCGCTCGCGCACGCTATAATCGCACTGACAACTTTGTGTCTCAGGTAAAATTTCGCGCATCGTAAAATTTCACTCTCGTCAATTTTTCATAACGCGCCTAAAGAAGTATAACAATAATATACAGCTTAGATTTTTTACAATTTTTTTTCTTGTCAATGTATGTTCAATGTATCATATATCCTTCCACGCCACCTTCAGTACCGTCGCGTCGATCGGAACCCCTTCACGGTAAAGGCCTCCTCCAACTTTTTCAAACTGTCTCTGTCCATGGCTTCCTTTCTCCATTCGCTCCATGCTACCGCTTCTATTTCTTCTATCCACCTTTTTATGGGGCGCCCTCTCCTCCTTCCTCTTGGGCCAGACCATCCTTTACTTTTGTATTTCGTCTTATTTTTTTTCATCTATATCATTCAATCATTACCATTACACCATTTTAACTGAAGTACGAAGTAGGTCTAGTCATCAGTCAATAAGATTGATTGAGATTTAGGGTAGCATTCAGAGACTTTCGCTAAGTATGTTTCCAATACGTTTTTATTACTTTCGCATCTTATAGCGTAATTTTTGTAATTTGTCATGTGTCATGTGTGTGTGTGGGATGCGAAGTCAAGCTGAAGTCGACAGACGTATATCGCAGGCATGGGCAGCTTTTGTAGCGAATGGAGAGATGCGGGGACACCTCTATAGCACTCAAAAGAATGGTCTTCAATCAGTGCATCCTGCCTGTCTTTACGGTGCCGAAACGATAACGCACGGCGAAAAGCCTAAGAGTCACGCAGTGGGCGATGGAGTGTGCAATGCTTGGCTCTCTTATCGGAGAAAGAAAAGAAGGATCGGCGTAAGCGACGTAGTAAGGACTGTCGCAACATCTTAGTAGTGGCAGGCTACAGCGCGCATGGACAAGAACCAGTGGACCCGCAGGCTCCTTGAATGGAGACCTCGGTAGAACAAAATACCGCGGGGCCGACCCAGAAACAGGTGGACTGACGACATCGTCAAGGAGATTGGCTCCCAGTGGATACAGAGATGCCAGTGCAGGGCGTACTGAAGGAAAATAAAGGAGGCCTACGTCCAGAAAATGTCAAGAATGTCGACTATATATTGCATAGGAAAAATATAATATAAAATATAAAGCAGGGTCCACACTATGCCGGGGTAGGCCGGGCGGGCTGACCCGGGCGGCCTAAGCCGCGTTTATGTAGACGCCCCGGGCGGCTTTGCCGGGTTAGAAAATGCCGGCCCGGGCCGTGCCGATCCCAACCCGCATAAAGTAGGTACAGATCAAAGGAAGCCGAGCCGAGCCGAACAAAAATATAGAATGGGGACGTGCCGAGCGCCCCGAGCGGCTTCAGTTACAATTAAACCTCCGACCGAAGTAGACGAATTATTTTATTTTCGATTCAGTTTGTTTAAGTAGGGTTTTTTATTGTTCATTTTAAGTACTCTTCAACTAAATCACCAGTCTTGGTGTTGAAACTAAATAATAAAGGGAAATTGTGTGTGGGGACTTTAATGTCAATTTACTTTGTCATTCTAATTCAAGTGTACGCATACTTAGTCTTTTTCGTTCATACAATTTAATAAATCAATTTCATTCACCCACAAGAATAACAGCTAGCACCGCAACTTGTATAGATAATATATATAGTGACATAGCCCCTTTGAATGTTTGTATTTTCAATAGATTTAAATCTGATCACACTGGTCAATGGTTTGAATTCCAATTAAGGAAACAAAAAACATGTAAAAAGAAGAAAATTGTGATAACTCCTATTACAAATGACCGTTTGGACAGATTTAGAGAAGCATTGGTCTATAGAATGCCATTTCTGTGTGGCAACTCATCCCCTAATAATTTATACAATACTTTTTTTGGATCATTTATTGATGAATTCAAGAAAGTATTTACTCAAAAGACTTTATTGGTCTCTGAGAAAACAAGTTTCTGTGACTGGGCAAATGAGGAGTTACACAGGAAAAGGTTAAAATTATATGAAATCTATGACGAAATGCAATATAACACTAGTGTGGAATTTAGGGAATATGTTAGGTTGTATTCAAATAATTTCAAAAAAAGATTGCAAAACTGCAAAGTCTCAATATTTAAGTTCAAAAAAAAAAAATAGCATGGATAAAGTAAAAGCTACCTGGAAAATAATAAATGAAGAATCAGGTAAAACGTCTGACAAACGAACTGATTATATGTTAAAAGTTAAAGGGAAGTTAATAAAATCTGACCCAGAGGTAGCTTCTTCTTTTGAAGAGTTCTTTACAAATGTACCACTAAATACGACCAAGTCCCTAGATTCTTCACCTGCTGCTGCGATCTCATTGCTAGAAAAATGTGTACCTGAATGTAATATTAAATTTCAGTTTAAACATATAACTTGTAATGATATCGTTAAAACTTTTAAGCTTATTAATTTAAAAAAAGTAAAGATATATGGGGTATGTCAACAGTCATTTTAAATTCCGTTATTAATGTAATAAGCTCTGAATTGTCTATAATTTTTAACAGATGTATCGATTGTGGAGTCTTTCCGGACGAAATGAAATTAAGTAAGATTACACCGTTGTTCAAGGCCGGTAGTGAGTCTGATCCGTCAAACTTCAGACCTGTTTCCGTGCTCCCTGCGTTGAGCAAAGTTTTTGAAAAGATAATGCTAGACCAGCTTTCTTTACATTTTAATAAAAATAAACTCTTACATAATAAACAGTATGGTTTCACTAAGGGTCGCTCCACAATCGATGCCGGTGTGAAGTTGATTTCGGACATATTTAACGCCTGGGAAGAATCATATGATGGAGTCGGCGTCTTTTGTGACCTGTCAAAGGCCTTTGACTGTGTTCATCCTGATATACTCGTTGGAAAGCTTCAACACTATGGCGTTGATGGCAAAGCTTCCAGCCTGATGAATTCATATTTAAAGGGAAGGATCCAAAGAGTTCATGTCAATGGAGTCACCTCTCCGGGTTCGCAGGTATCAATGGGCGTCCCCCAAGGATCGATTCTCGGGCCTTTCTTATTTCTGATTTACATAAATGACCTCCCATTCTTTGTCAACGAAGTTCATGAGATGGTATTGTTTGCTGATGACACTTCACTTCTATTTAAAGTGAATAGGAATAACGTATTATTGGACGATGTAAACAATTCTATCTCTCGTATAGTTAACTGGTTTAATGTAAATAACTTATTGCTTAATGATAATAAAACAAAATGTATTAGATTTACAACTACTAGCGTAAAGCGAGATATTGGTAACCTGAAAATTAAGGACAGTGAACTAAACTTTGTTGACAAAACTGTTTTTCTAGGCATAACAATAGATAGTAAACTCCAATGGGGCCCACACATAGAGACTCTTTCGAATAGGCTGAGCTCTGCAGGATATGCAGTAAAGAAAATCCGACAGTTTACTGATGAGGACACGGCTAAAATTGTGTACCATAGCTACTTTCATAGCGTTATGTCGTACGGCATTTTACTGTGGGGTGCTGCTGCAGAGGTTTAATCCATATTTGTGCTGCAGAAGCGGGCTGTTCGGGGTATTTGTTGTGTTTCTCCGAGGGAGTCGGTACGGAATAAGTTTAAGGAATTAAATATTATGACACTATCTGGTCAATATATTCTTGAAGCCTTGTTGTATGTCCAAAAAAATATAAACGATTTTAAAACAAATGGTGACTTTCACCAGTATAATACGCGAAATAGAACTAATTTGAGTGTACGACCAACCAGGCTCCAAAAGATAAACCACTCCTTATATGGAAATTGTATTCGTTTTTACAACAAGCTCCCAAGCGAAATTAGAGAATTATCACTAAATAAATTCAAAGCCCTCGTTAAACGAAAATTAATCAACAAAGCTTTTTATAAATTTGAGGTCTACTTAAATGATCCTAATCCTTGGGATTGAATTGCTCCAGTTTAAACAATTTGTATGACAATACTTGGCGATTAAAAAGAGTGGCGGAAAGTTTCTTGCCAGTTCTTCTTACCCGCTCTACGCCCTTGACTTGCGAACTGGTAGTAAATGTAAATTTACGATTAATTTAACTTGACGATTCAAAAGTGTACTTGGTTACCTACTTGAATAAAGATATTTTGAGTTTGAGTTTAGTTTGATTTAATGTAGGTAGAAATAGCCCGGTTGGCTTCGTTTTCAGTGTGGATGTCGTGCCGGACCGAACGTACCCGCCCGGCTTAGCCCACCCGGGTCAACCCGCCCGGCCTACCGCGGCATAGTGTGGACCCTGCTTTAAAGATCGCATATTAGAGATCATCTCTAAAGAATGATTAATTGAGGGAAGTTACGAATTAAGATAACCAAAAGAAAAGTAAAATTAGACCAGAAAAATATATTATAAATATCGCTTCCTAACTCGAGGGATCAAAGGAAACAGACAAAGAAATTTTTGCTATTTAATGATTCGTTTTTCCTTTTACAACTTTTGGTTATCCCTAATAAAGAGCCCTTCACTTAGCGGGTTATTCTTAGAACTAAACAAATAAATTTCCAGCGTTAAATATATATTTTTTTAATTTTATTCTTAATCAGTTAACAACTAAAAGGGAACAAAAAGACATTTCTCGGCTTCTAATTGATTTATGCTCAAATTATTTGAATCTCAACTCAATGGTTTTAACTAATCGTAAACTCATAATATACTCTGAATAGATCTCCTTCTCTTTCTTTTCTTGCGACTGACGCGCAAACTATCTGCTGTGGTCTCTGGCAGAATGACCAGCGCTGTGGAATATTCTGCTCCTCAGCATAATGCTGAGCTAAGGCCAATTACAACCACAGTACACGCATTACACACTTGAAACGAACCGAATGGGAAAAGGAAAATCAATTTTTATTTTGATATGCTTCATTAAATTTTTATTTTATTTATTTTTTCTTTGATTATTGTTATTTTGTGTGTGTGTTTTTGTTAGTAATAAATGTTATGTGTATGTCTATGAATAGCTATAAGTTCTTTAAAAATATATTTACATAAAACTCTTATCAAATATCACGTGTATTATTCAATACGCTGACATGAAGACTTTATATACATTTTTGGGAAATGGCTCGTTCTGTAGGTAACACTACTGCGTAGTATATAATCAGTCATAATAATGAGTGATTTTAAATATTATGATTTAGATCTACTATAATTAACATTAAGTCTGTTCTTGTATAAGTTTTACATAAAATTTACTTTTTCCTTTCATGAACCAGTTTAGAAATATGTTTGTATGCAGCTACATGCTTCAGCGAGAGCTTTATGAATAATCCGTGTCAAGTTCGCTACTTTGTCAGAATTGACTCACTTTGACTTGCATTATTTGCAACCATAATGTCGATCCAAGATCTAAGTAACAAAACTTAGGTAATCTATGAATTGTGTAATAGAAAAAAATACCAGCTGTAAAATCCCTCATGTTCGGCATTCCATTCTTCCCAGTAAGCCGTCGCGCGTTGTCAGCGCCATTGTTGGCATCATATTCGTTTATATGAGCTCCGTGACGCCGAGCCAACTTGTCAATCGCCCTTTCGATAACCCTGTAGGAAGCCATTTTCCTTATAACATACTTTATTACAACGTTATCAACCAATTAGTTAATATTCGATATTGGGTGTGCAATTTGTATAGAGATGTTTGTAGATATTATTTTAATATCTAGATATATGTGTTTGTTTTGGTTATCTCTATATTTTAACTTTAAGTAGCGAGTTGACAATTATAAAGTTTTAAATCTAAAATGTCTACTACTATTGCATTAAATTTAAATAATGTTTTGTCAATTCTGCATGTATAGGGTAATAGCAAAACAAGTATAAAATGGTTTTATGAACTAAAATTCTTGTGTCACAGTGTTGTGACTGTACTTCTGAAACGGTGTCTGAAATAGGTCGTGTATTCTTAATACTCTTTAGAGATAAGGAACGATTCACCTCAAAATATTTTCTTTTATTTGGATTCATTGTATTTTTGCTCTCAAACTTCATTCCGTTTGTTAAAAGGAAGACAATTAGATAGTTATGAAAAAATGTTATATGAAGGAAATACACGTGAAAATGACGCGAGAACTTTAGAAGACGCAGCGCTAACCAGATCCATGCAATTTCCTCACAATCGATTAGCCCGAAATATCACAGCACACAACTCCTTATATCAAAGAAGTCGCATCCACAATGTAAATACATAAATAGCAATTATGTAGGAATATAACGAGGCAAAAGAAAGTAATAAAAACAGTAAATAATTAACTGAGGTGAAAATCTCCACATCACAGTTCACATACACACAGTTTTATGGTGATTCCGACACAATCTGTTAATCATTTAACGATGAGGGTAAAAATATCAATAAATTTATATAACTCTTAATTTTAGTACTGTTAAATTATACATCATACATATATACATACATATATACATACATATATTACTAGATTTATTTCTAGTATAACCCACGGCAATGTGCTAACTAGATGACACTAAGATTTCTATTTGCTGAGATCAAGGGATATACGCTTTAATCTACATGACTTCGAGCTTTCAGTCGACCCTTTTTTCATTTATTATTCGTACGACTGGCTTTCTCAATAGAGAACAATGAAACGGCTCTGACACTAAAGCTTCCTTTGATTATATTGATGAGGAATTTAACTAGGGAACTACGTCGTGATTTTCCTCAAGTCCATCTTCCATAACTCCATAGTGACCGCACATGACGGTTGGTACAAAAGTAATACCAATAAAATAGGAACGTATCTGTCGTAATCAAGTGGCGCTCGATACTGTTGCATTAGTAAATTATGCGTTAAGTTAAACAGAGCATTTGCCAACAGAGCATTAAAAAATCGAGTTCTGCAGAGACAGTCTTTAGAAAGAGTATGAGCTTTTAAATCCAGAAAATTACTCATTGTTTTCTTTGTATCCAAGTATATTTAGTGCTTTTTTAATCAAATAGTATAGATATACCGGATTCCTCACGGTTCCATGTTAGGTGACACAAGAAAAGTGGTACAAAGAAAAATCTAATCTCTGACCAGCTACGAATCGCAGTCTTAAATACTAGTTTACCAAATCAGCAGATGCCCACAGATTAAATAGGATATAGACCGCTTGATATTTTATTTTGTAATTCTATTTGACGCAAAAACTCTTTGTCCGTTTTATTAGTAATTTATACTACATAAATTAAGCTTACGCCTTACATTCGGAAAGGAACATCAACAAAGATTATTATTAAATAAATAGCATCAAATATCTAACTCGAGTTTCGAAGTTAAATATTAGATTAAACAAAATATTACTTATTTAGTTTATTTTGTCTTATTAAGTTTTATGTTGTTCATAACGTATTCATACGAGATTATCTTATTTTCACTTAAATCTAAACTTGTGTCAGCAATTAAGTTAACGTGTAATTACTTTAACCACAGCTGAAATAATTTGGTTGCTTTGTGAATAACTTTCCATTACGTACTATTTAATGTGTAGTCAATTATATTTCGGAATATCTCTGATAAGTTGCTGCATAAAGCTGAATTTCCGGATTCTCTTAAGAAAGCCAAAGTGACTCCAATCTATAAATATGGCCCCAAAACCGACCCCGGCAATTACAGACCAATCTCTATTCTACCTACAATATCAAAAATATTAGAAAAAAATATTTACTCACGAATTGACACTTACTTAGAAACTAACCATTTTATTTTTAAACGCCAATATGGTTTTAGATCAAAAAGCAGCACTTTATCAGCCACAGCCGATCTAATTAGTGATATAAAACAAAATATTGACTCTAAGAAAATGGCGCTGGGTGTCTTTATTGATTTGAAAAAAGCGTTTGACACCGTAAGCCACAACTTATTGCTTAAAAAATTAGAATGCATAGGAATAAAAGATTGTGCACTAAAATTATTCAAATCTTATCTATCAAACAGAACCCAGATAGTAAAAATAGGTAATGCTCAAAGTTCAGAAATACCAGTAACATGTGGCGTCCCACAAGGATCTATATTAGGTCCACTGTATTTTTAATATATATTAACAACATTCACGAACTCGGTTTACACGGCCGAATCTCTCTTTACGCTGATGACACCTGCTTATTTTACTTTGGTTCAAATATCCAGACTATGGTTGCTCAAGCTGAATCAGACCTAAATGCTCTATCTTCTTGGTTTCAACAAAATCTTCTAACAATTAATATTTCAAAAACATCTTATGTAATATTCAGGGCAACAAATAAACTCATTCCTATCTTTCAACCGCTTAAAGTTCAAGACATTGAAATCAATAACAAAAAATGGGAGAAATATCTCTTAGGTCTTAGAATGGATACAAATTTAAAGTGGAACTTTCATATATCAGACATAATTACCGAACTAAAATCACTGATAGGCAGATTTTGGTCAATATCAAAATGCATTCCGCAATCTGTACGTCATTTGATTTATAATTGTTTAGTCAAGCCACATTTCATATACCTAATTGAAATATGGGGTACAGCATGCAAAAACAAATTTCTAAAATACAAACGCTACAAAATAAATTAATAAAAGCACTATTTAGATAAAAAAATTTAACACCTACTAATAAAATCTACCAAGAAACCCAAATTATGACGATTAAACAACTATATGTTTATAGCACTTGTATCCTTATTAAAAAAATTTAAATAACTCTCTACATAGTAACTTATCATTTAATAAAATCAAATACACCACTACACGCAATACTCGTCGAGCGAGTTTGCTTATATGTATTGCCAAAGCCGCGCACAAATTATTTAAAGAGTCGTTCGAATCTTTTGCTGAGTGGACGTGTACACGGAGTCATTGCTAAGTTAATTTATTTATTGTCGTTTGGAACTCGGACTTATTAGCTGGTTACTACGGCTCAAATGGTTTGCAATTAGCATTTTGTGTTTGTGCTGTTTTGCTTATTACACCAAGGACAAAAAATCGCGAGTGTAGTGCACAGCGGCCCCCCTCACCACCTCGAGGGAAGGAAACAGAAACTATTTTTTAGCCTGCTTACACCAATAGGCAAGTATAGTTTAGTAACGAGTCAACACGCACATATTTTATAATGAGTGTTATGCGTTCACCAACACATGCAAGTGGTGGTTCACAACCGGACTTGTCAAAGTTGCGTAATATGGAAACGGACTATATAACAAATCGCAAACGAAAACAACCACTTGATCATGAATGCAAGTGTTTAAACGAAATTAAGTCTGTACGTTCCGAATTGTCCCACATAATATCACTCTTAGAGAAAAATAATGAATCAAATGAGCAAATCATGAACAAAATGCAGAACAGTATTTCTGAGGTAAAAAATCAGATTACGGTAATTAGATCATCAAATGAGCAAACAAGAATAAAATTCAACAATAAAAATTTTCTCAGACCAAACTCCAGCACAGCAAAAATTCATGAAAATATTTCGGAAATAAAATCTCAAATAAATGAAATAAAAGGATCTTCATCTAGTATTCACAAAGAACATACTGAAATTAAAAAACAAATGAGTCAATTAGAGAAGAAACTTATTTTAGGAGAAAATAAAATCAATACTTTAGAAACCAGTGTGAAAAAAATTAGTCTTACTGAACCCCAGACATCTTCAAAGCTTATCCAACCAATGTTTAGCGAAGAATTGATTCAAGAAGTAAACGAACGAAATAAAAAAAATAAAAACATCATTATGGTTGGGCTACCAGAACAAAATACCAATAATTTAAGAGAAAATATGCTTAAAGACGAAACCGATATATTTAATATATTCCGAGCACTTACAGAAGATGTTCCGAAACCGATAAAAATTATTAGGTTAGGCAAATATAATCCAACGAAAATTCGTCGAGTTAAGGTATTCTATAACTCTTCAGACAGTTAAATTTCTTCTTCAAAACAAAAGTAAGCTGCCTTCAACAATACAAATTTTCTCAGACCAAACTCCAGCACAGAAAAATTCCTACAAAACATAAAAGAAGAATTCCTCCGACGTCAAAGTAATGGCGAAACAGACATAACTATAAAATATAAAAACGGAACACCAGTAATAATAAAAACTTCATCAAAAAACTGATAATTAAAGAGGCAATACCGAATGTAGACACATATCAAGTGCTCGACAGCTACAACGATATACAAAAAACCAATTTCATACTGTCATTCTTTTATCTAAATGCTCGAAGTATTTGCAAACAAGGAAAATTTGATGAACTACAATGCGTGCTTAAATCGTTCTCGACAACTATATACGTACACATAATATTACTAACTGAAACCTGGATCAAAAATGAGAAACAGGCTTGCGAACTAAAACTACCAAATTACACACACTATTACAATTTTCGTACAGATACAATTGGTGGTGGAGTTTCTATATATGTTCATAACAGTCTTGAGCACAACTTGTCAGCATCAATCTACCAGGATGGAAATAATTATCTTTGGGTACAATTAAAAAGATATAAAATAGAAGTAGGTGTCATCTATTACCCTGGTAATACTAACTACAATCAATTCCTTGAAGCATACACTCAACAGCTTCGGAGAAGACGCAGAGCTATAGTTTTTGGAGATTTCAATACAGATTTATTAACTAAGAACACTAAATCTAAGCAATACATTGAACTTATGAACGAAATTGGATATACAATACTCAATAAAATATCTAAAAAGTATTCCACAAGGGATTCAACAACACGAAAATCTATATTAGATCACGCTACAACGAACTTAATAAAATATCACTTTCACATGGCTTTAATAGAATCTTCTATGTCAGACCATAAACATATATAATATGTAGAGTTAAAAACTGTCAAGATTCTGAAGAAAGAAATTATCGAGTACCAAGCGATCGATTACGAAAAATTGGGAAAATTAACAACAACTCTTGGACTTGACGAAGATAATGATGACTACAAGATACTGGAAAATTCTATTATAGATCACGTAAACAACTGTAAAATAATCAAAAAGAAAATACTTAATGAACCTCAAAAGGATTGGATTAATAATGATTTAATCAGCGAAATAAACCATAGAAATAAACTATGGATAAAATTAAAAAACATGCGTGACTGTGAAACTACAAAGCAAGAATTCGAAGACTATAAAAACTATGTTTGTAAACGCATTAGGGATACCAAAGATGCCTATTACTTTCAAAAATTCATAAAATTTAAAAATAATCCGAAAAAAATGTGGAACCTTGTAAATGACCTAGCAAAAAATAAAACAAATACTAGCTGTGGGCCTTGGAAAATTATAATAAATTCTATCGAAATTACTAATAAAAACAATATTTGTGAGGAATTTAACCGATACTTCACTGGAATAGGTAAAATTCTGGCTGACGAAATACCAAAAACCTATCATGATAATTTTTCAAAAGCTTTACCTTCAACTAAACAGTCTACAAACTTGATGATACTAGAACCATGTAGTAGTGACGAAATTTTTAAAGTAATAAATAATTTGGATACACATTGTAGTGCAGGCCTGGACGGTATTAGCACAAAATCTATAAAATGTATAAAAGATCATATTGCTAAAAACCTATCTAAATGTTTTATCAAATTATTAGAAATTGGAGAATTCCCAGACTCTCTAAAAATAGCTAAAGTTACTCCCATTTTTAAATCTGGATCTAAAACTAATACTGGAAACTATAGACCAATCTCGGTGCTACCCATAATAATTAAAATACTTGAAAAGATACTATATAACCGTCTTACAAAGTATCTAACGTCTATAAATTTTTTATTTGAACGACAGTATGGTTTTAGACCAAAAAGTAATACTTTAACTGCAACTATTGACTTAATTACTAAAATTAGGACCAACATAGATAATAAAAACATTACGTTAGGTGTATTTATTGATTTAAAAAAAGCATTTGATACTGTAAGCCATAAACTATTACTACAAAAGCTTGAATGCATTGGAATCAAAGGCACAGCTCTCAAAATTTTTCAATCATATTTAAAAAATCGATTTCAGGTAGTTAAAATAGATAATACTCAGAGTAAACCGTTGCCTATCGAATACGGCGTTCCACAGGGTTCTATTTTGGGTCCATTACTCTTTCTTATTTATATAAATAACTTGCATGACACTGGATTAAACGGCCACCTTACTTTATATGCAGATGATACGTGTTTATTTTACTTTGGCAGTTCAATCAAAGATATCTTCAGCAGAGCCCAAGAAGACCTTAATCTACTCTTCACTTGGTTTCAATATAATTTACTCACTGTCAACGCGTCGAAATCATGCTACATTATATTTAAATCTAAAAATAAAAAAGTTTTACCTCATGATCCATTAAAAATAAATAACACGGTCATAGAAGAAAAAAGTACAGAAAAATATCTCGGTCTTAGAATGGATAGCGGTTTGACGTGGAATACACAAATTGAGCACATCAGATGTAAGCTCTGTTCACTTATGGGATCACTTCGACACATTGCTCGGTGTATCCCACGTCAGGTACGTTACACCATCTACAACTCGTTGGTCAAGCCACATCTACTTTATTTAATTGAAGTATGGGGCAGCGCCGCTAAAACTAAATTAATACATATTCAAGTATTACAAAATAAAATTATAAAAATACTGTTCCAGTATAATTATCTTGCACCTACCATAAATATATATCGAGACACAAACATAATGAATCTAAAACAACTTTATATTTATCACACATGTATTCTTGTAAAAAAAATTATAACAAGTTCTCTCCACACTAGTTTAGCTTTCTCTAAACCGCCACGTGTACGAAGCATGCGTCGAACGAGTTATCTTGCACTACCTAAAGTACGTACGAACTACGGCAAAAAAATGTTTACCTACGAAGGCGCACAGCTGTATAATAAACTACCCACAGATAAAAAAAATATTACTTTCATAAATTCATTCAAATCGAAGCTAAGTGAATATGTTAAACAAAATTACTTTTAAATTCATTTCTTATAATTACTTTTAATTCATATTTCTTTGTTTACTTTTATTTTTAAATTTATTGCATGTACGGCTATATTTTATTGTGATTATTTTAAGAACGACTACAATGTTATGTTATCTAGAGTATTATTCTCATGTAAGTGACATTTTGTCTTTTTTTTGAGAAATAAAGTCTTTAAACCTAAAGAGATCTATTAGGTATGAGGGTGTGCAATTGTTTAATCGGTTGCCGTCTAAGTTTCGTAACATTAGCGTGATTAATCAGTTCAAAAGGGCATTAAAGATGCACATCAGAATGAGCCCATTAGACTAAAATTGGGCTAGCTGATGGCGACGTGTATCTCGTTCGTATATAATATTAAATTTTCTCATGTAAATAAAAAATAATTTTTGTAATGAGAAATAAAGTTCTTTAAACATTAAACATTTAATATTTACGTAAGCTTACGAAATATTCACGTGAAATATTATTTATTATTGCATAGGATCGCAAAGATCTGGTATTACTTTATAGCTGTTATTTTTGTTAAAGCTGTGGCTGTGGTGCACCTGGATAAGAATTTTATAAAGCAAAAACCGTAGCGATTAAATGTGTGTCAGAGTTTGCGATGCTACGCCTTTTTTAATTAATTTAAAAATATATTTAAATACTCTAAAAGACGCTCAGATAACTTTCCACTTCAGACAACCTTAAACGTTTTCATAATTAGAACACCTCCTTTAATTATAACAGATTTAATTTGATAAAAAGTAAGTCTCAGGACCTAAATTAAATTAATGAATATATTATATTGAACCCTTGTCTCTATTTCGCTACTTAAAACGTTTTCAGATGAAATATAATTACAGTAATCACAGACTACAACAAAAGAATCAGTGTCAGAGTTTGCGATGCTACGCCTTTTTTAATTAATTTAAAAATATATTTAAATACTCTAAAAGACGCTCAGATAACTTTCCACTTCAGACAACCTTAAACGTTTTCATAATTAGAACACCTCCTTTAATTATAACAGATTTAATTTGATAAAAAGTAAGTCTCAGGACCTAAATTAAATTAATGAATATATTATATTGAACCCTTGTCTCTATTTCGCTACTTAAAACGTTTTCAGATGAAATATAATTACAGTAATCACAGACTACAACAAAAGAATCACACAGTAGAAAATTTTAAATTACATGACGCTACCCGCTTTTTAGGAGACTAAACATTTCATACGATAAACAATACCAACGATATCAAGATATGCGAATAATGTGACAAGTAATATTGTCAAATGCGCGTTAAATTATGTAATTAGACTTAACAGGTTATCGTTTCGACATGTAATATTTTTGTGTATATTCAAGCAACTGTCTACAAATGTTCGAGGTTTAAAGGTTTGGAATTGCAGGAGACAAAAATCAATAAGTATATAATGTAATCGTCAACATATTTACATAATAATTGATTACCATTCGGATCGTCTTGCGAAAGTAATGAGAACATACTTGACTTTTACGGACTTTTGTGACATTACAAACATAAATATGATATCCATACCCTATTTAAAAATTAACTAGCTGACTCCGCACACGTTTGTTTTGCCATGTATATTATTTCTAGGAACTATTTTTTGAGTTTAATAAAAATAACTAACAATAATAAAAAATAGGAGTTGATCGTAGAGGGTTGAAAATTAGGAGTTGTATTTTTGTATGCTATATCATAAAAAAATAAAAACAAAAAAAAAGTTCTAAGAAATAAAACAAATTTTTGGGACACCCCTTATCACTTAGGGGTTTGAAATATAGATAGTAGCCGATTCTCAGACTTACTGAATATGCATATAAAATTTCATAAGAATCGGTCGAGCCGCTTCGAAGGAGTATGGGAACAAACATAGTGACACGAGAATTTTATAAATATATATATATATTAGAATTTAATAGAGATTATCGATTAATACATTGAATTTTCTTGGTAATACAAGACTAACCAATTGATTGCAATACTTTTAAATGCATTTTGGAATCAGTTCTATTTTGTTTTTAAATTAATTGTGAAACAAAATTCCTCTTGTTGTTTTATTGTTTAAGAGTTTTACGGATGTTTTATCCATGAACCACATAATAAATCATTAGTAAATAAAAGGTCTTACAATATTCCATCCTCTTCTCTCATATCCTTTGAAGAGAAATAGACAAAAGTGCCGTTTCCAGGCCAGTCTTCTATTGGTTGTGGTTCAAATGTGGCAACGGTACCGTATTCTTCAGCTAGTCTGGCGAGGATGTATCTGGCCATCCAGAGGTCGTCAGCTGCCCGTATTCCAGGACTCGGGCCCACCTGGCATAGAAGATATATAGATAAATTCTTTATTGTACAATAAGTGCGTAAAAACTAGGTTACACAGATAAAAAAAATTAATAATATAGATGTATAGTATTTAAAAAAACTACATTTATTTTATAGTTAATAATATATACATATAACTGCAAGGTTCTACTGTTGTATTTATAATTAAAAAGGCATTTTGTAATTTTCACTTAAAAATTCTACGGCTTTAAATAAAAGCCATTTAAAAACTCTGAATCGAGAAAGATATTTATATACATAAATATATATGATTAACAAATTGTATACTCGAAATATCGAACATCGTCAAACACTTGTATGAAAATTCTACTAACGTCTTTGATAAGATTTTCAAAAAAATATTTTAGAATAGCAGACGTCTTAACACTTTGTAAAAATAAACGTAGATCTTTATTTAGAATTCTGATTTGTTCTACAACAAATCAGGATTCTAAACATATTCAGTAACATTGGGGTCAGTAACAAAATCCAAATGTATATATTAATATATATATATATATATTCGACTTAGGGTCCTTCAAGAAAAGAGCGTACCAATTTTTAAAAGGCCGGCAACGCACTCGCGAGCCCTCTGGCATTGAGAGTGTCCATGGGCGGCGGTATCACTTAACATCAGGTGAGCCTCCTGCCCGTTTGCCCCCGTTCTATAAAAAAAAAAAAAAAAAATATAAATATATATTACACAGTTAAGTAGGTTCGAATCTCGGCTGTGCATCAATAGGTTTTAGATGTGCGCGATCAAAACTTGCTCCTAAAAGTAAGAGACACAAAGAAACTAATCAAGCTCAGTCCATAGCGCTACTGGAATATCTATAATATAATAATTTAAAACATCAAAAATGCTATTCTCAAGTAAAATGATATGTAAAGGTTAAATACTTCAATGTTTATAAAACAGCACAAAACCGAGCAATTTCAAACTGAATGCAAAAGCTTGCACTCTTTGAAAGTTGAATAAAAGAAAGCTTATTTTTGCACATACACTGAAAAAATACCTGAACGGCTATCCAATATCGATAACGACTAATAATACAGTGCAGTTTATTTAACGATGATACGCTTATAGCTTTTATCGTTACAGTCGTATTGTAAACGTACAAAGACCTTAGTAGCACCTACACAATTTTTGAAGCGATTTAAATGAGGCGAAAGTATTTAATAGCTACTTATAACTGAGAAATGCCCATTATATGGGTGCCAGACATGGGCGTTAACAGAAAGGCAAGAAAATAAATTAAAAGTCTGCCAAAACGCAATGGAAAGGAGTATTTTAGGTATAAAAAGAAGAGATAGAGTAAAATTACAAGAAATTAAAAAGAAAACAAAATTCAAAAATGTACACACAATCTACAGACAGCTTAAATGGCGTTGGACCGGACATATGTTGAGAGAAAGTACAGAAAAATGGACAAGGATAGTAACTGAGTGGTATCCAAGAGATACCAGAAGAAAAAGAGGTAGGCAAACGAAAAGATGGGAAGACGACTTCAACAAAATAGCTGCTCCGGTATGGACTCGTTTAGCAAAAGACAGGAATACGTGGAAATCTTTAGAGGAGGCCTTTGTCGACAGACAAGCTGTTCCAGACAAACATCCAGTTGCCGAACATACAATGATTAAACCAATTTAATTTAGTAAGTACTTCGAAAGTAATTTAAATTAGTAGAAAAGTATTTAGAAAGTAATTATGTTAGGCATGTATTAATTAATGAGTATTATTGTAAGATAGAAACAGCAATAAAGGCTATTTTATTTATTTATTATTTATTATAACTGAGAAGAAAAACATCATTGGATTTTTATTACTACGTATACCTCGTAAGTAATAAAAATCCAGTGGCCTTACCACTTTCATGTCTTAAACTAACATCTGTTTTTTTTATAGGAAACGTCTTGTTAGTAAGTAATAAATTGAGTAAAAAATAAGTTCGTCGTAGATCTAGGATGTAACAAAAAGGTATTTTTATAGTAGCTAAGCTCTCCACCGTTTTTATGTAATATATATCTATCTGTTAGTAATTTTATAAACGACTCTGAGTACTGTTAAATAGAGAAGGCTGATAATCAGAGTTTTCGGATATAGCAAAGCTCCATTTTTATAAAACAAAACAATAGCACGGGGACAGAGGTATGATTTTCAAAATATTTACAGCGAGATTATTGCTTGATGAAGTTTCAGTCATATGCCCCGTGCCGTCGGTACTAGACCCTGCGATAAGGCTGGTCCCGGTAGAACTAAGCTAGCCTTGATGGGAGGGATCACCAGTTTACAGGCACAGTGCTAAGTCAATTCTAACCGTCTTTTTTTATGTAATAGGAGGCAAACGGGCAGGTTGTTCCTGATGTTAAATGATACCGCCGCCCATGGACACTCACAGTGCCAGAAGACTCGCAAGTGCGTTGCCAGCATTTCAAGAATTGGTTCGGAAATACGACGTCCGATAATGAAACTCAGCTGCAGGTATTAGACCGAACAACCCCTCTGAACACTCTCCATGGTAAATGCGGTAGAAGATGCAGAGAGACCACACATCTCTACGCAACGCCAAGGGGATCAAGCCGCACGAAAAGTGGTCGTCGACGATTCTAATCACTCTTCCTTGAATACGGTCAAGTGGAATGAGCTGGTACTGGGGACCTCCCGCCCAGAGGTGAGAACACTATTCCATGTGGGACCAAATTTGCGCTTAATACAGTTGCAAGCGGTGGCCCGGAGTGAAGTACCGTCTCGCCTTGCTGAGCACACCAAGCTTTTTGGAGGCGAATTTAGCCTTCCCTTCCAGATGACCGCGAAACTGAACGTCTATATACTTTCAGGTCAATCTGCTTATTGCATTAATAGGTTGCAAATACCATTCATACTAAATCTCTACAAACAGTATCAAAATTTTAAATTGCACAGTGCACACAAAGATACACGAAGTTCATAAGATCGAATCGACATAATAAATCATTGTTCTAATCACCTGGAAGTTCCACTGCGATGGCGTAGTGCCAGGATTTATACCGTTCAGATGTATTCCAGCGTAAAGGCAACATCTGGTCAAACAAAAAACTCTATTATTATTCATATACTTACATTTATTCAGGGGCTCTTAAGATCTATTATCGACCAATGTTAGGTTTATAAAAGCAATAAATAAATCTAGCATCTTATCTATGTAAATATTACGTGTACGTTACGAACTCGCAGAAATTAATGTACATAATTGTTTGTTGCATTCAAATTGGTATTAAATGCCTACGAAAATACACTACGACAACAACTACAAAAACTATAAGTAAAATTGTTATTCAAACCGTGAAAGTTTGGATATACCTTAATTACGAAAAGAATAATTTTTATTTTGATAATATTTTTGACATGCATCACGTTGCAAGCTGTGGTCGTATCATTCCGCTAATGGACTACTATTTTGTAATCTATTAACGGTTAAGCGAGAAACATAACAAGCATTTTTTTTACGTTTACAAGAGATACATATTTTGGGAATATTTTAAAGCTATTTACTGCCACATATGTAGCTACTTATCGTTTGCTACCTGCTTTAAAGTAATCCTGTTTCTATTAATTCCTATCCCTTTACCAACGAATGTGTTGCCACAGTGACACCTGGTAGCTGACGCTTTGTTGGACTTCGTAGTAGCAGCAAGCAAACGCACCATGTTCTGTCAGAATTTGTACCTTGGCGGATTGAACCTTTTTTTGTGTAGCTTATAACCGTCCTTTTCATTTTTTTATTAAGTTTCGATTGTACATAAAAGAATTAAGAAAACAACCGCAAACCGAGGTCAAACAGAAACATTTCCTTGTGGCCAGGTTACGAAAACTCTGAACAATAAAAGTTTACGTGAAATGAAATATTGCTTTAAATTAGAAACTTAATGTTCGTTTTTGCAATTTCCAACAGAAGTGGTTGCTGTCTTGTTTGATAAATAGGCAATAAAAGAAAAACCACTTTTATTATCTCCGAATGAAATTACTTCCACGGAGAATATTAACATAGCTATTTGAATGCTTTAGCGTAACGGTCTACGCGGCTCTTTGTGATAAGGTAATTTCTATTTGCTCATATTTATAGAAGAGTAGAGGATCAGCTGGTTGTTCTCCTGATTGCTGTGTTAATGAAATGGCATTGAGTCGATATGGCGAACCCGATTGCACAACTAGACTAGAAAGACAAACTATATAAAATGCGTAGGAGAAGCTAGTTGCCAGAGACAGGTGTGTAAGTGTAGCGGGGACACAGTTTCCGCACTTTGACGCACATTTTGTCCGTTATGCGATAAGTCCTGCCTAACTAAGGCAAGTTTCCTGGGTGCACTTCGCAGGCTTAACGGAATGACCTTACTGCTCCTAGGATTTCTGATCGTGGATAAGCCACAGTCACGCATTCGAGACGCAGGACTACGTAAACTGATTCTTCTGCGCTGAAACAGCCTCTGCACAAGGGAATGTCTGTCGCGCCAAGGACAAACTGATGTTTATATAGGAGATAGTGGGTTTACTGCTGGCATCACTATTTTGGACTGACTGCAGTCCGCGTTTTGCAACCAATGATGATTTTGGAGTTCTGCAGATCTTTGGCGATTCCAGGTTTGCACTTGCGAGAAGGGCCCTTGCCCTTCCCTTGAAGGGTCGGGTGCTGCCCGGATCAAGGCGATGTGTTCAAGCTCTGTACAATAATTGTAGACGGTAGTTTCTTTACTTCTATTTTAAAAATATTTAATCGCCGTGTTTAGGTGGATGACCGGGAAAATCACAGAATCGTTACAAAACTGAAACTTTTTGTGCTCGTGGTATCAACCACTAACATCGTGGTGGAGTCATTTCGAACCAAGTTAAATCTCTTCTTTTGAAATGACGCCAGTGATTTCAGCAACGAAATCGCAACGAATGCGTATTACTCCCGCGTTTTAACTTCTATTTGCGACGGTTAAACTAGAAAAATCCTACCAAAGCAGAAATCTACAGCCTAAACTCGTAACAAAGCTTACAATATTATATCGTTACAGTTTGTGTAAAGAATTATATTTTAAATAGATTCTTTAACAGATTCCTCGGACCTAGGGACAACACTATAATTAAAGTATGTAGTATGAATGTCACCATAAGGTGACATTCTTCCGTATATTTTAAAGGATAATAATTATTTCTATAATAAAAATCTACTGCATCTATCAAAAGCACACCTGTAAAAAGCTTCCATTAAATCTCTAGCGACGATTTTATTAGCTCCAATCGCACAATAGTATGGTCCAGGTGGAGCTGGGAATCCACCAGGAGGCCAGCCGAGAGGTCTCGAGTCGGTAGTGGTCAAAAAAAATTCCTGGTTGAAGCCGAACCAGGGCTCTTCCACGTCAGCCTTTTCAGTCAGAATAACACAGCCTTTGCGGAAATTCGTTGCTGGAATGTACAAACTTAGTATCCTTTACTGTGCAAAGTATTCTGCTATGGAATTCCTTACATATTGATATCAGACGTGCTCAGTTTTTAAATTTATTTAAAAATCTTCTTTTTGATCATTTTTCTTCTGCCTCGTATTAAGCTACTATGTACTTATATTATTATGACTCAATTAACCCTTGGATTAGCTTTTACATATTTTGTTTATTTTTTGTTTTTGAAGTTATATTTCTTTAGGCGCGTTATGAAAAATTGATGAGAGTGAAATTTTACGATGTGACACAAAATTGTTAGTGTGATTATAGCGTGCGCGAGCGAGATAGGAATAAGACAATCTACAAGTAAAAAGAAATAGAATATGCGTGAAGTTCGCAAATCGCAGCTATGCCAAGAATTTTGAATGACCATAATGACATTTGTCATTTACCTTTTAAACAAATAAAGGAGTTTTAATGATTTTTTCAAAGAAATTTAGTAATGCTTTTTGAATTATAATCAGAAGTGATTTAAATTGAATATTTAAATCAATACTAATTAATATTAGAAAATATTTGTGAAAAAACTGTGATCATCAACCTTCCTAAGTGCTTCAATACAATTGAGGTTAACTATCCGTATTAGACCACAAGCCCATGAACAAAAAATACCTGTGAAATGACCCAACGTGAATTACGCTTAGAAGGCTGTTACTATATCTGAAAATAGCTCTGAGCACTATGCCGTCATTTCTGAGCGGTACATGTGAGTACGTGAGTGAATGGACTTTCTCAGGTAAAATTGGGGAATTTCGACTAATTATTAATGTACGGCTTTGTTATAAGTGTATAGATGATTAAAAATAAATGTCGAAAAACGTAGTGCCGTACTAAAGTGATGGTGCCGGAAGTCGGTGCAAATTTTTAATTCGACGACATTTGCAGAAGCAATATAGGTCATTTATTACTGTACGGCATTTTTGTGATACCTTTTGGACACATATACAGATACTTTACCCGTAAACGCCGTACATATTTCCAGCGGAGCGGTCGAAAGTCAAGGGTCGCAACATATGTCTGATTAGCATATAGGTGATGATGATATAGAACAACATAAAATTAAATGATCTTGAGAGTACTTCACAAATAGATAACATTTTCCAGCATGCCGTACATTTTTTGTGGAACACATAGGTGTATGGGGTAAATTACTTCCCTCCGAAAAGAGTCATTTTCCGGTGACTTTTATCTGTACGGCAATAACACAGGTTATTAATACTTTAGACAATCTTCAATAAAAGATAAATGCCGTACACTTTCGATAGTCCGCTAGTCTGTGAAATGGCAGATTATACCACCGCCTACCAATACAGGGCGTCCCAAAGTTATGGGATATGAAGGGAAAGAACCTTAAATATCGTAGATAGGGTATTTTACTAAAAGAAGACTTTATGTCATTTTTAAAAGTTAGTAATTCTGCATTCAAAGATTTTCTAAAAATTACTTGACTCGTCTGGGAATCGAACCGACTTAAATGTAAAAAAAACACCCCTACTATTATGATGCCAATCGAAAGAATGGCCAAAAACTAATAACTCTTCTTAAGTAACATAGTATTTTAAAAGAAAGGAACTGCGTGAATATATCTTTTTAATCAAATTAAAAACATTATCTATCGTATTCGGCCTAAAAAAATCCCCTACAAGTCTGTTACTTTAGAAAAGTTATTAGGTTTTGGCCATTTTTTCGATTGGCATCATAAAAGTAGGGGTGTTTTTTTTTTTTACATTTAAGCCGGTTCGATTTCCAGACGAGGTAGGTAATTTTTTCAAAATCTTTGAATGCAGAATTACTAACTTTTAAAAATAACATAAAGTCTTCTTTCAGTAAAATACCCTATCTACGTTATTAAAGGTACTTTTCCTTCATGTCCTATAACTTTGGGACGCCCTGTATTATATTTTTATTTTTGTTAAAAATATTTTTCTTTTACCTCTCTCTGCTGGTATGATAAGGCTGTAAATATACTTTACAGCCTTTTGGTAGTATACTCAGATACGTACAGTGATTAATGTCCTTAAGGGACACCTCAAACGTCGTCGAAGTTTTTATCAGCTGTAAAGAATAATCTGGAGTAAAATGTACGGCATCTGGTTTTTTTTGTTTATTTATATTTGTTACATATAAAATAACAATAATCTTTGAAAATATTACTCCTCATATTACACTAGGAATATTTGAAAAATCATCTAAATTTCGGAAATTTCATATATTTTTTATCATAATATTTTTATTTATTACCATTTATAATAATAATAATAATAATAATATAATAATAAAGTCATTTAATCATTTAGGTACAATTTGTACTCTTATGCATGTCAACTCGGTTATCCTCATCTTACAGCGGCACTAGTGCCCACACATTGTCATCGTCTATAAATTCCCGAACAGTGTAATATCCTCCCTTTGTTAGGGTTTTCTTGATACAAAGCTTAAACTCATGAATCGGAAGTTTGGTTACACGGTCCGGAATCTTGTTAAATATGTGTATACATTTCCCCATAAATGAGTGAGCAGTTTTATGCAGTCTGAAAGCTGGAAAATCAAGTCTATTCCTACTTCTTGTATTTAAATTGTGACAGTCACTGCGCTTTATAAATTTATTAAGGTTTTTATAAACGTACATAATATTTTCATACACATATTGGGAGGCAACTGTTAAAATACCAATCTCTTTAAATAATTCTCTTAGCGAGTCACGCGGTTTTAATTTGTATATAGCGCGTATTGCTCTTTTTTGTAAAACAAAAATATCTTGAATATCGGCCGCTGAGCCCCACAACAATATACCATATGTCATAACACTATGGAAGTAACTGAAGTATACAAGCCTCGCCGTTTCGACATCAGACAACCATCTAATCTTTCTTATCGCAAATGCAGCCGAACTAAGTCTTGACGATAGGTTTGTAATATGGGGCTTCCATTGCAAACGAGAATCTAGAGTGATCCCTAAAAATACAGTTGAATCAACACATTGAATTATTTCCTCATTAATATTAATGTTTGTACTGACCTGTTTTACGTTAGGCAAAGAAAATCTAATACATTTTGTTTTATTAGAATTTAGTAACAAGTTATTATAAGTAAACCAACACATAACTCGGGAAAGGGCATCATTCACCTCGTCAAAATTTATTGCGTTCCTACTGATTTTAAAAAAAGAGATGTATCATCTGCAAATAATACCGTTTCACATAAGTTATTTACATAAAATGGCAATGAACGGCTATAAGGTACAACGGTAATTTTTAGTAACATTATGTAAAAAAACAAGTTGCCGTACATTATTCTCTGATCTTACAGCAGTAAGAACTCGGTAAATCCTGAAATTTCGATAAATATTTATTTACACAAATATTAACTATAATTTTTGGACGGCATAATTATAAGACATTATTGTCCATGTTAAATAATATTTTGAACATGTTGCCGTACATTTTACAATGACCTTAGGGTATATGGGTGTAGGGGTAGGGTTCCGACCCTTGGCTTTCGACCGCTCCGCTGGAAATATGTACGGCGTTTACGGGTAAAGTATCTGTATATGTGTCCAAAAGGAATCACACAAATGCCGTACAGTAATAAATGACCTATATTGCTTCTGCAACTGTCGTCGAATTAAAAATTTGCACCGACTTCCGGCACCATCACTTTAGTACGGCACTATGTTTTTCGACATTTAGTTTTAATCATCTATACACTTATAACAAAGCCGTACATTAATAATTAGTCGAAATTCCCCAATTGTACCAGAGAAAGTCCATTCACTCACGTACTCACATGTACCGCTCAGAAATGACGGCATAGTGCTCAGAGCTATTTTCAGATATAGTAACAGCCTTCTAAGCGTAATTCACGTTGGGTCATTTCACAGGTATTTTTTGTTCATGGGCTTGTGGTCTATATGTATTATTATTATCGAGTAATGTTTTGATTAAAAAATTAACCACATTGTTTAATCAAAACATGTAATTTTTCAGATTTAATCTAGCAAATATAAGGACAAGAGACAAAAAACAATTGATGAATCAGTGGAAGTGCACTAAATTGAATACAAAAAAAGAGTTGTCACCTTATCGCTGTGAAACATCAAAAACTGGAGGTGGAACAAAGCCACCATCACTTTCTCCAGACACAATGGACGTGGCAGAGATGATACCGCAACAGTTTGAAGTCGATTTCAATGATTTTGATTGTGAAGGTGTCGAGGTAGGAATGTTAATTATAAATATGATGTATGGTGATGTTCAAGGTTCAACCTCTCAAGCATAAGCATATGCTCACAACAGTACTTTATTCCCCTACAGGGTAGTCAGAGATATTCATGAACATCATGAGAACATCCATGTTGCACTTGTAGTACCGAAACTCTGTCCAGCCAGAAGTGAGGCCATTCCCACTTATAATGGGCAGTGGGTATAATACACCTTAACACCTGAATGCGAACCACTCAACATGATACTTAAATTAATAGATGTTATTTATATATTTTAGGATATTACAAATAAAATCATTTTGGAAACAATTGATATCCCAAAAGCAAATAAAGCGAACAATGATAAGGTAATAAATCAGTTTTGACATAACACAACAGTGACAACATAACTTAACAATTTCATTATTTTGTAGGATTATAATCCAAAGGTTAAAGAAAATCATGTCGAACTGGACAACAATAATCCCCAAACAACTCCAAAGAAACCTACAAGGAAGACACCGGTATTATATTTAAATTATCTCTATCTCTTAATAGAATAAAAGAAAGTTGCTATTCAGGTCTGTAGCATGTGCAATTAGTTTTTCTAAACTACACAACGGATTTTGATCTGACTAATATATAGACTGTTCTTCCAGGAAGGATTTGTATAATATGAATTATAATTTTTTTAAGTTTTGCATGGACAGAGCTAAAATTGATATTCTCTTATTTGTTGCAGGAAGCAAGTAGTTTTAGTTTTGGAGAAGCCTCGTATCAAGATATGCACAGCTTTTGGGCTCTGGAAAATGAGCGGCTTCAAATAGAACACAAACATAGAGTTAAGAATATGGCAAAGATGTACAATCAAGTAATGATTAATTTAAAATTACAGACCGAAATACATACAATAAAAATGTTTTAAAGATAAATAGTGATTTATTTGTTTAAATAACTTAATTGTTAAATTAAGAACTATCAAACTTAAAAGTTTACATCAATAAAATAAAATATTTATGCACTTCTTGTACTTTACCCTCTCTGTTTCTTTTTTTATAGTTCCATATTAGGGTTGCCTGGAAGAAATCGCTTGTTTGCGATAAGGCCGCTCATTGCCTAATAAATTATGTAACCTGCTTTTTTTATACGTATGTTTTTTGTATAAGGTAACGAAGTGTAAATAAATAAATAAATATTTATAATAATAGCTTTAAGATAATTCATATTCAGACAGAAAAGAGCCCAAAAGCGCCAAACAAATTCTATTAAATGATTTAAGGTTATCTGTGTTGATCGGTCCTACCTCTCGCTTATCTTTGAAAATCTGTGTGCAAGTTAAGGATGGATTTAATAACATATTTGTAAACTGATGCATATATTTTCTTCCCAATTTCTTATTTAAAGCCTAGTTATGCTTTTACATTCAATACTTGCATCTAAATCTTGTCTATTACATCTTTTTTTTATAGAACAGGGGGCAAATTGATGTTAAGTGATACCGCCCCGCCGCCCATGGACACTCTCAATGCTAGAATTCGCGTGCGTTACCGTACTTTTAAGAGTTGGTACGCTCTTTTCTTAAAGAATCCTAAGTCGAATTGGTTCGAAAATACTTCAGCGGGCAATTGGTTCCACATAGTGGTGGTACGCGGCAAAAACTGCCTTAAAAAACGCTCAGTTGTGGAACGACGGACGTCATGGACGTTGACATCTTGCAGAATGTATGTATTTACGTTTACATATTGTACATAAATAATACCTAGGTTTCGGTTGAGTTATATATTTAAAAATCCTTACTGTATGTCAACAACAATTATTTTAATTTATACAATATAAAATATCGTTCGACACACATTTTTTTAACCAATTATTTGCTATATACAGGATGGTCAAAAAGTCGTGGATCAAACGCATATAGGGGGATAGATGAGGTCATCAGCTGCAAAAAAATGTTCTACGGGAGGTCTCTAAGCTCAACCCCTGCAGAGTTATAATTTATTTTGCGTTTTAACTGTTTTTTACTAATTATTATTAAAATTCGAAAAAAATTACATCCTGTAGCTTTTTTATACTATCCACTAGATTGGTACTGATGAGTTCTTGCGTTAGACATACTATTTATAGTTGTTTATTGAGGGTATTGAAAATAATATTAAGTTACACGATATAAATTTTTTTCAAATCAAAACTTTTTGTTTACTTCGGACCCCACTGTGAAAAAAATTTACTCTACTGAAAAGTGACCTGGTATTACAAATTTGCGCATTTAATAGGGATTCTGAAAAGGTATTACACATGGCCATGAGCCGCTCTTATATCTTTCTGTATATTATATATCATAAATACGAAAGCAGCGTTTTTATTAGAAAACTTTTTCCTCTCTTCATTTATCTTAATTAAACCCGATCTAAACTAAATAAAAATCTCCGACCGCTAGAAAATAAATTAATAATGAACAAGACCTAAGACGTATTTTAACTAATTCACTCTCGACTCTTTATTAACAGCGTTAGACAAAAAGAAAATAAATTTAACATTGATCAGGAAATCGGCTTGCTTTTTTATACAGTTGATAGCTTTAATGAGTATTTTGTACTTATTTAATTCCGAATGCTCCTACTAATATTATAAACGCGAAAGTTTGTAAGTATGGATTGATTGTAACTCTTTCATGTAAAAGCTAGTCAAGAGATTTTAATGAAACTTTACAATAATATAGCTGATTATGTGTAGGTATTATTTTTACCTTTTTTTATAGAATTGGGGGCAAACGGGCAGGAGGCTCACCTGATGTTAAGTGATACCGCCGCCCATGGGCACTCTCAATGCCAGAGGGCTCGCGAGTGCGTTGCCGGCCTTTTAACCGCCCGCTGACCACTCTTGGAAAATGGATCTTTCAAAAATCTCATCAAGTCTATTTTTAAAAGTTTCACATGTTGTTAATAGCTTAATTCTAAGTCAGATAGCAAATGCTATTAATCCCCAGTAACCAATGACAATGAAAATTAATTATTCGCAGCAAAAGTCGGAAGGACAAAAGACGTGATCAACATGCCACGTCGAGGGAGCTCAGTAATGGGAAATCAATGCGTGTTATATAACTCATTCACCCCTGAAAATTCACCCGATAAACATCAAAAACATTATAGAATTTTTAATTTCGTTTTAATTAAATTGTAATTTAATTTTAAAAGTGCCAGTGTTTCACATTTCCTCATTCCCATCTGATTGCTTTTAGCGTGGGACGATAGAGAGTTGTCGTCTAGAATATATAAATAATAAATATATATGTGTAATCTTTACAATAAGGTTCATCATACTAATAAAAAAAAAGTGCGTGCGTACAAAGTAGGTCCGGTCCACATGTCAGAAGTGAAACTTCTTTGGCAAACTAATTTTTAAGTCTTGTTCAGATGTATACAAATCTAAAACTTTAGATTAGCGAGACTTAGAGGGAGGGAAAAAGGAAGATGTTAGGAATTTAATGAATTTAATTGTCATTAAAATATTAAGTGTCAAAATACAAATTATAAATTTGATTTTTTAAATTTATTTCTTCTATAGTAAAAACACGTGTCATTTTACAAATCGTCATTTGACATTACTGTAACGGACGTGACGTCGCCAGTCACATCCTGCCAAGCCAAGTCAAAGCCAAGCCAAAGCCAAAGCCAAAGCCAAAGCCAAAGCCAAAGCCAAGCCAAAGCCATAGCCAATGCCAAAGCCAAGGCATGCCATGTTGACCAACCCTCCAGCCAACCGCCATGCCTGCCAACCACAATATAAACCAAAGCCAGCCATATTAAAACCTACTTTTTGGAAGACGTAACAAATAAAGAACAAGTGTGCTGTCACTCTGCCATTTTATTTTCACTGTCAATTATAATAAATTAGAATACAATTATCAACAAAAGAATAGGTCAATTATACTCAGAAGTGCGATAAAACGACCTCGACCACAAGTTTTTCGACCTTCTGATGAATCAATGTCGGAGGAAGATGAGGATACTCCTTCACCGCCGGCACTGAAGCTGCTCAAGAATCTGCTAATAAAAAGAAGTAATAAAGGCTCTACGCGATCTTCAAGATGACTGTGTTGATGAAGCTCCAAATAAGTCACAAGTATATCGTGCTGCATTTTTGACTGCGGCATTCGACCCTGACAGTGAGGAATATATATATGATAAACTACGAGGTCAAGCGAAGAAGAGGTATAATCGCCTGTAGGACTACGATTATACGTGGGAGCAATGGAAAAAGCATTTCTAGCATCAAGATGGCCGACGTTAATCTTTTGATCGGTCAACCTATCGACAGCGAAGTCAACAAAGAGAAACTTCCACCTGGCTCTTCCATCATTCAAGTGCGCGTTCTGGAGACCCCTCCCTCTACCCTGCTCCGTGGCGAAGATGGTTACATCAAAGTCGTCAACAGGAGGTGCGAAGTTATCGTGTGGTCGCCGGGAGAGGTCCTAACCAGGGCTGAAAGCTGCCAGGAATCCCCGTTACAGCCAGGTATAGCCAAGTACTTTCCCTTGCTGCTTGCCATACTTTTGCCAATTATAATGCCAATAATATAGGTCAACCCGTAACTACTGATTTATGTATAGGAGGTGAAAAATTAGCCGACATACAGAAAAGACCGTTAAATAATAACAACATTCCAAGCATATTTTAACTTGGTATGATCCCGCAATTTCTACGGAAATACATACTGACGCGTGTAAATTGGGAAGAGCCGGTATACTTCTATAAAGGCAGACTGACGGTACGTTGCGCCTCGTTATATATTTTAGTAGAGCATGTATCATAGTTATGAGCTTGAAACTCTGGTGGTCGTGGAATCTTTGCGTCGTTTTCGCGTATACATTGTCGGGAAAAAGGTTAAGATTGTTACTGACTGTACAGCAGTCCGCGCTACGCTTACTAAACGCGTCATTATACCACGTATCGCGAGGTGGTGGCTTTCTATACAAGATTACGATATAAGTGTCGAGTATAGGCCGGGAGAACACATGAAACATGTAGATACGCTTAGTAGACATTCGGTTGATGCTATGAACATGAATCGTCTAGAAGTGGCGGATTGGTTTTATACGGTGCAATGTGAGGACGATAGTTGAGCGCAATCGTTAGTCAATTAAAAGATAATACCGGCGGATATCAAATAATTTCGAAATTATTGATAATAGGCTCTATCGTAAAAACTTGAACGACAATAGGTTGGTGGTTCAAAATTCGGTCAGATAAAAAAAATACAAATACACCATGACGACATTAGTCACGTAGGATTTAATCGCTGTAGCGAATTAATCAAAAACGAATTTTGGTTTCCATAAATGACAAGATTTATCAAGAAATATGTGACTGCATTGCATTGCATGTCTTCATTGTGCATACGGCAAAGGGAGCTACGGCAAAAAAGAAGGTAAACTCCATCCAATTCCTAAGCCCTCTGAGCCTATGAGAATGGTTCATATTGATCACATTGGCCCTTTTACTAAGACAAATAAGGGGTATCAATATATGCTCGTTATGACAGACGGTTTTTCTAAGTTTGTAATAGCTGAGCCAACGCGTACTGTCAACTCGATCGAAACTATTCGTGCACTACGAAGAATATTTAGTTTATTTTCCTTCCCTGATCACATGGTCACCGATCACGGAAAGGCGTTCACGAGTAGGAACTTTAAGAAGTTTTCGAATGATAAACAGTTTAGACATACTCTCAATGCTATTGCTTGTCCGCGTTCTAACGCTCAAGTGGTACGTACAAATAGGATAATACTGGATGCATTACGAGCCACAGACCCCAGTGAAGCCTCTAGCAATTGGGCTAACTCTTTGCCGACATAATTTGGGGAATTAACAACACAATTAATAACACCACCACTTACAAACCTTACGATTTGATGTTTGCTCGGGCTGGTAGATCAGTATGTGATGTTGCGGTTCCCGGGCGAGTTTCTGAACCAGTAGAGTCGTGTCGAAAGAAAGCATCTAATAGGATACTAAAAGCGAGTGCTACAATAAAACGTTACTTTGACAAAAAGCGAAAATCTGCTCACATCTATAAGAAGGGTGATTTTGTGCTATGGCGACAAGCACCGACTTGTAGCGCATCCAAAGTTAACACTAAACTTGACGACTTGTATTCCGGTCCTTATGTCGTAACTAAGGTTACCTAATGATAGGTATCAAATGAGAAGTATAAAGGGTTTACGTGGATATAAGAGTTTTACCAGATTAGTATCTGCCGATTCGTTAAGACCCTATAAAAGCATTATTACTGTATCTGATAGTGCCAGCAGTTCAGATGAGCAACTTGAAACCGAAGATCTGATTGATTTATTAGAGAGCTAATTGTAGTTGTTGTTCCCACGGGATCAACTGTTTCAGGATGGCCGAGTGTAACGGACGTGACGTCGCCAGTCACATCCTGCCAAGCCAAGCCAAAGCCAAGCCAAAGCCAAAGCCAAAGCCAAAGCCAAAGCCAAGCCAAAGCCATAGCCAATGCCAAAGCCAAGGCATGCTATGTTGACCAACCCTCCAGCCAACCGCCATGCCTGCCAACCACAAATGCCAGCCACTTGGGAGGGGATGAGTCTATATAAACCAAAGCCAGCCATATTAAAACCTACTTTTTGGAAGACGTAACAAATAAAGAACAAGTGTGCTGTCACTCTGCCATTTTATTTTCACTGTCAATTATAATAAATTAGAATACAATTATCAACAAAAGAATAGGTCAATTATATTACAATAAATTCTTTTGCATAAAGTATAAAATACTAATATTTCATTAAATCTTCGTGAACAATAAATCGCTCCATAGACCTTTGATAACTTTATTAGAGACATTTAAATAATTTTTCAAATATAATGCAGTAAGTATTAGAAATATTTGTATCACTTATTATTTTCCCGATATATGAATTGGCAGACAAGCCCTAGTAATTTTAAAAGTTTAAAGTTATTTAGATCATAGATTAAACACGTATTAATCCAACAAATTTCAAACAAATAGTTGTTAAAAATCCTTAATACTTAATACATAATTTTATTATGTGAATAAACTTGATTGAACACGCCCTAATGTAAGAAAATGTTAATTCAAACTAAAGAATCTTTCACTGGTAAGACCTGCAGCTTCGTGTAGTTTCTATATATACATACTCACAAGTAGGTTGATAATTATGTTGATAAGTATCGGCTAATACGAGTATGTGACTGCCCCGTCGGAAGGGGTCGTGATAAATAACTTCTGGGAAGATAAACGTGTCAGAGTTGTCAGAGCTAGCCTGCGCTGTGTTGCTTCCATCGAAGTACCAAATGGGCAAATCTGAAATAAGTTTTACCTTGGTAACACTGAAAATGTTTAGAACTGACCAGTTAGAAATATTGCTAATGAAAACTTTTTTTGAATTTCAATTTTAGAACTCATTGGTAACCTAATGTAGTGGGCTCCCCCACGATGCTAAATGGGGATTTACTCGAGCGTCGTAGAGACCTATTGGGATGCAAAGCTTAGATGATAAGAAGAAAAAAATGTTATATGATAAATATCTTTTCATCGGTGGGGGAAGCGGCTATAGATTGTTAAATATGTAAAAAAAACTGTTGCATGGACATCCTCGAGCGCGTCAGATATTGATAGCATCAATGCCCTACGTATTTTTAATAATGTACGTATGTTAATCTGATCGTTTGCATGATGCGGGTGGTTGTATTTAAGGGTTGAAAATGAAAAAAAAATAATTATCGAGCGCGTCAGATTTTTTAAGGAGTGCACCAAAAAAAGCTCTCATTCACTAATCTGACGATTTCGATGGGACGCAAACCCACGGCCATTTTCATAATTTGCAAAAAAAAATCGCAATTTTGAAATACTCAAGCGCGTCAGATTAAGATATATGTGGTTCATCTTTATGTTCTAAACGTACTGTCTCATAATCTGACGATTATCTAGAGGGATTCGCCTGATCTGACAAAAAAAAATTTGAAAAAACGGTTCACCTTAAAGGCCATCCCTGCAACTTCACGCTATTTCCATTCCTGGGCGCTTAAAATTGATAATTTAAGTTCCCTGAGTTCAAAGAAATAATATTTCTATGCATTTGAGCTCTCCCAGCTCGAAAGTCTGATAGAAGTTTCATAGAACACTATTTGTGGAATTTTCAAACCGCTATAACTTTTGAATGGATCAAGCAATTTTCACACGGTTGACGGCATTCGACGCAGTTTTATCATCCTCATAAGTAATTTTGATTGATCGAACCACAAATTTCGGAGTAATTCCAAAAAAACACTTTTTCGGGTTTCTTTCGTTCACGATATCTCTCGAAAGAATCAACCGCTTTTGACCAGCTTGGTGGCGATCGACGTGGTTTTTCAAGCTCAAAGGCGGATTAGTTTTTGAAGTTGATCGATAAAGAAACCACTTAAAAAAAAATATTTCTTATTATTTTAAGATTTTTCAAAATTTCTCAAAATCTATCGGTCCGAATCGGTTCAAATTCACAGGAAATGTAATTTTGAGGGAAATATTTAGAACGCCGTTTAGTAGATTCCGATCGGTTTAAGGAAATGTAGGCATCACGCAGCTGCACGCATCGACGAATTTTTGTTATTTCGGCTTGCGGAAATCGTCAGATTATACATTTTTCATTATTCTTGAATTATTTCCTTCAAAAAAAAAAAAAATTTGCTACGCTCGAGAATGTCGAGATGACGTTTTTTTTACAACTTTGTTGCCCTCCCCTTTTTTTACGTCACTCTCAAATTGTCAGATTAGTGGAATATACACTTTTTAGGATGTAATTAATTTACCCTACCTTAATCTGACGCGCTCGGGAATTTCTAATGGTCAATTTTTTTTTACTAATCTGATTCAGTCTCCTTCACGGGCGGCCTTATATATGGACCTCATGTTTTGTGGAGGTACTTAACTGGGTACAAGGTATCCCCCTATATATTAATCTGCCGCGCTTTAGTAAATCCCGAAATCCCCTCTTGGGCTCCCCTACCATAGAGTCCATTTCATGAAAGAAGTCCCGCGAAATGATATTGAAGGTGAAAGAGTTCTGTTAAGCGGAACAAAAGAATCAAGGTGTTTTAATACCACTAAACAATGTTTGGAAGGGAGTCGCCGCCATGACAGGTACTTTTTAGAGTTGCCACATAATAATTTTTTGCTGTATTGATGGCTTTTATGATATAAATTCATTTTTGTGACAAAATTGAACAACTACATAACGAATGAAACTAGGTAACTGAAATTAAAACATATATTAAATAGTACATAAGCATTATAAACTTAAAGTTACTATTATTTTTTGTTGTTCATTATTTAATTGCAGGTGTGTCAGAGAACTGTAACAAGAATTACAAAATAAGGTATAACAGCGGCGAGTACTTCGAAAAAAATTGTCACCCCGGTGAAGAGTCGCCCGCATCCGAAATAGTATCAATATAAAAAAGAACAATTATATCTACGGCTAGTGATACTGAAACAGAATCTGATTCTGTTTCCATCCACTCTTCAGACAGTGATGTTCCTATGGCCACTGATCACAATTATTTAATAAAACTCTGAATAAAAAATTGTAATGCTTTTCTTTACACTATTTTCTCATCTTTCCCTGTAAGTAGGTAGAACACCGCTTATATAAGTAAATAAAAATATGCTTTTTCCATAACAGAAATATTGTTTCATCGAAGTATGCAGAAAATAGTATTATTTGATAAATTACATATTGTTACGAGCTAGGGGATCGGATAGAAACGCCGTAGATTTCTTCAAGGGTTTATTTCTAATTAAATCTACGAGGAATTTGTTAACACTAAAAATTATAATTACGCACTGAAATTCACTAAATCCACACACAAAATAATGCCACTAATTACTCTAATAACACGCACTTCACACAGTACTTGTATTCACTTTTCTTCACTATATTCGCACTTTGTCACTCCGGTGTTTATCGCTTGGTATCGCATTCAAAACTGAACTAACTGGTCGCGTTTCGGCTCGCTTATATATCCCTGGGAGCGATGTTCGAGAACTCTCTAGGCGGCGGCGCAACTGAGTAGCGATCGCACAATTCTAGAACGTGCGTACTAGCTATCTCTTTCGCACATTGCTCCGTCCTTGTCGTACGGCGTTCTAGAGTGCTCGGTCTAGCTTCGAGAAGGTTCCGATCTTCCCTCTCTCTCGCGTATCGTTCCGTCCTTCTCCCACACCTAGAAAATTCGTTCTAGAACATTCCTTCGTCAAAGGGGTATAACCAGGCCTGAAAACGCCTGAAAACGGGTTTCCTGAAAAGTGTACCATTCGACTACGCGTGTTCTGAAACGGCCTGAAAAAATGTTTCAGGCTCCTGAAAACTAGGGTAACATTATGTAAATTGCGATTTTCTAATATGTGATTGACCCTTCCCTGAAACGGTCAGAAATCACATTTCAGCCTGCTGAAAAGTTCTCTAAGTAGTGGAAAAATGTAGAAACATTGTAGTCGACCCGTCTTCGTAACACTACCCCCTCCTTAGACATGCTCGTCCCGAGCATCATCACTTTCTTTCACCGTTATCCTTTCCCATGGAGACCGAGTCTGCGAATCCTTAATAGCTGCACAATCTTTACATTTCTTGATCCAGTCTTCAACATCTTCACGATAGTGTATCCAATAAAATATTTCTTTAATCTTCATAAGAGTCCTCTTTACTCCTAAATGTCCACTAGACAAGTCAGTATGAAACATTTCCAATATGTCGCGAACCTTGGATCTTGGCACAACTATCTGCAAATGATCGCCTTGAGCATTTTTCACTTTGCGACATAACACTCCATTATGTAGAACTAAACTATCCCATTGAGCCCAGTAACTCTTAGTAGTGGTACTTGTAGATGCGACTTTACTCCACTGCGGCTTGACAGCTGAAGATTTCATCCAATCCAGAATTGGTTTAATGTCACAATCTTCTTGCTGTGCTATCTGCATAAATTTTCCACCCCAATCTGAATGAATGGTGTCTGTTCTAAAAGTTCTCACATGGCCAATCTCCTTTCTGTCCTTTTTGTTGACCTTTTCACATAGCCGTTGAGACACATCTGAACTTCTTGTAACCTCTCTTTCATGGGCAGATAACATGTCCGAAAATTTCCTTAATTGTTCCTCTGCCTTTGATAGTTGTCTTGACAAGGCTTCCTCATAGGTCTCAGTATCTTTCCACTCTTGTTGATTACTGGCCTGTCCGTCCACATTGATAACTCTACAGACGTCATAACCACTATTTGTAGAGTGTCCTTTTAAGCAAACTTCCTGTTCTCCACACTTAAAGATTCCTTTTTCCAGATCTATTTTACAATTGTACAGCTTCATAAAGTCTAACCCGATTATGCAGTCATCTACTATGTCGGCAAGAACAACCTTGTGTCTGTAAAATCTTCCACCAATCTTGAAGGTTGCGATACCTTCTCCCCGATCGGTTATACGCTGACCTGTAGCTGTAACAAGCTGTACAATTCCTCGAGAAGGGCTTCCATAAAATGACTTCAGAAGTTGGTATCTGATTACGGTTCGTGAAGCTCCGGTATCCAGTGTTAGGTCACACTTAGTTCCATTGACAACTCCGTCGATAACCAAGGTATTCCCGCGTCTAACCTTCACATCACCTCGGAAGTCTTTCTTTGGGCACGAAAACCTCATGTGCCCCACTTCCCCGCAGAGGTAACAGGTTGGTCCACGTTGACACGAGTTTGGTTTTTCCGTGACGGCCCTAATGCGGTAAGGTCGAGAATCTTTCCGAATCGCCTCTACCTCCAGCGCATGGGCAAGAGCATCCTTCAGGTTCTTGTGGTGACCAAGATTCACACTAATCCTGACTTCACGATCTCTTATTCCGTCAATGAAGGTTTGCACTAATATCTTGTCTGCTACATCTGGTAAGGATGCGTAGGCTTTTCTTACCAGCTTCTCTATTTCCAGACCCCATTCTTGCAAGCTCTCACTCGGTCGCTGCGCTCTCTCCCGTAATTGAGCCCTATAGACTGGCTCCAAATTTGAGTCCCCATAACGTGACTCCAGAGCATCCAGCAGGCGCGTCAGTGTCACTTTACCTGTCATGACTTCTAACACGTCCAGGGCTTCGCCTCGCAGTCCCAACATAAGGGCGGTGACAGCCTGATCGTCATTCCACCCGTTTGACTCTGCCACAGTCTCAAACTGTATTTTGTACGCGCCCCAGGAAGATGTACCGTCAAAGGGAGGTACTTTCAGATTTCCAGATGGTGCTACAGTCGTTACGACACCTTTGGTCTTCAGGCACTGCATCTCTTGTTCTAATCCGAGAATACGTTTGTCCTGTTTCGAAAATTTGCAGTCCATATCAGATTCCAAGTTCTCGATCTTTTTCTCTACCTGTATTTTCAGGTCACCAAGTTTTTCTCCGATACGGCGGGCCTGTTCCTCCATCATCTGATGAGCCTGCTCCTCTTGACGCCGTGCCTGTTCCTCCATCATACGACGTGTCTGAGCCTGTTCTTCCATCATTAGGCGTGCCTGTTCTTCTTGACGGCGTGCCTGTTCTTCTTGCCGGCGTGCCTGTTCCTCCATCATTTGTCGTGCCTGTTCCTCTTGACGTCGTGCCTGTTCCTCTTGACGTCGTGCCTGTTCTTCCATCATTTGGCGCAGAGCAAGAAGCATGTTGGCATCGTTGCTTTCACCCATCCCGCGGTTCGCATCGAAACTTTGTCGTCGGGCAGCGTCGCGTGCTGATTGCGCCCTTGTCTGGACTCCCTCCGCAGCTGGAGACTCAGCTACAAACTCCTCTTGATTCTCCCTTGGAGTAATTGGCATTTTTCTATCCCACTTCTGACACCAAAATGTTACGAGCTAGGGGATCGGATAGAAACGCCGTAGATTTCTTCAAGGGTTTATTTCTAATTAAATCTACGAGGAATTTGTTAACACTAAAAATTATAATTACGCACTGAAATTCACTAAATCCACACACAAAATAATGCCACTAATTACTCTAATAACACGCACTTCACACAGTACTTGTATTCACTTTTCTTCACTATATTCGCACTTTGTCACTCCGGTGTTTATCGCTTGGTATCGCATTCAAAACTGAACTAACTGGTCGCGTTTCGGCTCGCTTATATATCCCTGGGAGCGATGTTCGAGAACTCTCTAGGCGGCGGCGCAACTGAGTAGCGATCGCACAATTCTAGAACGTGCGTACTAGCTATCTCTTTCGCACATTGCTCCGTCCTTGTCGTACGGCGTTCTAGAGTGCTCGGTCTAGCTTCGAGAAGGTTCCGATCTTCCCTCTCTCTCGCGTATCGTTCCGTCCTTCTCCCACACCTAGAAAATTCGTTCTAGAACATTCCTTCGTCAAAGGGGTATAACCAGGCCTGAAAACGCCTGAAAACGGGTTTCCTGAAATGTGTACCATTCGACTACGCGTGTTCTGAAACGGCCTGAAAAAATGTTTCAGGCTCCTGAAAACTAGGGTAACATTATGTAAATTGCGATTTTCTAATATGTGATTGACCCTTCCCTGAAACGGTCAGAAATCACATTTCAGCCTGCTGAAAAGTTCTCTAAGTAGTGGAAAAATGTAGAAACATTGTAGTCGACCCGTCTTCGTAACAATATGCTAAATGTAAAATAGGTAAATTTTTTTACTCATAAATGGCAACATAATGTCGCGCGATTACAGCGCTGCGTCTGGGGGACTTCTTTCATGAAAAGGACTATAGGTTAATTTTACAAGAGTTTAAGATTTGCCGCCAATTCACAAAAACAAATGACAAATGAATGCAATACACTACATTAGGTTACCAAAGAGTTCTGAAATTGAAATTCAAAAAAAGTTTTCATTAGCAATGTTTCTAACTGGCCAATTCTAAACATTTTCTTCTTTCAACTATATTCAAATTATATTATATTTAGCACTAGCTAACGTCCACGTGGTAAAGGCTTTCCCATTCTTCGCCGTTCGGTTATTAAAAAAAAATTAAAACGGAAAAATGAAATGAATCATGGTTTTCGAAAAACAAATGCACGAGTTTTAAAAATGAATTTGGAATTCCAAACCAAAGAAAAGATATTTTAGGTCAAAGAGGCCAGTACGACAAAACGCCAATATCATAAGGACCTATATCAATAAAATCAGATGGCATTTAAAAAAAAACATGTAAAATTCATTTAAAAAAAATAAAGTATGTCTTATTCATAGTCTAATATTAACTACACAGTGAAGACTAACGCTAATAAATTGGGTGCGTCTATAATTATCAAATAGCTATTGAATGTTTAGATAGTCCCAATCGCAAGCCTTTGTATATTAATTTACAAGTAATTAAGGTATTTTGTTAATGTAATGGTATCAGTTGTTTAGTCTATAGACTTAGATATCTTAAGGAGTCTAAAATAGGGAATAAATGTATCTTTGTTCCCGTATATACGTACTGGATTTGATTTACGGAGTCTTGCTCAGCGCGTAATTTCGTCCCTCAACACACTTATCCCACTATTCAATGGAAACACTAATTCCACTAGTCAATGAACTCGTGTATCTGTTAAATTGTGTGTAAACAGATATCAAAAGGTATTTTAGGGACCAAAGAGTATTCAAACAATTCCTTTTAGCTTTTATAAATATATTATATTTAAGGTTTCTTTTAAACGCATTATGTTCTACAACACTCGAAACTTTGATCCTCTGTATACATAGAAAGTTATCTCAAATTATCATCGTAATACACAGAGAAACTCGCACTTCACTTTTGATAATGTAATGTAACATCAAACGAATAATATGTAAATGTAAATTTGTTTTGTGCAAGTCAGAAATGGATTTCTGTTTTATGAATTTCATGAGCGGTGTGCTCACAAATGAATGAAATGAAAATTTTAAATTATTAATATGAACATTTATTCGGTTTTTTACATATTTAATTAATCTTATTGTATTTTATGAATGATACCATTCATTCATAAAATACAATTATTTTTTGATTATATAAATTAATTATTGTATATATATTTATATTATATTTTGTTAATTGGCTCGAAGTTCCCATTTCCCAAGTCCTCCTCCAACTATTGCCAAGTGCACTACTGCCCAATGATTTAGAGAAACTAAATATTTTAAGTAAAGTTTTAATTGCTAAATGTTATTTCTTACTCTCTCACAATATTGCTTTATGAGAAATAGCCCAAAATATAAACATTTGTCTGCAAAACTCCTATTTTGTCGTAATTTTTTTCCCAATTAGACCACAACCGTCCATTTGACATGAGGTTTTGTGTTGTTAATTAAACCAGTACAACTGCTTTCGGACGCTGAAAAACATTCTGGAATCTTGGAAAGTCCTAAACTCGTTAAGGATTGATGCCCGATGCTGAGGACTGAGGATTTCGTAGGATTTTTTGTGTTCCATAAAAAAGTACTCAACTTGCATACGTAATTCAAATCTTTGCAGTGCATAAAACAGTTCAGAAGCTTTGATCCTCACGTATTTCCTATATCGGAGTTTCCGATTAAATTAATCCGTGTGTAGGGCTTTTCCACTTTAATTAGCTGTTATAAAGTAGCTAATGAAGCGTCAATTAATTAAATCCTGTTACGAGAGGGAATAATTGACTTAATATGAGAAATTTATTGCAACTAATAACACGTAACTACAAGAAAATGTTCACTACTTCGTTACGTAAGAGTCAAGAAAAAATCGTATTATTTTATAACTGCAAAATATTTAGAAACTGTTTAAAAAAAACTTCCAAAGTACGAAAATGTTAGTATAATATTTTCTATTCGGTCTACCAAATCCAAAGAAAGAGGCCAAATCATTCAATCTTCCTCAATCTCCAAGACCAATCCCCAAACGGGATTTGCGTTTGTGAAAGCTAATTAGGCGTCGCAAATACTAACGAAATGAAGATTTCATTAATTTCACACAATATTATTAAGATAGAATTACAGAATTTTCTAGAACTATAACGTACAATAAAAATTAAACCTATAAAAAAACATAGTAACGATTGCTATTTGAATTAAAAAATACAATTTCTAAGCTACTATAAAACTTTTGTGAGTTTTACAGAACTTCTTTTTTTATATGTTTTTTTTATTGAACAGGGGAAAACGTGCAGGTGGCTCATCTGGTGTTAAGTGATACTGCCGCCCATGAACACTCAATGCTCAAATGAGGGCTCGCGGGTGCGATCTTGGCCTTTAAGTTTCTCATGTTTACGGGCCCAGTCACGGGCATTTTTAGGCTCTCTGAACTTCTAAAATACCGACGCGCTATTTAAAGTTTGTGATACAGCGCTGTTGTTGGGAGAATAACATCGAACATGCATACAAAAACTTCGAACTCAAAACGCTGTCGCTGGTAGTTACTTGAACCGCTGGTCTGATAAAAGAACATATTTAAAAAACATAACTACTTTCCCATAACGGTACTTTTTCTCAAAGTGACAGAATGACAAGAACAAAACATTCAGCAGCTATTTCAAGTTTACGTACGTTTAAGAATAGTTTAAGTTAAGATTGTATTGTTGTTTTAAGACTGTCGCAGTAATTAAAACACATCAAAACGTGCGAAATACGCTTGCCCGTGGTTTACACTAAGGAACTAAGAAAATCTTAAACAAATTTGCATGTCTTGAAAAGTTATCAATTACAGCGAAAAATGTGCTTTTATTCACGTCTTAAGATAGATAAAATATGCTAATATTTTTAATTTAATTTACCCGCCTTAGGGGATATTTGTCCCTCCTTTTCGGAGAACGTATATTGGCCAAAACTCACCGATGTCCAGATTGAGCATTCTGTTAAACGAGCTGTCTGGATGTCCATAGTTGTTCCCCTCACACTTTAAAATCGTTTTTCGTTTATTTTTTGTATAAATTAAATTGTTTTGTTTAATTTCTTTTTATTATCTCTTGTATGCTGTTTGCCTTTAAGTGCTTGTCACATTAAAAATGTATTTTATTTTTCTTGCACCGATGTATCAGTGTGGCGAGCGATGGCAAGCTTTTATAAATAATAGAATTATCTAAAATTATTGTTTATTTTAGTAACTAATTGCCTCCATATGAACATGGCATATAGCTTAAGGCCGACATGATATTAATTAAAATTAACCAATTTAAAAATTTTACTTAAAAGTCGTGATCAGACTCGCTCATTGAAAATAAGTAACTATAACTGTTACTTATTAAATTAATAAAATTAAGTACTTCAGTGCCCCTGCGGTAGTTAATTAAGCAATAAATCGAGCAACAAATTTCGTAGCTGAATTGTACGTCTTTAGATATATAATAAAACTATCTTAGGTTGGAGCGCATACAAAATAAGTTTACACGTTTTCTTATATATTACAGACAGTATGACATCTATCCCTGCTATCCCTTAATGTACCCAACATTATTTCTTAGTGATAGTGGGGTACAATGAATTAGAAACAAGACGGGACTTACAGTTGGCTTACTATATACTTAAAGTCTTGCAGGGGGTGGTAAGCAACCCAAGTGTTCTCCAAGAAATCAGTTTATTTGTACCGAGGGGATATGTGCAACAGCGAAGGGCTATCGACGGGGAACTGTGCAACCAGTCTGTTGCACAGATTCCCTTTAACAAAATGAATGCAAAGAATACTGTCTCGAACATTATCGACATCTTTATATGTTCGCAGAGTGAGTTTACAGTAGCGATATTGTGCATCTAAGTATTTATTATATATTTCATTTTTTTTCGACATCGTCGCATTGGCTACGTACTATAAGGATACTGTATGTATTTTAAATATTATTTGTACCGAGGCTTACCTAATGTAGAATCTATTCTAGAATCTATGTGCTCATCTGTGCTCGCTGATGTGACACAACCACCCATGGAATTTCTTAATCTATTAAGCAATTTAAAGGACGACTTTGATTACGGCCAAAACATACTTTGTAGCTCGACACCATCACTTCCATGAAAAGCAAGCCTTTTATAATATATTTTCTCCGGTTACAACCCGACTACTTTTTGTTCAAGGGTATTGAAGTGTGTGTAATTAAACACACATGTTTCATTTATTTTAATTCTAATTAAATCTAAATGGAACAGGGACATGAAATATAAATTACCCTTATTTGTCTTCGGCACGAAGTCAAATGTCCTGTCTTTAGACCTAAGATTAATTCCTGTGCCATCCACCCACACATAAGCCGCCAGGACGTCATCACAAGGTACTTCTAGGTCCTCATATTTGCGCATAGCAGCCTTGTTCAACGCAATTGGTACGGAATTCATCTTGAATGAATTTTATCTAAAAAATAAATAATCTTTATATCTCGAGTCATTAACGCGACGCGTTCCTGCTGTTGTAGTTATATTTATATATATAGTAACTTTGTTATGGAATTAAGTATTAAGTATGTTATGGAAGAGCTGGGAATCTTAAAAATACCTGTCACCTAGACACAGATATTTTTACCGAAAAGGTTTCTCAAATCTTACACATTGTAATGCACTTAATCAATAACACATTTTTAACTTTATTTTAATGGATTTTTTTACAGTAAAACGATGTGAAAGCCGGCATACTTAGACCGAATAATAGACAGCGTTTCAGGCACAAAGGCTGATTATTGTTAGCTTTTACTTTCGTTACTTATAATAGATTCCTGTGCCCAAGAAACGTTAGATAAAAGTATTCTTGAGGTGAAGGATTGCGTAAGGTAAATTTAATTATATTTCCTGTGTTGAAATAAATTAAATCGAAGACTCCTTTCAATTTAGCACTGGCGTAGACAAAAGAGTAAAACTGCATTCAGTCTGCATTAAAAGCACAAACACTTTGCTTTTGAAGCATTCATTCAATCCATAACTTTAAATCACAAAGAATTGTACACGAAATTTAAAATAAATTCTCAGCTTTCTATAAAACTTGTATTCTATAGTTTCGTTTAGTCCGTTTCGTTAATTAGTTATTATATTTTAATATTCCTGTAGACACATAAATAAAAGGTCAGAGACGAAAGCTATTGTTGCTCTAAGCCACGCAAAAAAACTGAAGTGGAAGTGGGCGCATGTAGCGCGCCTCACAGATCACAGGTGGACGAAAACAGTAACTACATGGAGAAGCCCACCAGCTATAATATATATTTCTGTGACGTCACCAAGCGATACCGTAATATACATTATTGCATATTACAAATGAAGGCAAAATATATATTTCTCAGTGTGTGGTAGCTTGCTATAATATATATTATAGTACGGTATATTAATATATATTATAGCTAAGTCTGTTAAAGCTTAAAGATGGCAAGCCTTGGAGGAGGCCTTTACCGGAGAGGGTTCCTGATACATACTAACTGTTAAAGGTAATAACACATGAGATAATTTAGATATTCGTGTATACCTATCTATATATATAAAAGGAAAATGGTCTTCGTTTGAGGCTCCTTCACGCCTAAACCACTGATCGTATCGACATGAAACTACCACCATTCGATGCGAAATTTTCCCTAGATGGTTTATGGCTTATTTATTAAATTCCATTTATTGCTGTTTTACTTTTATGAAAATTTATCCATACGGACTTCACCGCGGAAACATTCGGGGAGGCTTCCTAGAACCTCTAAACGTCAACATCTGTTAAAAACTCGATTTTCGAAATATTTCAATTTTCTTAGCGGGAAGTTAAAAAGAAGAATAATAAAAATATGAAAAAAAATAAAATAATGAAACATAAAATTTATTTTAATTCGTCCAGCAAAGCGGGCGCGAAACGGCTAGTATTATATAATAGCCAACACTTGGACACAGTTCTGGTCACTGGGTGAGATAATGAAAGACAATGAAATGCCAAAGTTACGCACTGTGTAACCATTGCCCGTACGGTAAAAATTACCTACTAAAGCTTAATGATGTGACTACACTCGAGCCATAAAGATTACAGCGCGTATTTTTATTAGTATTTCAGTATCGACATAAAATCTTCTTTCTATATCAAAACGGTTTTCTCAAAGTTAGAACTCCAATATTGTCGAAATGCTGATTCCTTATATACGTACATATTAAATGAAATTTGAACAGTAAATAGAGAGCCTTTATAATATCCAGTCGGCTGTAAATAAATCGAAAATCCAATAAAGCTTTTATTGCTTTTACGTGGGATTTCGTATTCTTGTTCAATTGAACCTTGATGTATATAATACTATTAAATATTTCTATAATAAGTATTTATATTTGGTTCTCGTCTTTGTATACAAAAAAAAACGTTATATATGACGTAGTAAGAATAAGGCAAAAGGAATGACAAAGACAATTGACCGGAAAAGAGGGTAACGCTGGCCATAGACGGACCGCATGTTGCAGTCGAGACCGACTGCTCTAGAGCGGTCGCGTTTAAGTCGTACACGACTGCAACACGACCGCATAATGCAGTCGGCTACGACTGCTTGGAGCAGTTGTGTTCGACCGCAAAATAATACTGATGCGAGTTCATTTACAAGATGGATTTCGATGAAGAAACACTGCTACTTGTACTACTATTACGCAAGCGTAGGCGTAAAAGACACCGTAGTATGTGGGTGCGTCCAATACTACAATCAAGAGAACAGCATGGAATATTTAATACTTTGTATCACCAGCTGAAAGAAGACACTAAAAAGTTTTTCAACTACTTTAAAACGTCCGTGGTTTCATTTGATGAATTAGCTAGTATTTTATTTTATTTGAGGGAGTGGCGCGCGGTCGGCAGCAACCGCTTGTAGCGGTCCGTGTATGGTGGGTCCGGCAGCTCTAAGCAGTCGACCGCACGACGAAACTCGACCGCAGAGCGACTGCTCCGACCGCTCAGAAATTGGTCGTGCGGTCCGTGTATGGCGGATATGAATTTAGTATGGAAACTGCAGTTCGCCGTGCGGCGACCGTTTAGAGCAGTCGGTATCGACTGCAACATGCGGTCCGTCTATGGCCAGCGTAAGACAGACAACGTGGAAGCGGATTGAGAACTAGACACAATAACAAGAAAGCACGACCAACAGATAAATTTTTGGAGATAAGGAAGGAATAATTAGGTTGTGGGCATAAGCCGTTTAATTTCGAAATTTAGAGTCAACTTTTTAAAGGCTTCTACATGCTTCTATCGATGTGGCAACTCACAACAAATAAATCACTAGTATTAACGGTTTTCATGGACCTTTGTTACCGCCACTAGCAATGTACATTTAACTGAAATTAATTAATACCCTAATCTGCATTCGTATTCTACAGAGTTAGGAAAGTAAACATTTTGCTAAACATTTTCTTTTAGTGACTATCTACAAAAAAAATATGGGCATTCAAATCGATGGTCCATATTGGAAAGTTTAGCCCTGCGGGACATTTCCCGGATTTGCCGGAGAAAGTTTACCTATAAACAAAAATTATCAATGAGACGGATACTAATAATTTATATATATACTAGCAAACCGGCCAAGCGTTGCTGTGGCTAAGGTTTTTTTTATAATACATAGCAAACTATTCAAGGGAAATGGAAGGACAACACCAGTCATGGGGACCACCATGCTTTTTTGGTGGTTATGCCATTAAATTGCAGCTTATTTCAAACGGTGGTACTTTCAACACAGCGCTATCTGTTAGAATTGTGACTATCAAATAATAAACAAATATTTTGCAATAAAATAATATTGCGGGTATAAATTGAGATGTAAGCTATCCTATCTTTTAAGTTAGATCAAACTGCACACGGTGTGCAAATTTGATTGAAATCGTTTCGGTAGTTTAGGAGTCCATAGCGGACAAACAACGTGACACGTAATTTATATATATTAAGATTATGACAGTTGTGGCTCCAATTCGGATATTTCTGGACTTTGCGGAGACAATTTTTATAGTCTACATTACTTCTGATGAAAACTAAGCCCTCTATCCATAAATTCTGACCCAGCGGCACACGTCAGCTACTATTTTACGATATCGAAAAGCACTAAACAATATTGGAGTTATGAAGTTCATTTCTGTGATTGAACCGCTCCTATCACGACCGAACTAGGTTAATTCGTTTCACGACGTACTTATACATAGTACAAACAATATTTTTTTATATATCTTCGTTACAAGCTTGAACCTAGGCTTTTCTGTATACCTACATTTTAGTGGTCATAATTACATGCGAAAAGATTAACAATCTTCTGTAGGACATTATTTTTTTATTTATTGAGAAACATTTACAGCTTATTACTAACTTACTTACTAAATACAATATTCTTTTACGGCATTAAATAAATCTTTACAAATAGTTAAGTTCTAATAATATTAACTGGATTGTTAACAATAAAATGATTAACTATATAAATATATATCAAAGAAAGTAATAAACTAAGTAAAAATTGGTTAAGTAACTAGTATTATAACTAAGGGCTGATTTCACCAATGTCGTAGTTATCCGAGAATAGCTATACCAAGGATAAACATATTCGCTTGAATTTAATCCCAGACTACTCACTTTACATTTCACCATGTAAAACATCCGATAAACTAGTCTCAGATTAGCTATTCTTTGGAATAGCCGTTATGCTTATCTGTGGAAGTGTATATTGAGTGAACGAACGAATGAGTGTATAATGAAAACAAATTAAATGTGCAATTTCTTTAAAGAACATGAAGGTTAAATGGAACTTTTTACTTTAGTTGGATTATACGTCAGTTTGAAGCTGTCATGGAACCTACTTTGTAATCTGTGGTCAGGTCATAGAAGCTTTGTTTTGCCTGAGTGTTTATTTTGGTTTTGATTTGAAAGAAGAAAATAAATAACAGAAACAATATCGTTCATGATAATGACCGCTAGAAAAAGAAGTCCTAACTGGCAAATGTACCAGTAATCCTACCTGATAACTGACCATTTTAAGATAGTGGAAAACAAGCGTACCGACGCAGTAACCATGAAAGAAAAAAATGCTGAGTGGAGTAAAATATCCAATGAATTCAATTCGCAAACCAGTTTCAGCCACAGAACCGCGGAAAATTTAAAGGCACAATGGGAAAGCTTAAAAAAATTCACCAAAAAAGAATCTGCTGCTGCAAGGCAGTACATGATTCAAACAGGTAAAATCATTTTATCATTTTACATGCTTATTTTCGCAGCTAAAAGCATCTTCATGATAAACCTATGTTGGTACTGTGACATTCTTAACTATATTTGATTTTTTGTTTAGGTGGGGGACCTGCAAAGCCTAAATCTGACGACCCGTTATTTACCCGGATCTTGGGTCTTATTTCAACAGTTGCTGTTGGACTCGAAAATCCATATGATTGCGATAATTTTATATTAAAAGAAAATGAAACATTGGCTACAGTTAAAATTCCAGATGTATCAGGCATATTTGTGCCGAACACCACTGTGACCAAGTCAACGCCTCTTGACTTGGATATTGATGCTGCAAATTTTACCTGCGATAATGATAAATCACAAGGTGACTGTGCTGCTGATTGGGGAGACTACACCCCAAAGATGCTGCAATCTCAGAAATCTGCTCCTCTGCGTGCACAGTCAGTTCAGCCTGTGGTTCAGCCAGCTAAATCGACGCCTCTTGCCTTGGATATGGATATTGATGACTGTGCTTTAATATCTGTAGAGGATGCTGGAAATACCCCTCTCACTCAAAAGAAAAATTGGAGCAGCAGACGCAGACCTACTTTACCGGTTTCTTCAACTTTAGAAGAGTTACATAAAATTAAAATAAAAGCTATGAATTTTGCTGCTGAGGAGAGAGAGGACGGAAAAAAAAAATTTGAAGTTGAAATAAAAATAAAAAATGAAATATTAAAACGGGAGAAAATCAAAACACGAAATCTTTTTGCACAAATGAAACATCGAAGAATAAATAGAAAACAGCTGACATGACATGGCGGCCATTTTTATCCAAGGAATATCTCCGTATTCGTTCAAAATTGGGCGTATAAATCTTATCCTTGGAATAACGTTTTATTCTCAGGTTAAGTAGTTGGTGAAATGTAAAATTTGCTATTCCAGGGTTAATTCCTTGGAATAAAACTTATCTGAGTTTGGTGAAATTAGCCCTAAGTAGTATAACTTATATGTACACTTATAAAAACTTATGGTTCATCATTCATTCCACTGAGGAGCTCAGATGTCATAATAGCTCTCCTTGCCGACACCACACTTGAGGCGAATATGTCAATATCACAAGTTAGCTGTTAGACTATTAAACTTACTCGCCGCCCTAACCACAAAGCTGTTCCCCCTGTAATTGGTGTTAACCTTAGGTGTGTACAATAGGTGCATATTTTTTAGCGTCCTATTATACACACGGAGAATTTACCGAAAATGTCACATCACTTATAACCAATAGAAAACGTGAATTTCACATCTCTTATAACCAATAGAAAAGTAAATAATGGTGGATTGTTTACAAATTTCAATACATTTCACAAAACTTTAAAAAAAAAAATTAAAATACTTTGACGCATTTCCGGCAGCTAAAATCACTTGGAGGTGTTCCAATGAAGGTCCCCCAAGACTCCTGCATAATCAGTATCATCAGATTCGGGTGCATCGTTATCGCACCGTTACCCACACCTTACTTAGTAGCTCAGGACAGTCAACTTTATCCGTAGCTAAACTTATTAAATATGTAACATCTGCTATCTCACGATTAACTGAGAGAGGAAGAATGTGGAAACGGTTACATCTTGTTAAGTAGTTAGCCAGGAAAGTCTTATCTTTATATTGGAGGTGTCTGATAAATTTCTTTTAAATAAGTTCTATACGATTGCTATAAATGTCATATTGTGGGTTCATTACTTGCGAGGCGTACTCAACGTTAGATCTAACATAGGCAAAGTACAGAGTTTTAAGTGTCTTTACATACCAATTACAACACAATGATTTGTGTTTTCATTGCCGAATAGTCTTAATTGCCTATAGAAAGAAAAATTCATTGACACATAGCTGGCGTACAAACGCACCTCAGAGAATGATAAGTAACGACTTGTTATCGCAATATTGATATGTTGTTACCAATAAACAATTTTTACTTACTCATATTATTCTAATACTTATTCATATTATTCGATAAAACTTACCTTAAAAATATTACATGAAATTCTTCACACTGTAATTTACCTTTATAATAAAACTAATGTATCATTTCAAAAAAATTACAAGACTGACATTTTGGTAATATTGACAATAGACGAATTTTCTTTTATAACTTGCCAGTGTTTTGGGAAATTTAATAAAAATAAACAAAGAGGTTTATATTGAAATTCAGAATATACAAGTTCTTTTGGGACCTTTTTGAAACCCTTCGTTAGAAAGTTCTGAAATTGTTATTTATTAACATAAATAAGTAATGATACATTTGAATGTATTTTTGTGGTTGCTGAATATTCTTGTTTCATATTTTTTTAAATAATGTTTTAATATTTTTTTGTCTCCGTTCCAAGTATTGATTTGAAAACAGTAAGATTGTTTTTAACCAATTTCAAAAAAGGCGAAGGTTACTCAATCCGACCGTTTATATATATTTTTTTATGTGTGCTCGCGGCGTTCGTCGTTTATGAACTGATGTTGATAATTATTTTTTTATTGGAAAGAAGGTTGGGACGAACAGTACCATCCCAAAGCAATCGCGAGGAAGTATCAATAATACTGTTTTTTTTCTTATTTTGTATCCTATTTGAAGTCGGTTATTTTTGTTAAAAATTATTGTAACACAATGGTCAATTATATTAAGTCATTATATATATTTATATAGATCGTGATAAGCTACTCTAATATCTATATTCTTATCACGTTTATATGGGAAAAATAAATTAATAATAGAGATATCAACAAGAGTTTTCAACAAATATTTTACATAACACAGTTTTAAGAAGACAATACTCTATTTATAATATTCTGTGAACCAGCGTTTAAATGACATCGCTTGCAGCATTCGTTTCAAAATGACTGCTATCGAAATTGGCATATTTATATATAACTTTTCGTAAAATCTTTTGTATTGAGTATTTATGAAATTCCAGTTATGTATTTAATACGAATCTTCCCTTTATTTATATTAACCGAAATAAATTCCATATCAAATGTGCAAAGTAAAGATAACAATGTTACAAGGAATATAAACCAAACAGCTAATACGACGCCAAGAATAGTTTCATCCAAGCGACGGCTAGATAGAGTGACTCAGAAACGGTACGAAATCATCAACGTTCTATGGAGGAAAACAAAGATCTTCGAAGACGTCGATATTTCTATTGAAAATATCACGAAACGGTCTAAAAAAGAAAAAACCAGTTCCCCTTCAAAAATTGTTTCCAACGCTCCTTTACAGAGGACAACTACTGGTACTCCAAGTTACATAGAGTTCTACTATTCAGATCTTAATGATGAGAGGATAAAAAGAAGAAATTTAGATACAAAAATTAAAAAGGAGAACATAAATATAGAAACTCGTTCCGTTTTAAATTCACCAGTGTTTTTGTTTCACGTACAGTATGAAACGTGTACATCCACGAAACACACAAAGCATAGACCTGAAAAAACTCCTCTAAGGAACAATTTTAAACGAAGTCAATTTCTAGATTCACTAAAGGTAACAATAAAGAAATATAACGATGAAACCTGCCCCGTCACAACGAAAGCCTTCGAAACAAAAAACCATACTAAAAGTATTGATATTTTAAAATCTGTTCCATTCTCCACGGCATATGATAAAATAAAATTTTTCGAATTGTATGACAGCGACACTCCAACGCCAAAAGGCGAAATAAACCTACCAAATATTGATGACGATGAGAAAATATTGTTAGAAGATATAAATTTTGATATGAAACATGAAAACAAAACGAGATATGTAAAAAAGCACGTTGATACGCCGAAGCCAAGTGGAAGTGATAATGAAAATGATTCTCCAAAAATTGTTATAACAAACATTCCGACGCAAAGTGTTAAAACAACAAAGCATTTCTACAGCCGGACGGCACTTTGGTCTGAATTTCCGTTCATTGCTCTCTATGTGTATGAACCCAGCCAGGTAAATTTCATTAAGGATTTTTATTGCTTGCTAGGATGAGACAAAAATGTTTTGCTTATTTATATCTATTTATTTTTATGGCCAGGTCCAATATTATTTTATGCCATAATGTAATTAACAATCACAGATTATACTATTGGAGGGTGACTGGACTAAAATATATTTATAGAAGGTTCTCTACTAAAATCGTTTAAACACCTGGCGCGAAACAAACAATATTTGTAAATTGAACCTTTAAGCAATTGCAAGCAATAAGTTGCCGCTTTTAAAGCTATCTTTATTCTTATTTTAGCTTACTGCAGCGCAATAAACACATATAAATTTTATTTATTTATAAAAACACTCCACTGCCTTAACAGGCGACCTTTATTTGACAAAAGTCAACAATAAGTGAATAAAATTTACAGACGAAACAAAAAAAAAACAAACATAAGAAATTAATTAGGAAAAACAAAATTACATAATAAAAAGTACAAGAAATTAATTAACTACTACGAGTATAGGCACTAACAAATAATTGAACTTTTGCCAGTTCACTCAACGGACAATGAAAAAGGTCCGTTAAGCTATGTAATTTGTAAACTAAATACACCGAATCATCAAACATCAAATGTTTATATTAAGGTTTTAAATTAAAAATAGTTCTAAATGGAATGTTGCTATTAAAATCGAACAGCCTTACTCAGTCGTCCGTTGAGAGTTAATCGGGCATTTCGTTGCTGAGTTGCATTTCTTACATATTTATTTATTTAAAGAAAAAACTTTTTAACCGGATTAAAGTTATGTATTATTATAAATTTACAATTATTTAACATAATTTTAATTGGATATTATTGGGATAATAATATCCAAATTAAAATCTCAAAAAGAAAAACAATCCGCGAAAATAGAGGACACCCGTGAGCCATTTTTGCCAAAACCCTCCATCTTTTAGTCGATACCAACTCCGGCGAAATAAATACAGATAATGCAACTTTCTCTACAGCTGTGATACTTTTTGACATTCAACACCTTTTGTCTTCAGTCACCGTGACCACGCACGCTGTAAAGCACGCGAAACGTCGGATAAATTTAAAATTATGTTAAATAATTGTAAATTTATAATAATACATAACTTTAATCCGGTTAAAAAGTTTTTTCTTTAAATGTGTAAAGGTTATGTCAATCAAAGACAATATTATATTTATTTATGTAACATTAGAGAAAATAGTTTAATAGACATCTCGGAGAGGACTATAAAACTACATATTTTACTTACTTTCACGTCACGCCGCTATAAACTACGAACATCCTATATGTACATAAGCGTACGACTTACTTCTGTGCGACTGTGTACCTTTAAGGGTATACATTGCTGGGTTAACACTAAACAGACCCCTGATGATTTATACTTTCCAGTTTCTGTATAAGTAAAGTAAAGTAGATTTTATGTTCAAGGTAGTTTCATAAACACGGTACCTTTGGACGCTGAAAAAAATGTTTGGGTCAAAAATGGGTAGAAAAGTGAAAAGTGTTGGCCTCTCTCAACCCTAATGTGGAGCGGATTTTTTTTAATACACAGAATTAATGCTTGCTCGGAAGGCAAACATTGTGAGAACGCTCGCTTAGATATAAAATCCCCATACAGGGCATCCCAAGACTATGGGACATCACGTATCCCCAAGAGAAGAGATCTAATGGTCTGGGGATCTAATCGGTCCATTAGTACCAAACCAAGTAGGAAAACATCAATTTTAAAACTTTTTTACACATTTGAGTCGGTTCTATTCCCAGACGAGACAAGTAATTTTTAGAAAATCATTGAATGCAGTAATATTTACTTTTCAAAATAAAATAAAGTCTTCTTAGAGCAAAATATCCTATCTACGATATTTAAGGTACTTTCCCTTGATGTCCCATAGTTTTGGGACGCCCCGTATAATATTTGGACGCAGATTTATTTTTGATCGAGTGTTTAGTAACTTTGCCAGACTCATGGAGAAATTACTGTAGTGAGTAGTAATCCTAGGAATGAACAATCTAAACTGAGAAACTTGTGTCTAAGAACGAAAGCATATTACAATTTAATTTACGCACTATGTATTTTATAAAATATTTTTTTAGTAATATAGCTTAAAGTTTGAAAGCTGTATCGTTGATATGTAGCTAATTAAGCATGATTAGCTAGTGTAAATCAAAAAATTTTGTTCCTTATTAATATATGAATATTATTGATAAAAATGGTCCATGGCCAAAGTGTCTATGACCCGGCCGTGTACTGTACGTGAATACGTTTATACACAATTGCAATATATAGATTTTGAAGACAGCTGATGATTAAAACTTAAACTAACATCGTAGCTTCTTCAACTCAAAAGTTATTATACTAATGGCAAAAAACGCCATGATTCTTTGTTCTTTTAGCTATCCAGTGATAATGTTTAATTTTGAAATTAGAATCTATCATTCGAAACTACAATGCCAAACTGTATCCCCCCTTTTTGTTATCATTAGATTTTTTGGATTGCATATGTTAGCTAATTTAAAGACGTTCTAGTATAAAATAGGTATTATATTACTTTTAAAATTTAGGAAATGTTTAAAATTTAAAACAATTGCGAAAATGCTTTAAATATAACACGAAATGTAAAATCTAAAACGATCTCAGTATATTAGTATTAATTTGTCCCTTTTTTCAACAAAAAATAATGAATTCCAATTTTTACCGCCATGTATTTAAAAAACATGGTTCAAATGGCACAGGAATTTTGGTTTGACTAGACACAACTGATTCCTGAATCGCGCCATTAACGAGTTATGGAACTACAATCAACAACAATGTAACACAGTAAACTCATTTTCGTAGTCTCATCATATTACACACCCCACGAACGTAATAGTTACACTAGTAGCTATATTCTCTAAGATATAAATGCAAATATTATTTTAGGTTCGTTGTGATGCGGCGGCGTTAAGCCCACATTGGCTTTTGGCATCTGGTTCTTGTTTATTTAGACATTACAAGAGCTATTCTGTGAATGGCCAGTCTGCATATGTAGCTTATTGCACGGATAATTGGAGGAACTCGGAACGAATATCTTATGTAAGGCGAAGCTTCGTTCATCCTCGTTTCTACTTGAGGGATACAAGGCGATATCTTTATAATATTGGTAATTCTTGATTTTATCTTCAGTACGTATCTTAATTGTAATTCACTAACGAATCTTAAGAGCAGTGTTGGCCTTGTGGCTTCAGCGTGCGACTCACATATCCCATCTCATCCCTGGCTGTGCACCAATGGACTTTCTTCCTATGTGCGCATTTAACATTTGCAGGAAGGGTAAAGGAAAACATCGTGAGGAAACCGACATGTCTTAAACCCAAAAGGTCGACGGCGTAACACTGGAGGCTGATCACCTACTTGCCTATTAGATTTTAAAAAAAAATTATCATGAAACAGATTCAGAAATCTGAGGCCAAGACCTAAACAGGTTGTAGCTCCACTGATGTTTTTTAACGTATCTTTATTAGCTAATGAATTTTATTTGTGAATAAAACATCACCAGTCGGCTCATTAATGGCAAGAATATGAATGATGGAATTAAAAATTTTTTAGCGACTATATCATCCGATATTTGGTTCTAGTTTCCTATTTAATGATTAAAATATAAAATAGTTCACATAACCCCAAATTAACCGATTTCTAGCACATGTATATAATGACGAAAACATACTTATAGCGCTCGGTCAGTGACCGTTACTCAAAATATAATAGATACAGATACCGGCAAACATCTTAAACATTAAAGTGAGTGGGAGAACAAAGTTTGCGCAGCGCGGGTCACAAACGTCAACTGATATACCAATCACGCGATCGACACGTCACTCTCCCGCCGCCGCGCACCACCGCCCGCCGCGCCTTTCCTAGTGATACCTATAAATCGCAGACAAGTACATTTGTTTCAAGATGTTTGCCGGTATCTGTACGTGTTGTTGGCGCATTAGGCGTATTTAACATGAGAACGAACCGTATTAAGCGTCAAGAAACGTATAAAAACATATTTGTTTTGATACGTTACTTGAGATTGGCGTGTTATGCGAGAAATCGTATTAAACGCGTTCTACTGTACTTTCTTTTTAATACCATTTAAAATAAATAAGCATTCCCCATTGCGCCATACAGCAAGTTTGTTCATGATACGGTTGTTCATTATGTGCATTTCATCTTAGAAAAAATTTATATTAGATCTAACCCAAGACCAGTACAAGCTTTAAGTAACATATAAAAGAAACATTTAACGATCACAGGTGTTATTGAAATTGTAAATTCAATGTCTGAAACATGTAATGGATGGGCTCCTGTGTCTCTGATGTCTCATCAAATGGCCAATACCCAAGGGATGAGAGGAGTGGCTGTGGGATGGAGTCTGGGCAGGTGACAAGCTAAAAGTTGTTTAAAGACCCAACGGGCACGATAAAAGCGGTTTTCCGCGTTCGTGTATTTTTTATGATGACCCTTCTCCAACACGTATTCTTTGCAATAATGTCCTTTCGCTGTTTAGGAAAAGTGCGCAAATAGAATGTTGAAGTTATACTTCTTTTGGCGCGTTCGGGAAAAATGATGAGAGTCAACGCGCGCGCACAACACCACAAAAAACCGACACCCGCACACCGTCACAAAAAACTGACACCCTGAATATCTGTTCAAACGTCGATAAAACAGTCTGGCCCGCTAGTTGGCGCTGGCTCTGTTTTATCGACAAGTTGCATTGTCTGTCATGGCATTGTGTTTTTCAGAGTCATGTTTATTTAAACCAAAGTAATGATTTCTATACGAGAAAACCTGTTCCAATGTGATAAAAATCATAGTGTTTATTGTAAAATATCATGATAAATATATATTACATCGTTTCGATTGGAAGAGACCATTAAAATGTCCAAGAAAAATGCAATTCGAAGAGGGCAACGTCCCTCTGAAGTGCTGGAAGAATATTATTACGCCAAAGAAGTATAACTTCTAACGCGTGTACATAAGTACACACACGTTTTTTTTTAATTAACACTGCTTGATTATAACAACATAACAATTGAGAAATAATTTTAAAATAAATCCTATTCATATTATTTAATATTGTCTTTGATTAACATAACTTTTATTCATTTAATAAAACACTATTTTGACCGGATTGAAGTTATGTATTATTATAAATTTACAACTATTTAACATAATTTTAAATAGTTGTAAATTTATAATAATACATAACTTCAATCCGGTCAAAATAGTGTTTTATCATATTATTTAAGACAAAAATGACGAATTGAAATGATTACATTTTTAAATTTTAAATAAATAACCTTATACGATCACCAATTTTTATGTTTACATCACTATAATTTGATATAGATTACAAAGTGAAGCCATTTTAGCCAGATGACAGTTTGATGTCAATTGTCAAAGTCTTATCTGACTGAAATGTGCTACTAATGTGCGTCAAAACAATTAACATACATCATTAAAGATATCTAAATGTGTTGCGTACGTTTGAACATCGATATACTGTAATAACGGAGTTAGTTTAGGGATGCTCGAATGTCCCTAAGGAATAAACGTTACATGGTTTCTTCAGTTTCAATGACTTTTCCTAGATAACTTTTTCGAAAATGATTAGTGAATCAGACAGAAATATATGCCGACGACTGTGACTTTTTGTATTTTTCTCGTATATAAAAATTACATGTTGAATGGATAACCTTTTTTGAAGCTTGTTAAAAAAGCTTTTATAGCGGAGTAATCCAGTGTGTCATAGAACCAACACATCGACACGTATGTTGTTACACGGCAAGCGCGCTGGACGCTCTTTATCATCCCCGTAGTAACAAAAAATCCATAGATTTAAAAAGAATTACATTATTCAGCGCAGAAAACGTCTTATGGTTGTAAATTTTGACCTTTAAAGTAGTTGAATAATAAAGAACCTAACTACTGCAGATCCATGTTAGCCGACAGGCGAAACCTGTAAGCTTGATTTTTATTGGACGGACGTAATATCATGACGTACTATATCGACTTTTAACCAATAAGATTAAAGAGCGCCGCCTTTTGTTTTACATACATACTACAATTCTACATGAATCGTATTTTAAATTAAGAAGTATGACATTTTTTACAATACTCCAGTAGACATAGATCTGCCGTAACAAGGATTGATATGTACGTATGTATAACTCATACCAAATGTGCTGTTTTTCAGATACCCAAACAACCTATCTAATAACTTCTCACTTGTGGTCTATGAAAGTCTTATCTATTCAGAAAATTGTCCAGGATTCGCCGAGTTAGTATATTTTTTCATTGTACCTTTTAAACGACTGTGAGTTGTGACTCAGTCATATATATATATATGTATAAACGTACTTAATATACTTTATATAACTTACTAATAATTTTATGTAACTACTATTATTTTTCTTCTAAGTATTACCAAATAAATACCAAAGTAACTCAATTTCTTGGTCGATATTTTCAAATAGCTTCCAGCTTCGGTAAACATTTTTTTTATATTTATATATTGAGAATAAACTCATAGCACAGAAATTATAGTGCTCGTAGATTCATTGCTCCAATAACGCAAATATTTACAAAATTTTACCGCAAACCTAAATTGTTTCTTACATCGTGTAAAAATGGAATTTGGGTAGAATTGATTTTCTTTGACCCTAAAATAACCATTTCCGAGGAATATCATTTGAAGGGACCAAATCAGAGTGGACTTGAATAAATCAAATATTAGATAAAATACATTCGGTTTGACAAATTGCGTCCATTTTCTCGTCTACAACTAAGACTACACTCCACCGTAACTTACACAACGCTTGTGTCAAGTATTTTTTACATAATCCATTCTATACTTTAAGCGAGTTAAATTTACAAAAAATCTTTTTTTTCCTACGTCAGTTCAAATAACATTCTTTAACGAATATAAACACGAACTAATTACCTTATTTACTTAATTTGTGATTTCAGTTGCATTATAGCAGTTTTTGTTTTATCAGAGTGTTATTATTTTCACAAAAAAAAATATATAAGTGACATGTGTAAGATTTTTCCAATTAACCATATTTTTAATTTACAATTCACGTAAAATGTAATAAATAATACACAAATCAAATACTTTTTAGTAAGGGAGCGTTCAAGTATTACGTAACGCAATTTTTGGAGATTATTGACCCCCCCCCCCCATGTAACTCGCCGTAACGTTTTTCAGTACCCAAGTACAGTACTGTACCCAAGTATAGTAAAACGTTTCGTGTCCACCTAGTGACTCTTCAGTTACTATTATGTGGTGTAAGTCGAAAAAAATATTAACAATAACGCGTAATTTAATCCCCGCGCGTTTCGTAACGTTTTACAAAAGGACCCCCCCTCCCAAAACTCGTTACGTTATACTTGAACGCTCCGTAAGTAGTTACAAGTTATGCTTAAAATAATTTTGTAACTTACATAAATATATTTTAAAGATATATATATATTTATATGAAAATGTAATTTTCTATTTTTCCAAAACCAGCATTCATTTAATTAGTAAATACTAAGTTCAATTTACTTAATAATAAAGTTTGAAAATATTTCAGACAACCAGCGTCTAACTTAAGTTGATTTAAAGATAATTAAAGTAATTATAGTGTAATTTACAAAGTCAAATTATACTGAACATTTCACAAAGATAATATTTATGGAAATTAATTGGTGGTTTGATAGCCAGACTAGATTGTTACAACAAATTTAAACCAGTTTATTTAACTACTATAATGACACGTATTTTCTATAACCCTACTCAGTAGATAGAGTATCACAATAGCAATCATTACGTTAGTGAGAAAGAAAAATATTAGAGGACAATTAATGTTTTTTTTTGTCTTAGTTTTTTTTGAGAATGCATATGTCTGACTTCAGTTATTGAAAAATTGTGGTATTAAGAAATATAGACAATACTCTTAATTAGCTTTATCCTTTACTTTTATTAATATTTATGGGATATAATTTATGTATTTATTATGGTACTAAGGTAGTAACAGATATTTTTATTTTATAGCATTTTGTTGGGTGACACAATACATGATTACATAATTCGTTGACACGGCCTATCTCTACATTTGATCACTTAAGTCGCGTTGGTTTTGTAATACTAGGTTATGCACTTGCAATTATTTCGATGTTCTTTTATTAATTACACCCTCAGGTATATTATATCTTGTGACTGTGTTTGCGAGCTGAAAACTATTTTATGCACTTAAAGATAAAGTATTTTGTATTTTTCACTAACTGTGCGTCTCTTTTTGTGTTTGAGTTAAGGATATATCGAAGCGCGTTATATACTCGGGGCTTGATGTTCATTATTAAAAATTGTGTATCAACGGCCATCGAACATTTTTCCTTGCTGCTGCATTTGGACTGATGGAAATGTAATAATAATACAATATTTTATAAAAGTACAAATTAAAAAATATCTCTCTTTTCTTATATATATATAGATAACATTCTATTAATAGAGATTAAGAAGTGTTATTGGACACTTCCTTTTTTTAATATTCTGATAATTAAATTAGGTTAGACTTAAATTACTTATTAGTCTTAAGTTAGGCTATTGTAATTTTAAATGATGTCTCAGGGAAGAGATAATTTAAACATACAACAAACAAATAGGTGAAATGAAATGTAATCAATGAAATTTTATTTTACTAATAATAATTATTATTTATTTGCAACAATATGGTACAAAAATATAATATATACAATCTATACAATGCATGTTCTAACCACACAAAAGGGCATGCAAATTTGTCTTTAAAGATAGAATTTTACATAGAAGTTACATTATGAATCATGACATTATAGTCATTTCTTATATTATTTTATCACTAGATCACATTATGGATTATCGCAAAGAACAAACACAATGAATACTTTATGACAATCTGAACTCAGCCTAGTTACACTATTATTTCAGGAAATCGCACAAAAAGCCGAACGTGTATTGCCTGTCATTATCGACATCCGATAAAATTGAGAATTCTATGAACGGAATGTTATTGATTGGAGGGAAACTGATTGCTCTCTACTCACAGGTCAGACACGTTTGCTCTTCAGAATTATAAAGATAGACTATCTATCTAATTCTTCTCAAAGGAGTGAAATATGCTAGGGACCGTTCAAGTATTACGTAAGTAAATTTACTGCAACTTATTACCCCCCCCTCCTTTTGACAGCATAAGGAAGCAAAGCTCTCAAAAAAATATATAATATAATAGTTTTCAAGCATAGACAATGTGTGGGTAATATGTATAAAAATAAAATAAGTACTGTGGACGTAATCACCAAAAAAGAAAATCAACCAAACTCCCCCCCGCCCCCCTATAGTGCTTACGTAATACTTGACCGGCCCGCTATTTGTAGATGGAATTTCCGTTTTCTTTATTAAATAGCCTTTTTTATTTCTATCATTATTGTGTAGTAGTAGTGTAGAATGGTAGAGAAATTAATCCCCTAATCCATTCTATAAGTTCAACACAAGCCGTTAGATTGGTCCTACACATGTTTTATTTTGCATATGAAAAAACATTCTATCACTTATTGAAGTTGTACGGTTCCTGGGTCATTAGGGTGCTTTAAATAACACAGGATATTATTTTTACTACATATTAACCACACACAGTACAACATAATAAATGCGAAATAGTTAAATGTTATGCTATGAAACACTAAATGAATGTAATGTAATTGTTGTAGAGAGTGCCTGTGTCTGACTATACTCGGGGCGTAACTCCGACGATTTAGGATATCGCTTATAAAGCTAAGAAAGCTTGAGTGAGCAAATTACAGAAGTGCTATATTTATAATATACTAAGGGTCTGTTTCACAATGTACGGATAAGTTCTACATAAGTTCCAAATTGGCTATTTATTACTTATTGGTAGGATAAACACTATTGTTTTCACGACTGTAAGATAGCGCTATTCGTCACATAAAGTCCATCATAAGTTATGAGTCCGATGAAGTGGCAAATAGCACAATTTTCAGACCCTTAATGTACTAACGAGAGTCAAGCTCATTCATATAAGTCAGATAAAATTGCTGCTTGGTGTAATGGAACCGAATTAAAATAACGTAGCCACTGTAGATTTATGTAGATGTAAATAACGATTTTTCTTTTCCAAAGGATGAGCTAAGTCCCTCGGGAGAGCAATCAGCTCTTTACACTGGCGTCTGGCGTCACATTCCTTGGTTACTCGATATTGCCAGGGAGCCAGATGATTTTATGCCTGCATAGCATAATAAACTATTACACTGATATATTGTCTTTTATTAATTAAATTATATTAATCGTGAGATTGTCTTTCTAATGTTGTATTTATGCTTTTTGAATTTAGTGGCTACAGCGTGCGACTCTCATCCCTGAGGTCGTAGGATCGATCGCCGGCTGTGCACTAATGGACGGACTATATGCGCATTTCACATTCGCTCGTAGTGATGGAAAACATCGTGAGGAACCCGACTTGCCTTAGGCCAGGATCTCACGCCATTATCCTGCACATTTTTTCGCAGTATACGTCTTAACGAATAAATAGTGGCGCATACAGTGTCCATAGATTCACACGTCGTTTATACGTTTAAACGAATACTCGCCGGACTTGTCAATCAAATTTAATGAACTTTAACGTATTAGGTTTGCAGTAGCATATATGGCGAATAGTCGCAGTTTTCACACACTGTTCGTTTTTACACGAATAAAAATCTACCATATGAACATTGAACCTGAAAGCTGTGTGAGCCTGGCCTTAGACTCAAAAAGTCGACGGTGTTTGTCAGACACAGAAGGCTGATCACCTACTTGCCTATTAGATTGACAAATGATCATGAAACACATACAGAAATCTGAGGCACAACCCTAAAGAAGACTGTACCGCCACTTTTTTTGTAACACAATCAACTGATTTTCTATAGAAGATATATAATATCAATGGCCAAACCTTATGAAGTTAGCCATATAATATCTACCTTTGTCTTATACAATGATTTGTAGCCTAATAAATCTTCAAAACCATCTTTTTTGTGATCTATTCTTGAGTTATATTAAGTTATACGAGCCTCAATGTAAATGAAAGTTCAGTGATGCGAGTGATTGTATTTACGATGATCTTTTGACAATACATAAAATCACTGATGCGGAAGTCACCTGACCCTACGGACCCTGCAGGGTAGCCTTGATTTAAATTTTGACACAAAACCCTACGTTTTATAGCAATTATATTGAAGGCTTCCTATTATTTATTTAGTAAAAAACTATTATAGGAGCTGCCACGTTAGTTACAGGTACAAAAAAAGTTTTACATTAATCACCCCTAAACAACACAATCAACTTATACTTTATTGAACTTTTTGAAATTGTAGCAATAAATATCTACGTAAAATGCATGCACCAGAATACAACAAAATCCGCTTATAAATTTCCTAGGAAATCCGGAATTTCCTAGGAATAGGAAAAACCAAACGTAAAATAATAAGTAAGCGATAACCAAACGGCATGTGTGCTCTGATTGGTTGAATAAGTCCCTAACCTAACATAACCTAACCGTTAAGAATCTCACGAATGGATATCCGTTAGTATACATATTTATCACGAGACGTCACAAATTGATAAATTTACTAAAATGTTTACGTAACAATACAATTTATTTCTCGTTTAGAATCCTACGAAAGTTTACAAATTTGCGTATTTTGATATCTTCCGGTGTCACATAAAAAAACTAAAATTAAGAATACCTACTATTACATAAAAGTAAAACACTAAAATACGTTACGATACCCAAGCTGGACATATTGACGTGGAATATTTCAATCAAAAAATCAATCTTCAATCTTGGACCCCGATTTTGCTCGTGAATTATCAACTTTTAAATATACCATTCCTTCACGTAACACGTAGATGTAGCTACAGCAGCCCTGCGATTCTGTAACTCACTTTTCGAACTCACACAGCGGTTTTCGCATCGGCGGTCGCTCTGAAATTAGTCGAGAAGCAGTCATTTTGTCAGCGAAAACCGCTGTGTGAGTTCGAAAAGTGAGTTACAGAATCGCAGGGCTGTACATTAAAGGGGAATTGGTGATAGAAGAACCACCTTTAGCGGCACTGGATGAAGCATATAATATACATACCACAAAGAACGGTTCGGTGATCATTGTTACACAATTTGTTTTAACAATATTTATTAAGTCCTAAGTAAATACCTCAGTTTGGCCTTTGTTATACTCAATAAACCACAAAAATGCTTACAATTTTCCTCAGTCGTAGGGAAAAGGGAATATTAAACAAAGGAGCATCGGGAAAGATTTTATAATCATTACACGTTATCATGTTAAAAAATCCACTTTAAACTTGTTCTTAAGTAAAATTGTTACTATCATGCATAGTTCATTTCATCTAACATTACTTCTTTAGAGGTAGTCCCTTCATAAGTTTGGGTAATAAAATATATCAGATGCCATTGTCATGCCGTTGCCAATGTCGCTTGGATTCAAGCATTTTTATAAATCTATAGACAAATAAGGAGGAATTGAGGTAATGTAAATTTGACGATAAAAAATGGCTACTAAATTTTTATGGTTAAAATTAAGTTTATCGAAAAAAAACGTGTGTGTACTTATGTACACGCGTTAGAAGTTATACTTCTTTGGCATAACAAGATTAAAGAAAATACGACATGTGTAGAAAAAAACGACACTAGAAAAAACTAAAATGTTGACTAAAGCTAACTTCAGGGTGTCGATTTTTTGTGACGACTGATCACTTCATGATTTTTCCCTAACGCGCCAAAAGAAGTATATAACTTCAAAAATTTACACAAATCAAACAAAACGATATTTTGTATTTCTTTATTCATCACCCAACTTTTATCACTAAAACTAACTAGAAAGTGAATTAAATAAGTGAACACACAGCATTTTGTCAGTAAAATTTGGTACTACTATACTTTGTTAATTATGATGGAATGTACCTATAATAAGTCATACATACAATTAAACAACGCTTTATAGATCTTGTTAATATTACTATAGTATTATAATTATTATTATTATAAATTATTAATATAGTACTATATCGACTTTTAACCAATAAGATTAAAGAGCGCCGCCTTTTGTTTTACATACATACTACAACACTACATGAATCGTATTTTAAATTAAGAAGTATGACATTTTTTACAATACTCCAGTAGACATAGATCTGCCGTAACAAGGATTGATATGTACGTATGTATAACTCATACCAAATGTGCTGTTTTTCAGATACCCAAACAACCTATCTAATAACTTCTCACTTGTGGTCTATGAAAGTCTTATCTATTCAGAAAATTGTCCAGGATTCGCCGAGTTAGTATATTTTTTCATTGTACCTTTTAAACGACTGTGAGTTGTGACTCAGTCATATATATATATATGTATAAACGTACTTAATATACTTTATATAACTTACTAATAATTTTATGTAACTACTATTTATTTTTCTTCTAAGTATTACCAAATAAATACCAAAGTAACTCAATTTCTTGGTCGATATTTTCAAATAGGTTCCGGCTTCGGTAAACATTTTTTTTATATTTATACATTGAGAATAAACTCATAGCACAGAAATTATAGTGCTCGTAGATTCATTGCTCCAATAATGCAAATATTTACAAAATTTTACCGCAAACCTAAATTGTTTCTTACATCGTGTAAAAATGGAATTTGGGTAGAATTGATTTTCTTTGACCCTAAAATAACCATTTCCGAGGAACATCATTTGAAGGGACCAAATCAGAGTGGACTTGAATAAATCAAATATTAGATAAAATACTGTATTCGGTTTGACAAATTGCGTCCATTTACTCGTCTACGACTAAGACTACACTCCACCGTAACTTACACAACGCTTGTGTCAAGTATTTTTTACATAATCCATTCTATACTTTAAGCGAGTTAAATTTACAAAAAATATTTTTTTTCCTACGTCCGCGTCAGTTCAAATAACATTCTTTAACGAATATAAACACGAACTTATTACCTTATTTACTTGTGATTTCAGTTGCTTTATAGCAGTTTTTATTTTATCAGAGTGTTATTATTTTCACAAAAAAAATTATATAAGTGACATGTGTAAGATTTTACCAATTAACCATATTTTTAATTTACAATTCACGTAAAATGTAATAAATAATACACAAATCAAATACTTTTTAGTAGCGTTCAAGTATTACGTAACGCAATTTTTGGAGATTATTGACCCCCCATGTAACTCGCCGTAACGTTTTTCAGTACCCAAGTACAGTACTGTACCCAAGTATAGTAAAACGTTTCGTGACCACCTAGTGACTCTTCAGTTACTATTATGTGGTGTAAGTCGAAAAAAATATTAACAATAACGCGTAATTTAACCCTCGCCCCGCATCGTAACGTTTTACAAAAGGACCCCCCCTCCCAAAACTCGTTACGTTATACTTGAACGCTCCCTAAGTAGTTACAAGTTATGCTTAAAATAATTTTGTAACTTACATAAATATATTTTAAAGATATATATATATTTATATGAAAATGTAATTTTCTATTTTTCCAAAACCAGCATTCATTTAATTAGTAAATACTAAGTTCAATTTACTTAATAATAAAGTTTGAAAATATTTCAGACAACCAGCGTCTAACTTAAGTTGATTTAAAGATAATTAAAGTAATTATAGTGTAATTTACAAAGTCAAATTATACTGAACATTTCACAAAGATAATATTTATGGAAATTAATTGGTGGTTTGATAGCCAGACTAGATTGTTACAACAAATTTAAACCAGTTTATTTAACTACTATAATGACACGTATTTTCTATAACCCTACTCAGTAGATAGAGTATCACAAAAGCAATCATTACGTTAGTGAGAAAGAAAAATATTAGAGGACAATTAATGTTTTTTTTTGTCTTAGTTTTTTTTGAGAATGCATAATATGTCTGACTTCAGTTATTGAAAAATTGTGGTATTAAGAAATATAGACAATACTCTTAATTAGCTTTATCCTTTACTTTTATTAATATTTATGGGATATAATTTATGTATTTATTATGGTACTAAGGTAGTAACAGATATTTTTATTTTATAGCATTTTGTTGGGTGACACAATACATGATTACATAATTCGTTGACACGGCCTATCTCTACATTTGATCACTTAAGTCGCGTTGGTTTTGTAATACTAGGTTATGCACTTGCAATTATTTCGATGTTCTTTTATTAATTACACCCTCAGGTATATTATATCTTGTGACTGTGTTTGCGAGCTGAAAACTATTTTATGCACTTAAAGATAAAGTATTTTGTATTTTTCACTAACTGTGCGTCTCTTTTTGTGTTTGAGTTAAGGATATATCGAAGCGCGTTATATACTCGGGGCTTGATGTTCATTATTAAAAATTGTGTATCAACGGCCATCGAAACATTTTTCCTTGCTGCTGCATTTGGACTGATGGAAATGTAATAATAATACAATATTTTATAAAAGTACAAATTAAAAAATATCTCTCTTTTCTTATATATATATAGATAACATTCTATTAATAGAGATTAAGAAGTGTTATTGGACACTTCCTTTTTTTTAATATTCTGATAATTAAATTAGGTTAGACTTAAATTACTTATTAGTCTTAAGTTAGGCTATTGTAATTTTAAATGATGTCTCAGGGAAGAGATAATTTAAACATACAACAAACAAATAGGTGAAATGAAACGTAATCAATGAAATTTTATTTTACTAATAATAATTATTATTTATTTGCAACAATATGGTACAAAAATATAATATATACAATCTATACAATGCATGTTCTAACCACACAAAAGGGCATGCAAATTTGTCTTTAAAGATAGAATTTTACATAGAAGTTACATTATGAATCATGACATTATAGTCATTTCTTATATTATTTTATCACTAGATCACATTATGGATTATCGCAAAGAACAAACACAATGAATACTTTATGACAATCTGAACTCAGCCTAGTTACACTATTATTTCAGGAAATCGCACAAAAAGCCGAACGTGTATTGCCTGTCATTATCGACATCCGATAAAATTGAGAATTCTATGAACGGAATGTTATTGATTGGAGGGAAACTGATTGCTCTCTACTCACAGGTCAGACACGTTTGCTCTTCAGAATTATAAAGATAGACTATCTATCTAATTCTTCTCAAAGGAGTGAAATATGCTAGGGACCGTTCAAGTATTACGTAAGTAAATTTACTGTAACTTATTCCCCCCCCTCCTTTTGACAGCATAAGGAAGCAAAGCTCTCAAAAAAATATATAATATAATAGTTTTCAAGCATAGACAATGTGTGGGTAATATGTATAAAAATAAAATAAGTACTGTGGACGTAATCACCAAAAAAGAAAATCAACCAAACTCCCCCCCCCCCCTATAGTGCTTACGTAATACTTGACCGGCCCGCTATTTGTAGATGGAATTTCCGTTTTCTTTATTAAATAGCCTTTTTTATTTCTATCATTATTGTGTAGTAGTAGTGTAGAATGGTAGAGAAATTAATCCCCTAATCCATTCTATAAGTTCAACACAAGCCGTTAGATTGGTCCTACACATGTTTTATTTTGCATATGAAAAAACATTCTATCACTTATTGAAGTTGTACGGTTCCTGGGTCATTAGGGTGCTTTAAATAACACAGGATATTATTTTTACTACATATTAACCACACACAGTACAACATAATAAATGCGAAATAGTTAAATGTTATGCTATGAAACACTAAATGAATGTAATGTAATTGTTGTAGAGAGTGCCTGTGTCTGACTATACTCTCGGGGCGTAACTCCGACGATTTAGGATATCGCTTATAAAGCTAAGAAAGCTTGAGTGAGCAAATTACAGAAGTGCTATATTTATAATATACTAAGGGTCTGTTTCACAATGTACGGATAAGTTCTACATAAGTTCCAAATTGGCTATTTATTACTTATTGGTAGGATAAACACTATTGTTTTCACGACTGTAAGATAGCGCTATTCGTCACATAAAGTCCATCATAAGTTATGAGTCCGATGAAGTGGCAAATAGCACAATTTTCAGACCCTTAATGTACTAACGAGAGTCAAGCTCATTCATATAAGTCAGATAAAATTGCTGCTTGGTGTAATGGAACCGAATTAAAATAACGTAGCCACTGTAGATTTATGTAGATGTAAATAACGATTTTTCTTTTCCAAAGGATGAGCTAAGTCCCTCGGGAGAGCAATCAGCTCTTTACACTGGCGTCTGGCGTCACATTCCTTGGTTACTCGATATTGCCAGGGAGCCAGATGATTTTATGCCTGCATAGCATAATAAACTATTACACTGATATATTGTCTTTTATTAATTAAATTATATTAATCGTGAGATTGTCTTTCTAATGTTGTATTTATGCTTTTTGAATTTAGTGGCTACAGCGTGCGACTCTCATCCCTGAGGTCGTAGGATCGATCGCCGGCTGTGCACTAATGGACGGACTATATGCGCATTTCACATTCGCTCGTAGTGATGGAAAACATCGTGAGGAACCCGACTTGCCTTAGGCCAGGATCTCACGCCATTATCCTGCACATTTTTTTCGCAGTATACGTCTTAACGAATAAATAGTGGCGCATACAGTGTCCATAGATTCACACGTCGTTTATACGTTTAAACGAATACTCGCCGGACTTGTCAATCAAATTTAATGAACTTTAACGTATTAGGTTTGCAGTAGCATATATGGCGAATAGTCGCAGTTTTCACACACTGTTCGTTTTTACACGAATAAAAATCTACCATATGAACATTGAACCTGAAAGCTGTGTGAGCCTGGCCTTAGACTCAAAAAGTCGACGGTGTTTGTCAGACACAGAAGGCTGATCACCTACTTGCCTATTAGATTGACAAATGATCATGAAACACATACAGAAATCTGAGGCACAACCCTAAAGAAGACTGTACCGCCACTTTTTTTGTAACACAATCAACTGATTTTCTATAGAAGATATATAATATCAATGGCCAAACCTTATGAAGTTAGCCATATAATATCTACCTTTGTCTTATACAATGATTTGTAGCCTAATAAATCTTCAAAACCATCTTTTTGTGATCTATTCTTGAGTTATATTAAGTTATACGAGCCTCAATGTAAATGAAAGTTCAGTGATGCGAGTGATTGTATTTACGATGATCTTTTGACAATACATAAAATCACTGATGCGGAAGTCACCTGACCCTACGGACCCTGCAGGGTAGCCTTGATTTAAATTTTGACACAAAACCCTACGTTTTATAGCAATTATATTGAAGGCTTCCTATTATTTATTTAGTAAAAAACTATTATAGGAGCTGCCACGTTAGTTACAGGTACAAAAAAAGTTTTACATTAATCACCCCTAAACAACACAATCAACTTATACTTTATTGAACTTTTGAAATTGTAGCAATAAATATCTACGTAAAATGCATATGTCACCAGAATACAACAAAATCCGCTTATAAATTTCCTAGGAAATCCGGAATTTCCTAGGAATAGGAAAAAACCAAACGTAAAATAATAAGTAAGCGATAACCAAACGGCATGTGTGCTCTGATTGGTTGAATAAGTCCCTAACCTAACATAACCTAACCGTTAAGAATCTCACGAATGGATATCCGTTAGTATACATATTTATCACGAGACGTCACAAATTGATAAATTTACTAAAATGTTTACGTAACAATACAATTTATTTCTCGTTTAGAATCCTACGAAAGTTTACAAATTTGCGTATTTTGATATCTTCCGGTGTCACATAAAAAAACTAAAATTAAGAATACCTACTATTACATAAAAGTAAAACACTAAAATACGTTACGATACCCAAGCTGGACATATTGACGTGGAATATTTCAATCAAAAAATCAATCTTCAATCTTGGACCCCGATTTTGCTCGTGAATTATCAACTTTTAAATATACCATTCCTTCACGTAACACGTAGATGTAGCTACAGCAGCCCTGCGATTCTGTAACTCACTTTTCGAACTCACACAGCGGTTTTCGCATCGGCGGTCGCTCTGAAATCAGTCGAGAAGCAGTCATTTTGTCAGCGAAAACCGCTGTGTGAGTTCGAAAAGTGAGTTACAGAATCGCAGGGCTGTACATTAAAGGGGAATTGGTGATAGAAGAACCACCTTTAGCGGCACTGGATGAAGCATATAATATACATACCACAAAGAACGGTTCGGTGATCATTGTTACACAATTTGTTTTAACAATATTTATTAAGTCCTAAGTAAATACCTCAGTTTGGCCTTTGTTATACTCAATAAACCACAAAAATGCTTACAATTTTCCTCAGTCGTAGGGAAAAGGGAATATTAAACAAAGGAGCATCGGGAAAGATTTTATAATCATTACACGTTATCATGTTAAAAAATCCACTTTAAACTTGTTCTTAAGTAAAATTGTTACTATCATGCATAGTTCATTTCATCTAACATTACTTCTTTAGAGGTAGTCCCTTCATAAGTTTGGGTAATAAAATATATCAGATGCCATTGTCATGCCGTTGCCAATGTCGCTTGGATTCAAGCATTTTTATAAATCTATAGACAAATAAGGAGGAATTGAGGTAATGTAAATTTGACGATAAAAAATGGCTACTAAATTTTTATGGTTAAAATTAAGTTTATCGAAAAAAAACGTGTGTGTACTTATGTACACGCGTTAGAAGTTATACTTCTTTGGCATAACAAGATTAAAGAAAATACGACATGTGTAGAAAAAAACGACACTAGAAAAAACTAAAATGTTGACTAAAGCTAACTTCAGGGTGTCGATTTTTTGTGACGACTGATCACTTCATGATTTTTCCCTAACGCGCCAAAAGAAGTATATAACTTCAAAAATTTACACAAATCAAACAAAACGATATTTTGTATTTCTTTATTCATCACCCAACTTTTATCACTAAAACTAACTAGAAAGTGAATTAAATAAGTGAACACACAGCATTTTGTCAGTAAAATTTGGTACTACTATACTTTGTTAATTATGATGGAATGTACCTATAATAAGTCATACATACAATTAAACAACGCTTTATAGATCTTGTTAATATATTTCCGCTTGAATTTTGTTGATTATATTTTTTATCAAATAGGTGGGCAACCGTGCTGGACACACGTCTTATTTTTAAGATTTTTGCTTACATTAAATTTCTAAAGCTCAACAAGGATTCGAATTTCTCTGGCCCAAGAATTTACTTACTAGACATTAAATCTTGTGGGACAATTAACAAAATTCATATTGTATCTTGTAAGTGTAACTTAAGATTTCACGTATTTAGCCTAAGGGTGCGTACAGACTATGTAACATATTATATAACTTGTGTTTTATAACACGTCCACATTATGTAACCTTGTTATTTAACATTATAACATAAAACAATACTGTACACATTAGAATAACAATGCAATATAACAATGTTATATAACCATTTTAAATAACAAAATAAAAACAAAAAAACGTAGATGCTGGGTTCGTCCTAGCATACATATCAATAACATGTTATCATAACATGTTTTATAACATTCAGTGTCCACATTATCTGAAACATGTTGTATAGCAATGTTCTATAACATGTTATGTTATATAGTCTGTACGCACCTTTAGATATGCCGGTTTCCTTACGATATTAACCCCATACATTTTATTGTGTTCATAGATCTATTAGTTCCTTAAATTACATATAATAGAGAGACGCTTAGTGGAAATAGCCTACGGCATAAAACTTTACGTGGGCGGCGTATACAAGGACGTCTACGAAATGAAAAGAAAAATCTATTTGTAATACATATTGGAAAATAACAGATTTCGTAAGCTTATATTTACAAGTTTGCACGAGAAATTTATTGAGGAATTGAAATAATAACACCGGTACTCGGTAAATATTGAGTTTTGTGACCTCAAGTATGCGATATTGAAAGATCACAATTATTCGAATCGGAACTTTTTAAGAAGATCATTTGTTTATGCTATTATGGCATAATCTGTGCAAATTGCGCTGTCTATGATTAGCACCAACTTGACACATTGTTATCTGTTTTTAATTATTAGAAAATTAAGACTTGGGTTACAGAGTACTGGCATAAATTAAAATGCAATTTTGAAAGAAAAAATACTTTTTAACTCCTATACGAGTAAAAAATAAAATACTAATAAACCTGATACACTCTAACAGAAAGTACAATAGGCAATTTAGGAGTGGTACTTTTTTTGTATCGATAACTCTATTTACGCCGCTAATTAATAATATACCATTAGTAATTAGCGGCGCAAATCGAGTCTGTACACAGAATATTGTCCTGTCAAAGATGGCCTAAAGGTTATAAGGCCATAAACTCCAAAAAAAAAACCTGTCCAAGACTTGCGACTTACTTTGATTACTTTCAGACAACTGGGTATGGGAGTGGGTTCTTCTTTACTGTATTACAGTATTGTAGTTTACAAACTATATCGAGAAGAACTTTGAGAGATTTTGAGTGTTATAGGTCTGTTATGGCCCATTTAGATGGAGAGAGTTTCTCGTCTCGAATGTACGATTATTGAAAGAATATAAAAAAGTTTCTTCGTCTAAACATTCACACCTCTCGCTCTTCCCCTTTGGCGAGAATCGCCTCGCAATGGAAAATTTATTGTGTCCGTGTAAACAGAATTTCAAAAGCAATAATCGTATTTCGAGGTTTTGTGCCAGCTACCATGAGTGCAGTGCTTGAGGGTGTTTTAATTATTAGTACAAAAATTAATTCAACGTAAACGGAAAAAAAAATTGGGTTAAAAAATGGGTTTTTGTAAAAAAAAATTCAGTGTTCCACAAACACTCGTAACTTCTATAAAGTTAAATTAATTTAATAATATCGGCAGACCCAAAATTAAAAGGGTTTTTGGGATATTTTTGAGAACAACCCTGCTAAACTCGAATGAAACATCTCGCACTCAAAACGGTTCAAACCGATTTGTACGATACTCGCGTGAACATAAAAAAATGTCATATGAGATCGTGTTTATACTAGTCGAGTTTCTCGTAAGAATCTTCTTACTAAAATTTCGATGTGTAAACAGACGCAGGAAATTATCGCCTAGCGATAAATCCCTGGCGATTCTCGTATGACATAATCATAGGCGAGAAATTAGTTCTTGCCTGTATGTAAACATTTTGATACGATAATGCTATGGCGATTATTGCTGGTGATAGTTGCCTACGATTTCTCGCACCAAAATGTACGAGAAACTCTCCCCATCTAAATGGGCCTTTAGTCATTTTAATCGTCAAAGTAATTCTTGCTCATGACAGCACGCATCCAAGGTACGTAATTGGCAGTTCTTGTGTAGATTCCGTATTTTCCGCGTTTTCCACAGCCATCACCAAAGCTTGTTATACCCTGTAATGATAATATATGTAGTTTTTAATTTATCTGTCAAATTTGTACACACGATTTATTGCAAAACGTGTCTCAAATCACAGTCAAAAGTCTCAAACGAGAAAATTTTTGGTAATAATCTTAAGACATTTAAGTCACGTCTCGGCTAAAACGAATTAAAAATGAATACAACCTTGTTGAAATTTTAATTTTTAATGTAACCTTTGCGAGTTCTCAAAGTGAAAGAGATTGCCAAACATACAGAAATAAATTGTTTTTTACCTGTAAGTAATACCGCATAGATCTATCCCTACATAGCAATGGACCGCCAGAATCGCCTGCGCAGGAGTCGCGGCGACCGCGTCCAGCACATACCATGTTATCTGTTATAGCGTATTGCCAGTACGAACGACGACACACACCCTGCTGTATTGTTGATACCTTAAAATATAAAGAAATATTAATATTATATATTAATAGGTCATTAATTTAATTAAATGTTAAAAGAAAGTATATCTGAAATATATGCGCAATCGTAAAAACGTTTCGCAAAGTAAATTGATAAAAGTCAAAGCTATTGCTAATTTATTTCTTGCTTCTCGCCGGTCAGTTATCAGTTAAAATATATTTGTTTTACATAAACTCGTTTATTATATAGTTGTTAAAAGTTTAGTTTCCTGTAATATACACTTCTAACACTACGTCAACTCCGAACTTTGATGATTGATGACAAAAATTTAACATGACATCCTTAGGATTCCTCCGCTGACATATGATGTTCCAGCCTTGACTTTTCACACACACCAATACTATATTTCGTGCCCCCATACATAAAATGTGTAGACACAATTCTCTTTGAACGTCGGTGTAATTTGCTCCTCTGCTGCTTTCAAATTACATTTAAATTTAATATTTATATTTATTTATTCCATGTATTTTTCTTCCAGTGTCGCCACTATCTTTTAGGTCTAGGCCACATGTTTGAAATATATGTGTAGGTATCTCTTTCGTGTAAATTAGTCTTCTGTTCCTGACGACTTTTTTGGGTCTAAGGCATTTCGGTGCTCACAGTGTTTTCCTTCGCCGTACAAGCGAGTGTTAAATGCGCACATGAAAGTTCATTGATACACAGCCGGGGTTCGAACCAACGACCTCAGAGATGAGAGTCGCACTCTTAAGCCACTGGGCCAACACTGTCCAATATTTTGATTGCTGTGTTTATTTTATGTGTTGGTACTTATTATTTTATTTCTGTTTAATTTAGTTGTATTTACTCTTCCATTTATAAAAAGTTAATTAAACGAAAATTTAAAGACACATCTATCTTATCGTATTTGTGATGTGTTTGTTATATTCTCAATCAGAGTATAAATGTGACTATGCGTCATTTAAGTAATAAAGTTTTATAATACGTCTATGAATAAGACCGTTGCATGCAACGCGCCCTGGCCTAGTGAAGGCTGAATTAAAAATGTTGCCAAGTAAGTCGTATATCTAAAGGTGTCTTACATAAATATCAGTGCGTGACTAACAGGCATAGATCGGATCGCTTAAACAAGAACTTAATTTATTATGACAATCATTAAGGAATTATTACAAGTGCTACGAACATACAAGTGATTTATAGCTTTCATTATAACATTTTAGATCAGGGTTATTTCAGTAAACTTAAATTTAAAAAAATCAGTGGCGCTACAGCCTTTTTAAGTCTGGGCCTCAGGTTTCTGAATCTGTTTCATGATCATTTGACAATCTAATAGACAAATAGGCGAACAACCCCCTGTGACTAACACACGCCGTCGACTTTTTAGATCGAAGGCAAGCCGGTCCTGCCAATGTTCGAGCGAATGTTAAAAGCGCACATAGACAGAAAGTCCATTGGTGCATAGCCGGGGATCGAATTTACGATGAAAGTCGCACGCTGAAGCCACTAAGCCAACACTGCTCTTTCAGTAAACGAAAGAAATAGTTTATTATGATATTACAATTAAATTTTATAGCTGATTAATTTCAGTTTCCGTAAGTTATTTCTCTCTTAGAAATAACGTTCCCATACATGATAAATTAAACTATATAATACTCCCTAGGGTATTAAAACACTCAATCTTACGGTTAAGAAAAACATCGTGAGGAAAATGCCTTTGATCAAGAAGTGGACGGCCCGTCACCTACTTGCCTGATCACGTAACAAATAAAGACATCTGAGGCCAAGACCTAACAGGTTGTAGCCACTGGCTTATATTATATATAAAACAGTTTAAGATAAGTTAAAAAATGAAATACAAATATCGTGAATAAATTAAAAAAACAGGGAAAATAAATATACCTCGTCTTTGAAAACACGATATTAAAATGATTAATTCGCATTATGTTTAAATCCCTCTCATCATTTTTATGCCTCAAATATTATTTAATGCGTCCCTAAGGCATTTTAGATTCTTCCCAAAGTAGTACATCATCGCAAGCATTTTACCAGGTATCTTTTATCATTATTAAAGGTTAATGCTTTTATCATATTAATGGAATTAAAATTAAATTTTTATATTTATTAAGAAAAATAATGCCACAAACAGCCTACCCCTGTGAAATAAAATATATTCCGATCAGATTCAGAATGTACTCGAAAAAGGGCGATTCTGTAACTCACTTTTCGAACTCGCACAGCGGTTTTGTCGCGCTCATAAAAGTCGTGAAGCAGTCATTTTACGATTTGGCATTCTGATTAACAATAAACTACAAGCTCCCTCCTTTTCAGAATGCCAAATCGTAAAATGACTGCTTCACGAGTGATTTGAGCGCGACCGCCGCTGCGAAAACCGCTGTGCGAGTTCGATAAGTGAGTTACAAGAGAGAGAAGAGAATCGCAAGGCAGGTCGAAAGCACGCATAATGGACCAGCGTGTAAGGTGAATTATGAGAGTGGAGGGAGCGAGCTCTGTGGTACCTCATGGAGAAACAGGAATAAGAAAATCACAACTGATAATCCTGCCTAAAAAGGCACATTGAGATTTCGTATGAAGTGGAGATTTCTATTCCTTCGGGTGTTCTTAAGCTACTCTTATTTTCGAATATCATATTTTTCGAATACAAATCTCTATCCGAATTCGCTAGAACCACTTATAGTTTTATACACTTCACAAATCTTTATAATAACTTTATCAGAAGAGTATCACTTAACAGATTTATAGATATGACATGTTTTGAAAGCGATTTTTATTTAGGTTAAGTTTATTTTCTTACTTCAAGCGTCATTGGATGGTTTAAAAGACATATATGTACATATACAACATTTAATATTTTAAAACTTATTAGGTTTTCTATACTACTATTATAAAGGTAAAGCGTTTGTTTATGCATATCAATAAATATATAATCATAAATATATGTTAACAAACCTCTTTCAGGTACATTTTATATAACATAAAAACCTTCATTGAATTAAAAATATTGCTTTACATTCAACCTGTGACAAATAAAAATAATTTTTCGAATTTTAACGAGTCGGTAAATAAATCAGTACATTGTCATAACAACACTAATTAATGAAAAATGAGAAATTTTAACGTATGTACTGCATACAAATTGCATTTTATATTAACGGAAATATTTATTTTTTACTAGCTACCATAGCTTGTGAAGTAAATTTAAAATTGAATTATGAATTTAAGAAAACACAAAAACATTTGTTCGTCCGGAAATCCGGAAACGTCGCAGCGTCAGCTGTCTTAATATATTTAGTTAATTTGATTTTCATAAATTGGGACCCGAACTTATATTTATATTCGCTCATTCTTAAGTAAAGGCAGGTTAAATAATTTAAACTGTCTGACATATTACCTGTGCTTCATGTAAAATCCGAGTCCCGTGTACATCTGATGGTCGTTTTTTACCCCAGCCTAGAATGACACATGTCGTATGAGGTGCCAAGAGTTGGTGAGGGTTTGGTAAGCACGCGATACCATGACCTAGATCCTGTCTTGCTGGTGCTGGTAATCTGAAAAAAACTAATTAATTTTATTGGATTTCGTTGCTTTTTGTTACAGAACTAATATTATTTATCCAATATAAATGCTAAACTCTAGCCGGTATTGTATAAGCCGGTTTCTGAACGTAAAATACTAATGCTGTAAACATACTAGTGAAACTGTTGATGTGATTTTAATAATTAAACAGGAAGGAGCTTGACCTAAAAGAGCTCAATAGAACATTTAAAGACAGCCTTTTTATTCAAAAGACATACATAGTAGGTAAATCAATATTTAATATCTGAAGTCACCATCTCATTAATACAGATACCGGCAAACTTCTTGAGCATTAAACAAGGGAGTGGGGGAAAGTTTGCGAAGCCCGGGACACAAACGTCTACTGATTTACCAATCACGCGATCGACACGTCACTCTCCCGCCGCCGCGCACCACCGAACGCCTCCCAGTAATACCTAAAAATCACTTCTGCGCAAGAACATTTGTTCAAGATGTTTGCCGGTAATTGTACTAATTTAATAAAAATGGATTGACAGATCTTCAGACTATATTTAAGATAATTTATGTTCATACTATACTATATTTTATGTTCAAATTAATGAACACAAAAATACTAAAAATTAAAAGTATGAAATCATATCAACAAAAATATTAATTTAATTACGTTTATAAACGCATATTATCCTAAACCTACATAAACGAGCTTTAACCTACGAACTACATTAGTAAATAATATTTCTCTAAGGCCGTTTTGATCTCGTAATGCCCACTGGGCCCTTACTAACGAGTCAAAGAAACATTTTCTTTTATCTTTAAGTTCTTAAATCGCAACTTGGGCAGACAAGTCTTGTGGGTAAAATAAAACATACTATTTTAAGCCAGCAGTTTTTTTTATCAAATACAATATATTGTTAGCGGACTAACGCCATTTTGTAGCAGAAACCTATATAAAGCGTGGCAACACCGGCGTTGACTCACTTTTATCTCGAGACTTCGTGCGGAACGGACTTGTTACTAACCTAACCTCAGTAGATTTTAAAAGTCTGAAGTACCTACACGTTCTAATCTTTTGTGTTTCCTAATATCAGAATTGGGATTTGAACTTTTCGCTCACTTCTCTTTTGTTTTGTTTTGAGTAATCTTTGTGGTTTAAATTTTCCTTCTCTTTGTGTCCGTAATGTACGAAGTCACAAGTGATTAACATTTTAAAAGTGCTCTTTGTGTTAAAATGTTGTTTGTGTTTGTGAGTGCAACAGTGTCACATTAAATTCGGGATCGTCTAGTCAGCAAGGTAGACGAGAGATGCTTTGACAGAGGACGGCCGAACGGTTGAAGAACAGTCAAATCAATCAGGACACTGTCGTTAATGTGGGTCATAGACCCCCCTTGTAAATTCCAGAAGGATGATCTGGTCTTTGTTATTAAGAACATGCAAAGGTATGGGTTTCTGTTTTAAATTTTTGTGGTGCTAATGTGTTTAGACCACTTTGAGAACATACAAGTGTATGGGTCTCTGTTTTAAGTTTTTCTGGTGCTAATGTGTTTAGACCACTTAGAAAACATGCAAAATGTATGAGTCTCTGTTTTAAAAAATTGTCGCTTATGAGAGCACTAGGAGCCACTGTCGATACGACGGTGTATTGCAAATATACTGAGTTTTATCTTTATTTGTGTTAAGTCTGAAGCTATCTAATTCTGTAATATTTGCTTTTTGAAAGATCAATGGACAGGGTAACCAGTCCCAAACTCACGATCTTCCTGTATAAATTGTAAAAAGATCAATGGACAGGGTAACCAGCCCCAAACTCACGATCTTCCTGTATAAATGGTAACAAGATCAATGGACAGGGTAACCAGCCCCAAACTCACGATCTTTCTGTATTAATGGTAAAAAGATCAATGGACAGGGTAACTAGCCCCAAACTCATGATCTTCCTGTATGAATGGTAAAATGATCAATGGACAGGGTAACCAGCCTCAAACTCACGATCTTCCTTTATGAATGGTAAAAAGATCAATGGACAGGGTAACCAGCCCCAAACTCACGATCTTCTTGAGAAATAAGTAGACCTTTATACCTTATATCTACTCTTATGGTGATACTAAACTTGTGATTGTTTACACAAGTCCTTTACACATGAAAGTGCTAGTTTGTTTCAAATCTTGTAAGGGTTATGAATAATCTTTCACTCATTCCTTGGAGTCTGATACTTTAAAGTTCCTTTCTATCTTTCATTACTTTGATTGTTTGTATTAAACCAAGTAAATATGTTCAGCTGCTGACCAAATAGACGACGCAATACCTTCCCAGAACTGTAATGTTCTAACGTTCTATTCTACCCACAGAGATGACAGTATAGACGCTGGGACATCAAATCCTGACGAGGACGTCAGGGTGTCAGGAGAGGCCGTGTTAGCGGACTAACGCCATTTTGTAGCAGAAACCTATATAAAGCGTGGCAACACCGGCGTTGACTCACTTTTATCTCGAGACTTCGTGCGGAACGGACTTGTTACTAACCTAACCTCAGTAGATTTTAAAAGTCTGAAGTACCTACACGTTCTAATCTTTTGTGTTTCCTAATATATATTAATAAACCCGTGGCCCTAAAAACCTTTATGCTGGCCTCAGATTGCATATATTTCTTTAATACTTTTCTTTCTATTATAGATAGGCTATCAGCATTCTGTGGCTGATATTTTAATTACAAAGTGGGATTTGGGAACCCTTTTATATATTATACCCTCTTCTATAACAAAGTTAACATAACAATATTGAAAATTTTAAAACTGTTTACAACAATTTCTTATCTTTACTATTTTTTAACAAACAACATTACGAGTGCATAAGGTAGTGTGTGTATATCAGTGAGTGTAAAGTGTATGGATCAACCACATGTTAGGTCTCAGTAGCATCTCCAACTTTGCATAAGGTGTGTTCAGAGGCCAGTCCTTTAACAGTTTGTTTTTATTGTGGACGGTCAGCGGGTATATAGTCAGCCTGCATATTGAGTCTGGCGAAGTCATTCCTCACTGTCTGACCGACGACTTCATCCCTATTTATTTTTAAAAGCAGCTTAGCATCTCTTTTTTGGTCTTCCCACGTTTATTTTTCCTTTAGGGGCGTAACGGGTGGCTTCTTTTATCTGTGTACCTTGCAATATGGGCCGCCCATTTCCATATCAGCCGTTAAACGTGGGATAGCGCGTCGGTGATATTCGTTTTTTCAAATGGAACGTTCTAAAAATATAATATTTGTGCACAGAAAGTTCATGAGTACACAGCTGCAGATTGACCCTGCGACCTCTGGGATAAGGCTTGCACGCTATAGTTGCTGACACTGCTTGAATAGGCCTTACGCAAGTATCTAATATCGAAAAAAAGTTATGTTTTATAAACACTACGTATTAAAACACGTTTAATTACCACTGCAATTTCCGACGGTTCTAGTTATACTAATTTAAAGTTTTGATAAGCAACCCCAAGTAAAACATTAATTATTCAGTCCTCGTAGTAATTAAACAAATTGGGAAATCTGTTAAACCAAATCGCCACAATCACTCTATACCACTACGTACGTTTAATTAGTTGGTGTAAATTTTCGGATTAAGCACTAAATTCTCGGTATAAACATGTACGGGACGTTTTGTTTGTGTTTCCGTATTATGCAACCAAGACTTTTTAGTAATGGTAATCAACTACGACCAATGTAGAAACTGCGCGTTTGGTCTATTTTAGCTACTTTCACAGCATAATGTCTTACGGCATTTTACTGTGGGGTCGGGCTGCTGACATATAATCCATTTTTATTTTGCAAAAGAGAGCGGTCAGAGCCATTTATAATCTACGTCGTTGCGAATCTCTCAGGGAACTATTTAAAAAGATTAATATTATGACAGTACCTTGCCAATTCATTTATGAAAATATTATGTATGTAAGAAAGAATCTACATCTTTTTAGTAAAATAAATGAAAGACATAATTTTAGTACTAGAAATAAAGATAAAATAGCTCAACCATCTTTCAGATTAGCCAAAGTTCAAAATTCATTTATGGGGTACTGTGTGAAATGTTACAATAAAATACCTTGTGACATTTTAAAACTAAATGAACGAAAATTTAAATGTTTTATTAAAAGTACACTTTGTAAACAAGCATATTACAAATTAGATGATTATATTCAAGATAAGAATGCTTGGAAACATGCTGGTCCTGCTCCATAGGACAATCCTATGATTGGCTCTATAGCCTGGACAAAATCAAATTGGTTGCTGATTTTTTGCTAAAAAAAAATATGTTAATTTTTGTTATTATTTTTTTTTTTTTTAAATTTATATAATGCTACAAATGTAATTATTTTTTTTGTATCTCACACACTGTTTTGTTGTGTTTTTTTTAATATTTTTATTACTCTTTAATGTTAATATTCTAAGGTTTCGATATTTGTAAATATGTGAGGAACATGTATACTAACTTTTTTAGTATAGTAGTTTATTCTAAGAGTACATTGTCTTCACATATAATTATTTAACAAATGTAACAAAATATTGTAAACCTATTTTAAAAGAGTAAGTGTGGAGTTTCTTGCCCATTCTTCTCCACACGAAACTACCTTTTGGAAGGGGCAACTAGAATCATCTTTATATTTTATTTTTTGACGTTCAAAAGTGCCATTTTAGATGGTCTAATTGAAATAAACGATTTGACTTTGACTTTGACTTTGACTGGCCGTACAGGAGACAAATACGGGAGGTTCAATACTCAACCGTGTGCGTTGAGACACAAGAACGGTCAGTTATCTCTATATATATATAGATATGTTTTTCACAATGGTTCTTCAAGTCTACAGAATAAGCTATTTAAAAAAAACACGATAGATTCAATCAGCACCTTGAAAAGGCTCTCTTAAAACAGTCTTTAATTATAGTTACAGAAAATATACTATTATAATTAATCTATAAGCAGTTCAAACAAGTTTTGATGCTTAAAAAATGCGTATAAGGCTGTTGTAGTGATAAAGAAAGCTTTAATGTTACTTCTTTATAAAATACTAAATAAATATAGACTTTAAGAGAACTTCGTGTATGGAACTTATAAGTACAAACATTTGTATTCGTGAACGAAATTTACAGAAAAAATTGTTTTCTATCAGAAACTGTTATTGTCGCAACAAAGTTTAAGATTGAAAAATACCAAAGAGTTTATGCAAGTTGTTAAAATGTTATACCGATACAGGTGTATACAAGCTCTAAAGCTCACCTTCAGTATAGCAAATTGGCACCAAGTATGCTATGAAATAGGTAATTGTTTATTTTGAAATTTTGTGATTTTCTTTATTTATATAATAAAGTCGAATATGTATGTCGATTAAATTTATTTATCAAAAAATTACTGTAATAAAAAGTCCTTTTAAATTTTCATGGTAATCTCAAATACAAATAATTTATACTGTAACAAAGGAGAGTACATACAAAAACCTACCTACCTACCTACCTAATTCTAAATAATTCTAATTCTAATCCCCGATTTTTCATATTTTAGTTCCACATAATTCTTTACAATTATATATATTGAGTATGTACAAGTATATTGTATCCAGTAATATATTTATAATTTATATTTTCATGGAATTGGGTAATCGGAATAGGCTTGGAATAGGTACTGGTCACAAAAACAAGTTCAAAAAGGAAACTACAGCCTAGATCTAAAAAATACTGTTATGGATACTAGCATCCCATGTCTGGTCTGCCAACCCTGGACGTTTACGTAAAGATTGAAGTCGAAGGTGACTAGTGCCCAGAGAACAATGGAGCGGAGCATCCTAAAAATAAAAAAGATCCAGAAAATTCGAAGAAACCAGGGCAAAAACGAAGATCACCCACGCTTAACAGCTAATATGGAAGTGGGCGGACTATATTGCAAGGTACACAGATAAAAGATAGACCGCCGAAGCCACCCGTTGGGGCATCTTGAGGAAAAAGAAACGTGGGAAGACCACAAAAGTAATGGGCTGGCGACTTAGCGCGGTGGCGGTTTCTGGGGAGAATTGAATGGAGGGAGCTATCAACAGATCCATATGGAAAGTTCAGGAGGAGGCCTTTACCCAGCAGGTCCATACTGCAGAACACAAAGAAACATAAATAACAATAACTTACGTGGACTAAGAATATAATAACAAAACGATCACCCATTTGATATGTATTTTATTTAAAATAAGGAATTAAAGTGGCTTTATTATTATGTAATACATATTTTCAAATGTATACTGTGGACAAAAAATATTTTTATTACATACTTCGTTTCTCATGTTTTTCTTTGCCTTCACAAGATCGGCTTATCCTTTATAGAATAACGTCACTGTTAAAAGCCTTGTAACATTTATTATAGTCGTAAAGCTTTATCCATATTATTGTTGTTGTGGATTCAATCTCACCCCGATTAGTAAACAACGTTAATTTTATGATAGAGAATACTCAGCGATTAGAGATAGAACATTAAGAATAAGAATAACACCCCAGAGCCGGGGGCATGAAAGAACTACCCCAGGCGGTTGAATAGCTCACCTAGTCTCACCTAATAGCAGGACTTCTAGTGTGGCTTATGCCTTTACAGGCTTGCTTCTTCAAAGCCTCGGCTAAAACATTTAATTGCAAAGCATTAATAATATATGTCGGAGTAATGGCGCTGGTATCAGCTGCCATTTTCATTATAATTTATTAACATCAAAGTCTAATTAGTTCAAAACCGTTAATACGCCCTCGGTTCGACGTCGACCGCTCAATCGACTCGAATTGAAAAAATATTTAGCAACGCGAATTTATTATAAACAAGTTTCAGGACATTTCGTGTACTCGTTCCACGACCGAATCCGAATCTGCTACAGAGTCAAACAGCAGTCATAGGAAACTGTGTCAAGATTACTTTAATATTTATTATCAATAAGTTTAAAATGTTTAAAGTTATGATAAATTACTTTTAATACTAACAATAATAACTATGGAGTAAGGACAAATAAAATAAAGCATTCGTATTAACGGTTTTGAACTAATTTGACTTTGATGTTATCAAATTATAATGAAAATGGCAGCTGGTACCAGCGCCATTGCTCCAATCTATACAAAAAATATGATTTACTACGTTTATTGTGACTATTAATATATAGTAACTACTATTAGTAATTAAATGTCAACCGCTAATGCACAATTTTAATTTAAAAAATGTGAAATTGTAAACCTTTTGTTTTAAATACGTTTTATCCGTAAACGAGATGAGAGAAAAGAGATACAAATATTACATTTTTGTTATCATTCAATAAGATTTTATCTCCGAAAGCCTGCGAGGGCTCCATCTACCCATGAAATTACAAAGGATTCTGCATGTTATCTTTCAATTTACGACATTAAGGAAATAAAAAGGGAATTTTATAATATTTTAACGTCATGTTATACAATATTCATAAAATCGTAATCAGTCTAATCACAATTGTATAGTTATCATTGTTCATGTTGTCATTGATGTCTTCCTGTCAAATTCTATTTCTTATGGTATGAAAAGAGTAGGAATCAATCGTCTACGCATTATAATTACAGGCAAAATTCGATTTTCAAATTCCAAATAGGCTTCAAACAGCCTGTGTTCTAATTTCAAAAGTTAAAAGCAGCTGTCAAAGGCGATTCTCCTAAGAAAAAACGTCAGATTTGCTACCACAACCTTGAATATAGAACTCGGGCATTATTGTTATCACACAAAGTGGTAATAAATATGCGGCTTTAGGAAGCTATTACAATACTTTACGCAATTTATTTCGCACGTTTGCCAAATCTACCTTATGGGCCAAAAGCAATCGTGAGGAAAGCTTGATAAAGCTGAAATGTAGCTTCAGATCCAATTATTTATAATGTGGATTTTTAGAAAATCTAAAACTCCGATTTAAATTATTATTTTACATTTCAATTACCACTAATCAAAATACAGTAACACGTATTTACTTGTTAATTATAAGATTGACGTACTAAAATACCCTAGGTTTCATATTTAAAGAGGATACCTAATTTTAGTCTGATAGATAGATGAGATTTTTGTATAAGAATTTGGTATGTAAAATTTCTATCTTTCCATTTAGTTTTAATTTTATTACAATCGACATTTTTAACTAAAATACTGATGAAAATCCAACTTTATTTGTTATATTTCGTTAATATTACGCAGGTATTAAATATAATACCAATCTGTACTGTAATCTAAAGCAATTTTGGAGCACTGCATACTGTAGAATCCTCGAAAGTGATCAAACATATCTGTGTCCGTTTCTATTATCATGATAGGTATGAGTTTAAATATGATTAATTTTGGTGCCTGCTTTTTTTATGTAACAAGAGGCAAACGGACACCTGATGTTAAGTGCTACCGCCGCCCATGGACACTCACATTGCCAGAAGGCTCGCAAGGGCTTTTTAAGTATTGGTACGCTATGTTCTTGAAAAACCCTAAGTCAAATTGGTTCGAAAATACTTCAGTGGGCAGCTGGTTTCACATAGTGGTGGTGCGCGGCAAAAACTGCCTTAAGAAACACTCAGTTGTGGAACGACGGACGTTCAGGTGATACCGACGGTATTTTGTATTCTACCTTGACGTCCGATGGTGAGACTCAGCTGCAGGTATTAGTCCGAACAACTCCTCTGAACACTGTCCATGGTAAATGCGGTAGAAGAGCCCAAGACCCCACATCTCTACGCAACTCCAAGGGATCAAGCCGCAAGGAAATCGATAACAAAAACAATCATTGTTTCATCTACAAGCCACAATATTTTTTGCTTGAATATCAAAAGAATACGTATATATATTATGGAGATTCTTTTGTTTCATACATAAGTAAAAGTCAACATCTATTGATAGTTTTATTAATCAATAAAACCCTAGGAGAGTTCTTTGTCTAATTCTTAGTTCGAATATTTGCGCAGTACATCGAACAAAATCACTTGGGACCTATAGGAATTTTCCCTAAAGACATAAACCTGACGAAGGTTATATTAGTTTATAGAGGCAATAAATTTCACTCACTAGGGAAATAATGGAATCGATTTTATTATTTACAAATACAAGGGCGCCGCCATTCCATGGGCGATGCTTGGTAAAACATAGGTTCTTAACACAATAATAACAATTAAATTGTCAAAATTTGATGTTGTGTATGTGTATGAGAATGGAAAAAATCCAATATAAAATGTAACGTTCTAGAACAGTGTTTTCAACAGGGCAATTTGATTTGGGGGCTTTTCATTAATGTTTCTCATTAATGTTTTAAAATCTTCTTATAGTGTTTCGTAAACAATTTCCAAGTAAATAACATCAAACCTATCATTTAATTTTCTTAAATTAATTTCTAAATTTAATTTTCTTAGCAATTCTATTTTAGATCCCCCTGAAAGGCTTAGGTGGGGCATGGCACAAAATAGGTTCGGAAACACTGTTCTAGGTGTCAGAAGAGATAAAGTTCTTTATTTGTGAGTTGGTCATGCACTAATAGTGCAAGTATAGTGTTTGTATAGTAAGTATATAGTGTTTTGAAATAAATAAATGTTCACACGCCAAATTAAAATAATGACCATTCATCAGACCATTCTTCATAGTCTCACGACGTATTTGTTACAAAAAATATTATTTAGACGTTTCTCGTGTAGTTCCTGAACTGAGGTGTCGAGAGCTAATATACCTGACTGTCATACAATTCTCATTAGCTCTATTATGAGTTCATCTATATTGCCATATCAATATTCATTTGTTTCGTATACATGGTGCTTGAGATTGTAACTTAGAAACTGTGTGTATATGCATGTTTATGCCCTCTGGGAATAATATGCCTAGAAACTGCCGAGTTAAATTTTTTACTTAATTTTCAGAATTAAAGTATAACCGCTAAGTTTGGACAATTAACAGTAGCTGGGTTCAACATGTAAACTGAATTCAATTAAATGGAAATCTCACAAATGGTTTTTTTTAAAGTATAGGTATATATATGTTACGGGTAATGCTAGAAGGTGGAGTAAACCTAGGTTTACTCGGGTTGACTTAGTATTACCCAAGCTTCTTGGGTAAAGTCCGAATAATAAGTAAAATAAATTTAAATTCGGGGTTTACCCATGCTCTACTCAACCCAACCTAGGTCTACCCAACTCTGGCTGGGTAATGTTAAAAATTTGTCTAATTAATTAGTGAAATGAAAATCCAAGGCCATTTTAAACATTTATTATCTGAAAAACATACAAACATAAAAATTATTTATTTGAGCAAGATAAACTGCTGTGACATTTTGAGTTGCATAATTTTCCTGCAGCTTTGCATGAACACTTCTTTGTGGCACATTTTGTTTTGCAATTACACCTTTTATAACCCTGGCCTCCTGATAGCGACTGTTCATTTGCAAGCTCTCGTAAACTTTTTTTTTCTGGTGATATATTTTCGATATCAATCAGTTTATCATGACACACAGAAAACTGATTCCTTGAGAACATTTCCTCAATAGTACCACGTTCGTTTCCTAGCCTATACAGATCACCAGCTTTTTCTATAACTACCATAAGCACGTTCCGAAACTCGCCTCTTCCTCTATCGACATCTGGTATTTGGACTCTCACCGTATCTCCAACAGAACATGGAGGAAATTTTAAATTAGATAAGGCTTTCATTTTCTTAGCTTGATTTTCTAAGCTCAATCGGGCAGATAATCTATGTTTATTTATATTTTGTTGAGTAGTACAAATTTCACATAAGTTTATTTCTTGTGTACTTGTGCCTGGGTTCATACATCTACTACACTCTAATTCGTCTTTCTTTTTGGCCGTTTCTTCTGAATTTATTTCTAATAAAACGTTCCTTTCACCTTCTTTTGTATTTAAAACTTCTGTTTCGATATCGCTTCTCATCTCCGTGTTCTGTAAGTGGTAATTCTCTGATTCCAGCTCTACATTTAGTAAATCTTCTTGAGATTCTTGTCTAGATTCCGGTCCTTCTTCTTGGGATTCTGGACTAGATTCTGCTTCGGTAGTAAATTCCGTCAACATTTTCTCGAGCTCTTCCTCAGTGTGAATATTGACAATAACTTCTTTTGGAAGAGAAGACGACGCTAAACCCACCTTGACATCACTACCGAACATGGCGGTATAAGGAGCTCGTTTTATTCCATCGTGGAATGCCCTATTTTTCATTAATTGTACGAACTTCAAACCTTCTGACCAACGCTTACAATTTTCGTCGTTCATCCACGTCATAAGCATATTTTGTACGTCTTGATTTGCTCTTTCCACACTACCTTGAGACTGACTATGGCGAGGTTTGCCATGTACTATCTTCAGACCGCTCCACATCGAGCACAACTCTTCTATTACGTGATTTGCAAACTCGCGGCCATTGTCTGATTGAAGAATTGAAGGTGCGCCAAAAATACAAAATATGTCCAAAAGCTTATAAGCAACTTCTACGGCTCGTTTAGATGTTAACGCGCGCAGCTGTACAAACTTTGTCAAATGATCTTGATAGACCATTATGAATTTGAAGTCGCCGTCAGGGTTAGACTGCATGTCAATTAAATCTACTTGACAGCGACTATTCATTTCTGTTGACACCAATGGTTTGACAACAATTCCTTTTTTAGCAGACTTTAACTTTTTTTTGGCATGGTTCGCATAGTCGTAAATATAATTTGATTACTTCTTGAGTAATATTTTTATATTTTTTTTACATTCTTTTTCCATTCGATGTTTTCCTCCATGTCCAACAGCCAAATGAGTTTCATGCAAAATATCGAACATTTCATCATTAGTCACGTAATATTTAATTGTTGTCTCACTTGAAGATAGAGGAGCAATCAGTTTCTCGACGCCACTTACCGAGCACAAATCAAAACGCTTCAATCGCCGGTATTGTAAAGTAGTTTTCGATTTAGCTTCTTTTGCACTTTTTACCGAATTAATTATTTCCAAATACTGTTCGTTACTAAAGTAAAAAGAATTTAATCCTTTCGCTGAGAATAACTCTTGAAATTTTGTATCAAAACGCTCTCGAAAAGAACGTGCACTCTGTTCGGTCGCCATTTTGTCACTAAGCAAGCGGCGGCGTGGCCAGTGTTGCCAACAAGACTAATGCAAAATTTGCTAAACTGTTGTTAAAATTTAGCCAACACATTACCCAGACAGAGTTGGGTAGACCTAGGTGAGCATGGGTAAACCCCGAATTTAAATTTATTTTACTTATTATTCGGACTTTACCCAAGAAGCTTGGGTAATACTAAGTCAACCCGAGTAAACCTAGGTTTACTCCACCTTCTAGCATTACCCGTAACATATACATGTGCAATAATCGCGTCAAAACTAGACTCTAAATCAAGGACAGGACAACCTTCATTCTCAATGCCAGGCGGCTCGCGAGTGCGTTACTGGCCTTTAAAAATTGCTACGCTCTTTTCTTAAAGGACTCTTAGTTCGGTTCGGAATTGCTTCGAAAATACTTCAGTGGTTTTTTTTATAGGTCAGGAGCGGGGCAAACGGGCAGGAGGCTCATCTGATGTGATACCGCCTCCATGGACATTCTCAATGCCAGAGGGCTCGTGAGTGCGTTGCCGGACTTTTAAGAATTGGTACGCTCTTTTCTTGAAGGACTCTAAGCCGAATTGGTTCGGAAATGCTTCTGTGGGCAGCTGGTTCCACATAGTAGTGGTGCGCGGCAAATACTGCCTTAAAAAACGCTGAGTTGCTTTTGCTTAATAGGCAACAAATCTTTTACTAATAGAGACATATATATAGTGGCCTGAATATTAAACTAAGTCTGTGCTAAATTTCTAATATACACATCTGTCTCCAGAGATATTATGGGTTAACACAACTGTCAACTTTTCCCATAAGGATAGGCACTATCATGATTGCTTTTGCTTATGCAAGATTAAATTGAAGTTTATATGTCAAGTCAATAATAACATTCACTTTAGGGGCGCATTAATTAATACACTTCGGATTCTTACACTTTGAAGCGCTCCAATACGTCTGAGAAGGACCTAGTCCTAGCACTGTTTAACAAAGACTACTTTTCGGGCCTATTACCGGTGTTTCGATACCTCGATATCTATGTCATCAAAACAAAAAGAGGGTAGGCTTGTGGTTGAATGTTTATCTACCCACCTAACTTTACAATAGTGGACCATGATTCATGGTATACTCAAAGCTGATTTTAGGTTTAAAAACTTTATTTCTCAAAAAAGATAAAAATGCCACTTACATGAGAATAATAAATAAGATTAATATTACATTATCGTCGTTCTTAAAATAATCACAAAAAAAAGATAGCTGTACATGCAATAAACTTAAAAGTAATAAATTAAATATGAATTATAAGAAATTTAATTAAAAAGTAATTTTGTCTTACATGTTAAGGATCCCATAAGTGAACTGAGATTAGATCTGATGTGCTCAATTTGTAATTTTAATAAAATATGATTTTAGTAAAATCACCTGCAAAAAGATACTCTATTTTAGGCCGAGAACTTCTAACATACAACTAAACAATGTATGGTGCAATTATTTCCCAATTGTATAATTTTTGGCATTAATTAAACTTTATTAAATTCTACGTTAATAACTTCAAAGGGAACATATCTGTGGTAGTGTCATCACTTTATAATATATCGTTGATGGCGTATGGCATTTTGTCAATATAATATGACAATTCTAAAATGAGTGTTAGCGGTTATGGGTGCGTTCAATTCTGAAGACGTGCGGTCGCACCCACGCTACGTACAAATTTATTTTGCTATGCGCGCAATTAACTCTCTCAAGTATAGTGAAGCTAGCAACATGATAAAACTGCATGTCTTCGGCCGAGATGTAAGACAGATTGAGACACCACATGACAGAGCATCAGATTACCGAGGTCTACATTATCTATCGTGAAAATATTATAGAGTATCTATATTCTTGTCTTGAGTCTAAATCACACACATGACACTTACAGTGCCACATGCTTTTTTTTTTCTTTTTTTTTAATGGCTTTGGCACGATTTGTGCATTAACCAGCGGCATTAGCAGCCAGTGTAGGATTTTTATAATTCGTGCTTGTCTTTAGAAATTCGACCGTGTCCTCCATGTACGGTTTAAGCACTCGCCCGGTACCGCACAACCCTCCCAAAGGCCGAGAACAAATTTAAAATAAATTAAAACTTGCCCTCGAACCGGGAATCGAACCCGGTACCCCTCACATACTTTTCTTAGCCGGTAAGAGGGTCGCTGTCATGGATATTAGTATTGCCAGTAGATAAAAAATAAACCATTATAAGGGGAATAATTTGAATATTGGCTAACTTAATAATTTATTGAAATGTCTTTATAAAAACAATGTATACTTATTACTAGTATGTAGAAAATACAGTTCTAGGCTTAGATAAATGTGACACAAACTTAGGAACAACTGCTATGATGGGTTGTGTGTATGATGTTACCTATACTACTATTAATATAATATATTTTAAGATACCTAGCAATCAGAACCTTTCGATAATTAAAACTTTGCCATTGTAAATTAATAAAGCAGGGAATAAAAATAAAAAAAATTAGTTGGATTGTTTATTAGATCTTGGTAGATAGTAAAATTATTTGTTGAACGCACCAAGAAATTACAGCTAACTGACAATGTCAGTCTGCCATTTCAAAATGGCGACGGTGATACCAATTTCAGCAGCTGGCCAAGAAAAGTATCTGGCACTGTAAACAATTCGGCGAAGTCCGTCAGTCACATAAAACTCATAGTTTCCTATTTCGAAAAATTATTATTGCGGAAATCTGTAGCCACCAAGGCTTATAGTGGTGGGAATTCCAGAATGACAATATAGAATATGCATTTTTAAATTGAAATTTAATAAACGCAATAGGCGAATGAATGAATATTCGATACAATACACAATAATACTTTAAAATAATCCAATTACCTAGCTATGTGTCTGGTGGTGACTTTGTTGTTGAAATATTTTGTTTGTTTAATTCGTTCAAAAATTCATTATTCTGGGAAAGTCACTTCAAGCAAGACCTTAAGGCTAAATTACAAAATGGGCGTGTTCGGCCGAAGTAAGTACTTACTAAATTTAGTAAGTCACTTACTATGCTTACAAAATTTTCGGCCGGGACACAAAATAAGTGCTAACGCAGTAAGTATGGCTTAATATACGACGCCATTTTGCTTATTGTTGATGTAAACAAAACGGACAATAAAATATCCAATAAAATATTTCGCATAAAATTATCCATTTGAAACTATTCACAGGTATTAAATTATATTCCTAAATTTAGTACTGTCAATTATATTCAGTCTATGAGGTTATGTACGGGATATGACATAAACCGGTGTTTTGTGTTATGTTAATAAGCCAGTAAGTCTGTCCTGGCCGAAAAGCGCTACAGTCAGCTTGTAAGACTTTAATTTTTTTATGCTTACTGGCTTACTAAGTTTAGTAAGTACTTACTTCGGCCGAACACGCCCAATGTCTTAATTGTTACTTATTATAGTTACTGTTAATATTAAATTTTTATTTTTTGTTGTATTTACTCTAGGTATTTTAAAGAACCACCTTAAGTTTAGTTCGCAAATGAATTTCCGCCTGAGATGCCTTTGTGATCATTTTTTTTCCAGTTTCTTTGGAATAAGTTTATATTGTTGGAGAGTTCAGAAAGCAGTTATGTTCATAAAATAAACTGAAAGTGAAGTTTCATAACGTTTCTTTAAGGTTCTTGAGGCATTTTAGTGAAAAAAAAAATATTAAAAAGATAATGAAGGGACATCGTTTCTTGTCTCGCATTTTTAAATTTGGATCGGTAATAATTGTTGTATTTATAGCAATATATTATCAGTAATAGGTTATTTATCAATAAATAACCAATGTTTAATCATATTTAAAAATCTTAAGAGAATTAGATTTATATTGAAACTTTTTTTTTTAAATAAATTTTTGATTTCGCATTTCTTTTGAAAAGTCTAAAAACACACACTCAAAAATTATTCACTTATGCATATACATATATTATAGAAGTTAAAAATATCGCAAATAGTCACCACTATCACCTCCTAATGGGAATACGTCGAATTACCAATTGCCCTGTGTCAGGTACCTACGCAGTATTTGTCATGGCATCAAATTTGTCAAGGGCCTTGTGGCAAAGTGGTCTCGTTACGGGTCCCTTTAACCGTAGACGGAGATCCTTTAGCAGACTATAATTGAAATTATAATTTGAACACATCTGATGTATTGTGACCCGATCGAATAGCCGATGGCTGGCCATGCGTCATACTCGTGAACGGGTGCTACTTGTAGTGACTGGTCGTACTTTAATTCATGTATGCGGTCATGTTAGTTATTTCGACTCTGTATTTGCGTGTTGTTCCCACGAGAATGTAAGTGCGTGCTTCTATTACACCGTGCCTCCTTCTGATAGAGGACAAATCTTTGTTTTTAATTTATTTGCGCGGAACATGGTGTAATGGTTGCAGCTCCTTACAAACGTTGTGTAAAACAAAAAACTTGGCTATTAAAAAGAGTAGCGGAGAATTTATTGCCAAGTCTTCTCTTCCGTTATGTGCCCTTGATTAAAGAACTGGCAGTAAATTTAAAATTAGAAGCATTTCATTTTTTTTTTGACGTTCATAAGTGTACATTGTGTTACTTATATGAATCAATGATTTTGACTTTGAAAGGTCAATTCTCGCACATGGTATGGTGGTTCTATTACAATTATACTGCCGTAGAATAGAAAGAAATATAAATACAATCGGGTCAAATACATATGTAGAAGACCAAAGCCTTACAAGCAGTAATTCCATGGTTTTAAGAGGATCGTGTGGTATGCCGAAACTAATCCTTGGCCCCATAGAGAAGTTGCCTCCTTTTTTCGTTGATTCTCTTCGCTTATTAGATTCCATCAAAATTAATTAAATTAGTACTAGATAAAATACATGATGAAGGTTTTGCTCCAAGACAAAGTCTGTCAAGTAAAAGCCTCCACCATTACTTAGATGAATTGGGTGATAATAGGGTGCGAGGAATCCCAGGTTGGTTCTAGATAGTGATCCTATAATCAGCGCCTACAACCCAATGGTCTATCTCTATCGGGAATCGAACCTACCTAATTCTATCTCTCGTATAGTTAACTGGTTTAATGTAAATAACTTATTGCTTAATGAGAATAAAACAAAATGTATTAGATTTACAACTACTAGCGTAAAGCGAGATATTGGTAACCTGAAAATTAAGGACAGTGAACTAAACTTTGTTGACAAAACTGTTTTTCTAGGCATAACAATAGATAGTAAACTCCAATGGGGCCCACACATAGAGACTCTTTCGAATAGGCTGAGCTCTGCAGCATATGCAGTAAAGAAAATCCGACAGTTTACTGATGAGGACACGGCTAAAATTGTGTACCATAGCTACTTTCATAGCGTTATGTCGTACGGCATTTTACTGTGGGGTGCTGCTGCAGAGGTTCAATCCATATTTGTGCTGCAGAAGCGGGCTGTTCGGGGTATTTGTTGTGTTTCTCCGAGGGAGTCGGTACGGAATAAGTTTAAGGAATTAAATATTATGACACTATCTGGTCAATATATTCTTGAAGCATTGTTGTATGTCCAAAAAAATATAAACGATTTTAAAACAAATGGTGACTTTCACCAGTATAATACGCGAAATAGAACTAATTTGAGTGTACGACCAACCAGGCTCCAAAAAGATAAACCACTCCTTATATGGAAATTGTATTCGTTTTTACAACAAGCTCCCAAGCGAAATTAGAGAATTATCACTAAATAAATTCAAAGCCCTCGTTAAACGAAAATTAATCAACAAAGCTTTTTATAAATTTGAGGACTACTTAAATGATCCTAATCCTTGGGATTGAATTGCTCCAGTTCAAACAATTTGTATGACAATACTTGGCGATTAAAAAGAGTGGCGGAAAGTTTCTTGCCAGTTCTTCTTACCCGCTCTACGCCCTTGACTTGCGAACTGGTAGTAAATGTAAATTTACGATTAATTTAACTTGACGATTCAAAAGTGTACTTGGTTACCTACTTGAATAAAGATATTTTGAGTATGAGTTTGAGTTTACGACCTCAGGGATGAGAGTCGCACGCTGTAGCCAATAGGCCAACACTGGTTTTTTAACTGCTTACAAAAAATTCTTCTTCTAATTTTTAACAGCATACGCAACTTGGAACAAGCGTGAGAAAAGCATATGCGACTGCATACTTTTTAACACTACAGCGTTAGTGTGTGGGCGCATGTGAGTGAATGTGTGAGTGAATGTGTGAGTGAATGTGTGAGTGAGTGTGTGAGTGAATGTGTATGAATCAACTACATGTTAGGTCTCAGTAGCTTCTCCAACTCTGCGTAAGGTGTGTTCAAAAACCAGTCCTTTAAAAGTTTTTTTTTAAATTGGGTGGTGAGCGTGTAGATGTTTAGGAGCCTATAACATATTCAGTGGCGTAACAATAGGGTGGCAAATATTATGTTCTATGGATGAATGTGAAGTCTCCAATACGCATTGGGCTAGCGTGGGGACTACAGACCATTCCCTCTCGCCTAAAAGAGGAGGCCTATGGCCATTAGTGTGACATATACAACGTGTAATGTACGTAATATAATAATACGTACGCTAAAAATCTCGAAATTTATTAAAATTAAACTGAGTACAACGTGACGATTTTTACTGATAGGGCCCCATCAAAATCGTGTTTCAGCTAACAAAAAACAATGTTAGTAATACTATTGTAATACCTAGTCTTACCGCAACATAGCGACGTCGTTAATGACGGTGTCAGGATCGTACTGGGGGTGAATGACCGCTTCAGTGACTCTCATTTCCACTTCACCATAACCGTGTACCAAGAGATCATGTTCGCCCAATCGCACATAGAGACGTTTTCGAATACAATGTGCCGCGGTGACCACCCATCGCAGGGATACAAGTGTACCGCCGCAGAATGCTTCCTGGAAGAAATGTTTTACGTTCGTCAGTGTTACGATCTAGTGGTTGCCTCTCCTACGCTCTGTGTTAGTTATCTATATATTGACATAGACATAACATTTATTAATAACGAAATACACGCACAGAAACAAACAAAATAATAATCAAAAAATAAAAATAACAAAAAATTATGAAAAGAAAAAAAAGGAATAAGGTACTTACATTTTAATTGTGTAATGTGTGTGTGTTGTGGTTGTTACTGTTAATTAATACGTTTACTGTACTATTATTTTTGAGAACTTTGCTTACAAGCTTTGCTTGACAAGAGACAAGAGGAAGGGAGGGGGGGGGATAAATTACAGTAAATCTGCTTAAGTGCCCTGCGTAAGCGATCAAATTTGCTTGACAAATGTGTTTGTCAAACTTCACGTTTTCATCAAACAATAGCTTAAACGATCAAACCAAATATCAAACAAATTTGTTAATTTCTAGTAGATTCTGGTTTCTCCTTTCGACATTTAACTTTTCACCCCCGCTTCGTACGTGACAAAAAATTTTACCTACCTATGTATAATAATGTAGCGTAGAGAATAAAACTTGATAAAATTCTTCTTAATTTAGATACTGATGTAAAGTTTTAAGTGATATTTAACTCAGTGTAAATAATTTTTCAAAGATACGTGACGTCAGGGTCATTTTCGTTAAAGATTTTTGTTTTAATTATGTATAATTATATTCATATTATTACAAATCATATACCATACTCATAGCTTGATAATTAGTCAAAACTTATATATTCGTGTGGATAACTTATTAACGTCAAAACAATTTATAAGACAGGTACTAAATATAAATACCGTAGTGTATTTTATTCTTCTTCTATGCTTTCTCGGTAAAATAATATTTAGGAGTATTATTTGTATTATTTATTAATTTGGCTAACTCGGAGATTGTCAAACTTTCGCAATACAAACTCATCAAAAGTATTAAACGCCCGTTGGTATCTTCTGTGCTCTTCCGTCCTACAGAATCAGCCGACTATAGCGTAACCGTGTTAGCATAATCTTATATAAACTCTAGTCTTATGCATTTATGCAATAACAAGATAGTGTATGTACATAAATACTAGACATCTCGCACACAAACTCAAAAACAGTCACACACTTACAAATTTTTAAGTGTTTATACTTTGTATATTCTTTTTTTGAAGTGAAACTTCTTTAGGCGCATGAGGGTAAAGTTTTTAAAAAACGTCACGAAGATGTGCACCGTTTTTGTCAAAGAAAAGGGAGAGAGCGATTGAGACCGATTGAGTGAGAAGGGTGAATTACCTTATAGAAATTATATTTGTTGAATTAAAATTTCGTAAAGAGAATTTATGAAATATTAGTATTTTATATTTTATGCAAAATAGTTTATTGAAATCTCAAATGACGATTTGTAAATTAAAATGCCACGTGTTTTTATTATCTAAGAAATACATTAAAAAGTTCAATTTATTATTTGTATTATATTCAACACTTTTAATATTTTTATGACAATTACATTCATTACATTCCTAACGTATCTTCCTTTTTCCCTCCCTCTAAGCCTCGAAGAAATCTAAAGTTTTAGATTTGTATAAATATGAACAAGAGCTAAAAATTAGTTTGCCAAAGAAGTTTTTAAACCAAGTGAATAACAAACCACGGAAGATGATCTGGTCACTCACTCACTTAACAGGCATGTCCCTGTGTGGAGACCAGGGTCTGATTGATTAGCTACCACATTATTTTGTTTTTTTCGCGAAACAATCTACGCAGTAGAGCAGTGTTGGCCTAGTGGCTTCAGCGACTCTCATACCTGAGGTCGTAGGTTCGATCCCCGGCTGTGCACCAATGGACTTGATTCTTTTTTTTATATTTTTAATCTACGCCGTATAGTTTCATATGATGTTTAAATAATCACCTTGTATCGGTTCAACACAGCGACTTGCCAAATCCATTTTCCAGGTGGAGCAGGCCTTCCACCAATAATCCTAACCATATCTTGCATATGTGCTCTCAGTCTACTCGACGGAGATCCTCGGTATCTACCAAGCCTCCCACAGGTCATTGACTGTGAATATGATCTGGAATCTTCTTCATGGATTGCTGGGACTGGTGTTGGTAGGGACTCTACCTGGTAATCTGAAAAATACGTTAAATTAAGAGTCACTACTTATATATATATATATTATTGTTAAGTTATGTTATTGTTTTTATTTATTTAGTTATAAAGCCCACAACATCACACACAGTCATAAGTCCACCAACTATTTCACAAAATCCCACATCTAAAATGTGTGACAGTTAATGCAAGCATAAGTTTCTCAGTAATAAAATCAAATAGAAATTAAAAAAAAACACAACTAAAACACACACGACAATGCAAGCACACATTAAAATAAAATAATTTTTTTAACATAAACATAAAATAAAATAAAATAAAATTTTCAACAACTATGTGCAGAAAAAAAAGAAAAATCATCAGAAAAACAGCGAAATTAGGTTCTAGAAAGGCACCCCACAATGCTTTCTCTAAAACCGATCAGCCCACTACCGAATATATCCAGCTCTGGATACGCTGTGTTCAATTTGTTGAAATCGCGAAGAATTCGAACGAGAGGTGCCTGAACTCCTAGGTTGGTTTTGGCAGATGGAATTTGGAATATATTGTTAATTTTAAACCTAGGGAATGAGTAAAGGACGACAAATTTGATTTCCTGTAAAAGGTCACTGTTCTGTAAATGGTTGTTGAGCAATTTATACAAGAATGTAACACCGGCTAGAGCTCTCCGATTGTTAAGAGATAACATATTAAATTTTTTAAGTCGCTGATGGTACGGTTGTCTATGTGAAAATCCTCTGCTTATGAAAGCTAGGTGTCGCGTAAAAGATCTTTGTATGCTTTCAACGCGTTGCGAATGTATCGCATATAGTGGATTCCATATAATACTACCAAACTCAACATGACTGCGCACCAGAGCGTTGTACAAAATTGTTTTAGTCGTACAACCAAAACAATCCGCATTCCGTTTAAGAAATCCAAGCATTCGTGCGGATGTGGTGACTACTTTATTGACCTGCGATGTAAACGTTAATTTTTTGTCAATAATAACACCCAAGTCACGAATCTCCTGAACCTCCTTCAATGGCGCGCCGTCAAGCTTATACACAGTAACAAGTGTTTTTTTTTCTTGTGTATTTAATATGAAAGCACTTATTTATATTGAGGATCATACCATTTAATAAGCACCAATGTTGTATACCATTAAGATCACTTTGAACTAGAGCAGCATCACAGACAGTGTTAATAACTTTATAAATTTTTAAATCATCAGCGAAGAGAGACGCTTTACAGTGCTTTATATGATTCTTAACGTCGTTTACAAATAGTAAGAATAGCAACGGTCCCAAATGAGATCCTTGCGGTACACCAGATCGCGCAATATAGGGAGTAGACTCAGCGCCTCCAACAACTACTGACTGAGGCCTGTTACGAAGATAGGACCTAAACCAGTTTAGCAAATTCTCTCCCATTCCATAACCACGAAGCTTCTGAATCAGTAACGCGTGACTGACTTTGTCAAAGGCATTGCTAAAGTCAGTATATATGGCATCAATCTGGCGCCCACGATCTAATTCCTGACATGTTTCAGTAACAAAAGACATGAGGTTTGTTTGAATTGAACGGCCTTTTCTGAAACCATGTTGCTCATCAATGATACAGCCGTCTAAACATTTGGAGATTACGGGATACAGGACAGACTCAAAGAGCTTGGAAAAACAAGATAAAATACAAACAGGACGGTAATTTTTTACGTCGGTGATATCTCCCTTTTTATACACAGGTACAACACAAGACCTTTTCCATACTTCAGGAAAAACACCATCTTTAAGAGATCTATTATAAATAATAGTTAGGGGCAAAGATAACACAAATCTACATCGTTTTACAAAGATAGGAGGAATCGAGTCTGGCCCAGCTTTTTTGTTAATATCAAGACCTTTTATTTTCTTAGATATTTCATCCTCTCTAAAGCTAAGGGACATTAGGCCGTCAACATTGCCAATGTCGTCTGGAGTGGAACTGCCAACAAGTGATTCATCACAAGTATAAACAGATGAAAATTGATATGAAAAAAGATTAGCAATATCAGGTGATGACTGGGCTGTAACATTGTCCATTTTCATGCAAGAGGGAAGCGATGAGTGACCACCTTTCCTATTTTTAATAAAACTCCAAAAACATTTAGGATTATTAGGAATACTTGCCTCAATATTTCGCTTATATTTAGTGTAGCAATCATCATAAAGTTTGTGACAACGTTTTCTAATAATGTGATACTCTATTTCGTCTCGAGGATTCTTGTATATTCGATACCTCTCACGTGTTTTTTCTTTTTCAGCAAGTAATTTTATTAAGGAAGAACTGAACCACACCGGATACTTAGATTTCGTGATGGTCGTATTAGGTACAAATTTGCTTATAGTGGTGTTAAGAATTTTGTAGAACTTAGATACCATATCATTAACATCATCATGAGCGCGTAGGCTATCATTCCAATCAATGGTTTTCAGATCCCCTATTATAGACACATAGTCAGCTTTATAAAAATTTAGTTTAGTGTTACCTCTCGTTCGCAAAAAGGATATTTTAGAATATTCAAAACTTAACAATAAACTAGGATGATTCGCGTATATTTTACTTAACGAGTCGGAGGGGGCTGATACATTAATACTAGACATATTACTTAATACTAAATCTAAGAAACGATCATCGCTATTACCTATACTATTAAATTGCTTTAGGCTATTCATAGACATAAAATCATTTAAAGAAAAAACGCTTTTACCGGATTAAAGTTATGTTTATTATTATAAATTTACAACTATTTGACATAATTTTAAATTTATCCGACGTTTCGCGTGCTTTACAGCGTGCGTGGTCACGGTGACCTTTAAATGTGTAAAGGTTATGTTAATCAAAGACAATACGACATAAAATCAATCAAGGCAAAGCCAAGTGTATTGATTATTGTTTTTATTCTTCTTTTTTGTGTTGTTCCGTCTGATTTAATAATTATTAGTATAACGATAATTATTGCGTTGGAATATGTTCACACATATTTCATCGTCACTTAGAGTATATTTTAGCATCTTGAGATAACCGTTAAGAACCTTCAGACCAGTCAGTCAGTTAGACTAGGATGAGAATCCTCCATTTAGATTGGAGCTTCACAATCCTTCCTACACAGGATATTTAGATCAACAATGGTAACAAACAAATTAATATAAACGCGACCCCCACATCTCTATCTTTGTCGGAGTTGACAAAGCACGACTTTTGTAATTTTTTGAGTCACTATGTTTTCTTTTTTTTATAGAACTGGGTGCAAACAGACAGGAGGCTCACCAGATGTTAAGTGATACCGCTGCCCATGGACACTCTTAATGCCAGTGGGCTAGCGAGTGCGTTGCCGACCTTTTAACAATTGGTACGCTCTTTTCTCGAAGGACCCTAAGTCGAATTGGTTCGAAAATACTTAAATCTGTGAGTAACTTCTCAATAGTTGTCTACCCGCTGTCGTACATAACTAAACAATATCATAAAATCAATAGAACTGATTAGCCTAGATCATCATAAGTACCAAGATTTTTATTAAAACCCAGGTAAAATAAATAGATGAGAGTGGCGAGGCTAAAAATAACTTCAAACGTTTTCTTATAAAAATTAAGTTGTTTAAATTTGCAAAGTTAATTCGGGAAAGTGAAACTCTTAATGAATTTGTAACTTCCGAAATCGCGCATTAACCAGAAAGTTAGATTTTAATCTTCGTGATTTTATTTGGTTACACAAAGTTTATTATAAGAATAATTTGAACTTTATTGACGTTTTAATCGCGTTTAAGATAAATGTACTTCCATACTAGGACATAAAAATATACATCGTAAACTAATTATTTATGGCGTCATCAACTATTTTAGAATTGGCCAACAAGAACTGGAATTTATAACACACACAAACTGAAATAAATTCTAATATTTTTTTCATTTTTAATTAACTTTTTCCCGAGTCTTTGTGACCGAATAAAATTAACCACGGTTATACCTTGATCTTTTCGCCTGTGCATCTTCGCTCGTATCCAGAGGTGGCAGTAACTTCCCTCCAAATAACAATATGCAGACTGTTTTATTACTTTACGTCCACATATTGCCCATTTTTGACAGTGCCTGTAAAAAGAAAAATCTAGAAAATGTTGTGTAACTCTTGGACTTTCAAGAAACTACATAGTAATTAATAAGTCAATTAATATCAGTAAATAAGTTTACAGAACAATTAAGCATCTCATTTGAAAGTATCTAAATCAGAACTATTTAAAATATGTACTCGGTTATATTTTATTCTTGTTTTATTTTTTTAGTATGAAAAGGTAAAATTGTTAACTGTGCTTTATGTGTATGTTTTAATGTGTATTCCGTTTTTGGCTTTTGTATATAATGTAATTGTTTGGATATTGTTTAATGAATAGCTGTAGGAATCCTGATGAGCAAATAAATGAATAAAGATTTTATTACCTCTTCCTTACAGTCGTGCACTTTTTGGAGCATGTACTCCAGCTGGTCCAGGGTGAAAACCCCATAAACCTTTTTTGGACATCTACGTTGTCTAATTGCTTTAACCCCACCTAAAATTAATAGATAGATATTTCTATAGAGGCCAAACTTAACTCTCTATCAGAAGCAACGATAGATATGTGCAAGCAATATATTATTCAAATATTTTTTTATAGAACAGGCAAGCGGGCAGGATGCTCATCTGATGTTAAGTGATACCGCCGCCCATGTACACTCTTAATAGGGATCGCGAATGCGCAGCCGGTCTTTTAAGAATTGTTACGCTCTTGTTTGAAGGACCCTAAGTTGAATTGGTTCGCAATTACTTTAGCGGCTGGTTCCACAAATTGGTGATGCACGGCAAAAACTAACTAAATAACACTTAGTTGTGGAACGATGGACGTCAAAACGGATACATATACATTAAATTTTGTTGACACGTAAGATTATTATTAAATATGAAAAACTAATGCATTTGTCAATAGCAACTCTAATTTTACATTCCGCCCTCATATATTGATAATATAGCTTAATCGTACACCATTAAAATACAAACATACGACACAAGACATTAACATTAAGTAATAAAATAAAATGTTATATATAAATAAATCACAAGTAGGTATGGAATCCACTATATCCATTCGCAACGCGTTAGCATTATAGCATAGACATCCGTACCATCAGCGACTTAAAAAAATTAATATGATATCTGTATGTTCGGAGAACTTTAGCCGGTGTTACCTTCTTATACAAATTGCTAAATAATCATATACAGAGCAGTGACCTCTTACAGGATATTAAAATTGTCGTCCTTTACTCATTCCCTAGTAGTAGTGATACACATTTACTACTTTTTTGTATTTTTGAGTTTCAAGTAGCTGTCAATTGTTTTTGTTTTGTGTCCTGTGAGTTGTTTTGTCCTTACTCGGTTGTTAGTAAACTTGATTAAAAATCTGAGACCAAAACCAAATATTTAAGCGTATATTTCATAAAATAAGGCTACGCCATAACTTGTATTTAAGTTCATCATAAGGTGGAGACATTTTCCCTACTTAAAACTTGTGCAACTTTCAGATTGAGTTTAAATTACGACTGGCAACACTTAAACGTGTTAATCAGGAAACAAGTAGAAAGTTTCTTATGAGTATAAAGAAAATTTACGTCATGTACTACGCCATTACGTTCCTGAGTTCGATTGGTGAAAGAATAATAGTTTTGTGTAGTAAGCCACAAAAGGCAGATTATTTTTAAAATAACATAATAATTGTTATAAATTTGTGGTTTTATAACCTAACTTAGTAAAAAAACCTTACCTTAGAGTAAGTATCTGTGCTAATATTATAAAAAAATTGTATGTATTTATTAGTAACGTATTAGAGCAAGTAGCAACGGAATGCGGGGCTGTGGTTTCCCAACAGAAATTCTCGGAGCATTGAGGTCGCTTCCTGAAGTGCCCAGGAAACTTCTAAGCTTCTGGAAGAAGCTAGTCTGTCTCAATTACGCACAACGGACCAAATGGGCGTCTAAGTGTGAAAACTGAGTCCACACTACATACCTAAGCAAAAACTACTGGAATTCTGCAATATTAAAATATACATGCAAAGTCGAGACAGGTCGCTAGTTATCGATGACGAATTTTAATTTAATTTAATTTAATTGTTTAATTCAGAAAACAAGGTTCCATAACAATGTTAGTAAATTACAGCTTAATACCTTAAATCTAAGTGTTAGTATGTTTACATTAATTCATACCGGAATCATTCCGCATGAAATAGAGGAACAGTGATTCAGGTATGGGCAATCGACTCGGTCCGTAATAATGCGGAGGATACCGTTACCGCTAGCTCTCACCCTGCGCACCAAGGATGCACATCTCTTGCGTATGGTGGCGTAAAAACAATCCACCCGCGCCTCAGCAAACATCCCCGATGCCCTGCAGAATCGAGGCAGCCGCAACAGCACCCTGAACGCATTATTATATTGGATACGGAAAGCGCTGTATGACAATCGAGTATATTTCGACCATAAGGCGCTCGTATAGAATGATGTGCAGAATGCTCTAAACAAGGTTACTTTCACATCAATTGAGCATCGTGCAAACCTGCGGGCGATCATGTTCGCCCTGACACACAACGCTCTCCGTTCCCTATCTATATCAGCATCGTCCCTGAGGTCGGGTGTCAAAATGTGTCCAAGATATTTAAATGTTTTTACAATTTTTAAAGGGACCCCATATAGCGACATGGGGGGTATACTGGACACACCCTTCCAACCGGCCCCAAAGACCATGACTTCACTTTTATTTACATCATACCCGAAAACGCGCTTACAAAGTTATTCCAGCCAGTAAGGATATACAACCAAAAAATAAACAATAAATTAATACCATTCGTATCACCTCGACGTCCGTCATTCCACAACTGCGATGAAGGCAGTTTTTACGCACCACCACTTTGTGGAACCAGCTGCCCACTGAAGTATTTCCGTACTAATTCGACTTAGGGTCCTTCAAGAAATGAGCGTACTAATTCTTGAAGGGCCGTCAACGCTCTTGCGAGTGTCCAATGTGATTGTCCACGGGCGGCGGTATCACTTAACATCAGATGAGCCTCCTGCCCGTATGCTTCCTTTTACATAAAAAAACTTTACAATAAAAATTATATATTATATATAATTAATATTATAACTAAGGTATGAATAGCATCTACACAACTGATTCTCTTGCCTTGAGTTGAATTTTTTATCGTATTATGATGTGTTATCTACTAGACTTACCACTTTAATTTTCATAAGTCCTTCCTCACTATCTTCCCGTCCTCGCGACTCACGCGCCGCGCAACTGTAAACACGGTTTGTTTCCGTATATGAATATCAACAAACCAATTCTAACATTTCCTCACTCATAAGTATCGCAATACAGCGAGGAAATGCTGCCAACATTGAAGATATAATGCCGGACCAAACTTATAAAATTTATTCTAAACATTATCTTATTTATTTCCTTACATATTTTCAATTAAGAACAGTGTTGGCCTGGCTTCAGCGTGCGACTCTCATACCTGAGGTCGTAGGTTCGATCCCGTCTGTGCACCAATGGATATTCTCTCTATGTGCGCATTTAACATTTGCAACAGTGAAGGAAAACATCGTGAGGAAACCGACCCAAATAGTCGACGGCGTGTATCAGGCACTGCAGGCTGATCACCTACTTGCCTATTAGATTTCAAAATGATCATGAAACAGATTCAGAAATCTGAGGCTAAGATCTAAGCAGGTTGTAGCGCCACTGATTTATTTTTATTTAACATATTTTCAATTACAGTAGATATTTAAGGGTTTCATTTTTATAACGTTCAAATATGTTAGATATCAAGATTCACTAGGTAATAGTGCATAGTAAAACCTGAAACCCTGTGTACAATTAACGAGTGAGCGATCGGTGAAGGTTGGGAAACCGGCATGTCTCGGTAACTATATCGGCGTATGACATTTGCCAATTCGCACTTGGCCAGCGTGAAGAAATAAGTCATTGAAAACATCTTAGGAGAGCAAAAATTAACATGTTGATGCTGATGTACTCATTGTTTTAAAGAATAAGAATGGCCATTATCTTACTCCCCCCTTAATATCTTTTTAAACGCAATAACGCTAACATTTATGTATCTTAGCTAATTATACGAAGAGTTCGTAGTTTTTGAGTCTACATTACACCCTTCAATATCGTTAATCTGAGTTTAAGATTTTTCATGTCAAGTGTCAGCTGTCAACCTAACATGTGTCAAAGATTTGTGTTATTAGTCGAAAAAACGTTCTTTTTATTATTTTCATTACCATAGACGATGAAAACGTATGCAAAATATGTAGAAAGAAAAAATTAGCTCTTTCTCATTTTTACAAGTGAAATACTCTATCTTATTTCTTTGATTTCATTATGGACAATCCACTTAAATGTTATACCCACCGAGCAACTTCAATTCTGAAAGAATCGCCGCAAATGTTTCTACGTAAGCAGTGTCGCCGCCTAGTTTTACGACCGGCTTGGCATGCACTCCACCTTCCCCATTCCGAGTAAATTGGTGTCTTCTCATCACCTAAAAGGGGATTAAAGCAATAAAGCTAGCAAGCTTCTAATTCGTTACATTTTCGGCTTGTAATTCCGAATAGTTTGCCCGATTCTATAAATTCTTCGTAACATTCTACATCTACATTTATTCGTAAGATAAATTGTATGGTTTAGTTTTATAATAACGGAGGTCCTGGGTTTGAATGTTCTACTAATATTTACAGATACCGGCAAACATTTTGAACATTAAACAAAGGAGTGGGGGGAAAGTTTGCGAATCGTACACAAACGTCAACTGATTTACCAAACACGCGATCGACACGTCACACTCCCCCCAGAGCACCGCACTTAAGAAAATGGATACATTCACTAACAAACAAAATGTATATACCTATAGACTCAGATGTTCAGACTCGTATTGCAATTGAAAAATGTGCACGGCCAAAAAGGTTTGGCGTCTCTGACATGTCAAAAAATGATAGCCGTCAGAATTCTACGGAATTAAAAATCGGCGTATAAACATTCCCTTTCGTATCCTTTTCATGTCCTCTTTAAACCCATAGGTTTATATAATACCTAACAAATACTTAAAAACATATGTACTAATCAATTTAATAAGGTTCACAATGCTCACCGTTATCAAAATCTTTCCGCACGTGGTCTTCAATAGCAACACCAGACAATACATCGCTATCGAGCTGAAAGAGACGCGAATAAATAATAAAATACAATCAATCTGGGTCAAATCTTTACCCATTGTCAAATTTACCCAATATTGAAATGCATTTCTATGCAATAGCTGCACAATTACACTATAGCTAATATTTCCGTTTGAAATTGATTTCCGATAGTTGGCATAGAAAAGTTTTAGCCATCGTACCTGTATAGGTAGCCCACAAGATCCTCTAATGAATAATGAATGTACATATCTCATTCGGATACAACATAATAATCGCTATTTGATATATTCGGTAGTGGGCTGATCAATTTAAAAAAAAGCGCTGTTAAGCGAATAAAGTCTCAAATTCTCAACTTATTTTCAAATAGGAAATTTCTCTACTAAAAACTAAAATTTGTAGTTTGAAGTGAAATATTTTTAGTACTTTTTGTAGAATTTATGTTTATCGTAATTGTCATGTATTTTAGAATAGATAGATAGTAACTTATAGTGTAAAAAGGTTTTATATAATGATACACACACTTAAATAAATGTGTTTTAATTGCTAAATTATTTCAGTAACTATGTAATTATTTTTTCAATTACTGCGATCAACAATAATTTTAAATTTATCGCTTTCTCTGTTAAATATTTTCCAAGTACACCACAGTTTAATATTTTTCTTATAGAACAGGAGGCAAAACGGCCAGGAGGCTCACCTCATGTTAAGTGATTCTCAATGCCAGAGGACTCGCGAGTGCGTTGCCGGCCTTGTAAAAATGTATTTAAATTGTAAAAATGTTTTTCAATTTATACTGCGATCAACAATAATTGTGAATTTATCGCTTTTTTGCTAGGTCTTTTCCGACCATTTGTGCAAATGGAAAGTAGAAGTAAAAATATATTTTTGCCATAGCATTAATTCATCAATGATTTCTACTTATAAATAAATATAAGAAGCTTTACAAACAGCGGTAATATACGACTCCTTAGAGGTATTTTAAATATAAAATAAAAAGTGTGGAAAATATAAAATAATATTACGTATGAAATCGAAGGCAATACTTACATTATGACTTAGGAACATTTCTAAATCTATAATAAATAAAATTAATGATATATGGCACAGCCGCGACATTTTTCCTCCTACGCTAATCTGCAGTGACCGGAAATCGGCATCTGAAAAGTTTTAAATTCTTAAAAAAAATAAAAAAAAATTATATTAATGGTATTACAATTTACAATTATTTTATCGTAATAGGGACCAAATTGTTTTTAAATTTTGATTTATGTATAGAAATGTATATTATTAAAATATATTCATATTATTACTATTCATAATGCCTGTTGTAACATCAATGCGAAATGAGAATTTACAAATGACATTTGTAAAAAATATTGTACATATTTTTAGAAACTTATATTTTTATTTTATATAGTTTATTTTCAAATAATTTCATAACACGATGTACATACTAACTTACACTAAATTTTCTCGCTAAGTGAATGTAATTCTTTGAGAAATAAAGTATCTTTGAACCGAATTTTTAATTATTACTATTACTACGTAGAAATACAAAAAATAATGGTAACTTAATAGTACAATTTCGGAATATTCCGACAACATTTTTTACTTTTTGATTGCGATTCATTTATCTCAGTTATAGGTACAATTTATTTATTGAATGTAACGTGTTCTCTATATTATACACAGGACAGGAAATATGTAGTCGAAAAGTTCGTAAGACCATATTACCGGCTACGGCTTATGGTACTTTTAACTCACAAAAACATAGTTAATTTTAATATATGATTAATACCATATGATTACACGTTTTTATTCAAACCCGTAGTTTCTTAGGTTGACCTCACCAACTGACGCAGACAAGGGAAAGGTAGCAATTGTTCTCGTTTTTGCAAATTTTTTCATTGATGCTTCCCTCCTACTAATTGTAGCCTCTATAGCATGCTACTTGTTAATTTAGCGATACATTTAAAAGATTTTCATATTTTCAGTGGTTTTAGATTTTACAAGCAAACATCTAATCTTTTCTGTTTTTAATATAAGAGGTAGATGGGCTTTCATGGTGTGTAAAACCATAAAATATATAGTAAATAGTATTTTATTTGTTAAAAAAATATTTTGACACATTTGAACACTTCAGCAAATTTATATTTTAAATATCTCAATTTGTGTTTTGAATATGGGACCCGCAGACAAATTTAAACACATACAATGTTTAAAATAAACAATTATTTTAACATAGCAACATATTGTCAGACACACTAAACAATAAGCAAATGTGACTTCAACTAAGACATAACTTTCTCTTACACAGTCATAAACCCGTTGCAAAAATAGTTAAATAAACAGTGGATCAAGAACAATGCAATTAGTGCATACACTTGCGCCTTTTATGTATATAAGAATTGTCGAACGAACAATGGTACACCCATTATGGTATATAGGTCAAGATAATAGACAAAACTCACCATAGGTGGCTACGAATTATGGCAGCCATTGTACACAAATCTTCAAACCTGAAAACAAAACGCATTAGGATTTTGTCGACTTTATCGTCTCGCAACGAGTGTCTAGTATCGACTCTGGTTTTCGTTATTGTTTCGTGAGTTTTGTATAGCAATATCGGTTAGCGTTTGTGACGAAAAGGACTAAAATACCAGTAAACTAACATAGACTATACAGGTTTTAGCTGGATTTTCGCCACTAAATTTTGATCACCGCTATCCAGTGAATACATTCGGCGTTTTTATAATACACCTCGTAGTGTATAAACGTGCTAAACTTAGATTTCTCAAAATATATTGAACGCAATTGTATATTATCTTTTTTATCTGATTCGTTTTTGTATGAAAATGAGACGATAGCTAAATTTGTTATGTATGTATTAACTACCTCGATGTGATAAACATTCCTTGTTTACTATTTCATGGGTTTTTCTTAAAAATTAACATCAAAACTGAAACTGAAATTGTAACCCATACTAGACACTGTACTTAAGATTAGAGTGCAAAACTTTCGAGTTTTATTTTCTTTTAAAGAGGGAGTAATGTGATTTGGTTTTTGTACAGAAGTTTGAAAGTGAAATCTTGGGACATGATTCCAAATCTTCTTTTCAAACTGAATTATTTATATTTATGAAAAGTACTTTTTTAACCCTTATCAGCCTATTCCTTTTTGTAGCTTTCACTGTGCTACGATGCAAAGTTATAAAATATTAATCTGTTTTATGCGTGATTTAGAATTGAATCCTTATAAGGCTTTCAAAATTGTGTGTGTCCTTTCACAAAAATACAAGGACTTTGTAAGAATTTCTAGTCCGTCTAGTGCCACAACAGCCTCAAATTCCTTTAAGCTTGACCGCTTTGTGATAACACGAGTCCTTGGCTACAGGTCCGGCTTGAAGGACCAAAATCACAAAAGAAAATAAAAATAATATTGTCTTCATTAATAATGACATACGTACAACAAAATACTTAATACTATGTAAATACTATTTTACTAAAGATAGTGGAGGCTAAGACTCGGGTTTTAACAACGACAATTTTGATAATCTCCGCACTTATACAGGAAGTAAACTTGTGCGAGAAGAAATGTATAGCTTTTACTTTGACACACATTTTTAGATGTAACAAAATACACAAAATGTATTTATACATAGAAATAACACTGAATAAATAAAAATAATAGATTGGGGAGTATGGCTTACTGTATTGTTTATTGTATTTTTAGTTCTAGTTCTTCTATTAAAATTATACTGCGAATTACAATTTTTAAATACAATACTATTTGATTAAATTACATCAATGGCGCTTCAACCATTTTAGGTCTGGGTCTCAGATTTCTGTATCTGTTTCACGATCATTTGGAATTGTAATAGGAAAGTAGGTGATCAGCCTTCTGTGCCTGACACACACCGTCGACTTTTTGGGTATAAGGCAAGCCGGTTTCTTCACGATGTTTTCCTTCACCGTTAAATGCGCTCATAGACAGAAAGTCCATTGGTGCATAGCCGGGGATCGAACCCTCAAGGGTGAGTAAGTATCTGATTCTATGAGTTTTCATATTTTATATGTTGCAGAAGGATATTCGGTTCTTGTATGTAGTTTTAAAACCAATAGAAGACCTTTTAAAAATAAAAATCGCCTTAATTCTAGTTAGCTTACTGTTCGTAATATGGAAAAATCAAACAATATCATCCAGTAGCATGGTAACTATTTGGTTTTGTTACAATTTAAAAAACGAAATTAATTACCACTAGTAAATCATTTTTGGAATGCAGTTTTTTGGGCACATCCTTGTTTCTTTCGGTCGCAAGTTCTAAAATCACGCTGATGCCCGGATATTTCCTATTCGTAAAGACTGATGATCTATAACCATAGATCTTTTTTGTCCTAACATATTATAGGCATCAAGTCTGTCACAAACATAAGCAATAATTGAACGCGATAATCAAGCCAAAAAAAAAATCTTTGTCAAAGTATCTCTAAATTATCATCTTCACTTAGACTTACCAAGCTTTGTAAGCAAGTAAGCAAGATCGTATAAACATGTGTTAAAAATTAATATTCAAAGAATGAGTTGATTAAAACTTTAATATAGGTTATGAAACTTTCTTAAAAGAAATTAAGTTTACAGAGACTTCGCTGCGGATAGGACTTACTTGTTTGAGACCTACAATAAACTAAAATGTAAGACTTCCTTTCTGCGTTTATTGAATTTTGTATGAAAAGCCTTACAAAGTTTTTTAATTTCGGTCTGCCCGTCAAAAGTTAAAAACTTAAAATTCATTTGACTTTTTGAATTTTAACGCATATAAACTGTTTAATTTACTTTTATATACGAGACTAGAAGTACTTGAATATTTATAAAAAATTGTAAGTAGGTTCCAATTTAAAAAAAAAAACCTTTTTGAATATTTGACTAGTTAGAAAATTGATTCTTTTGTTATCGTTCTCACTCTAACTGTATCATAATTGTTATTATCTAATATATAAAATTATCGTGTCACAATATTCGTTCCCATACTCCTCCGAAACGGCGCGACCGATTCTTATGATTATTTAATGCACATTCAGTAAGTCTGAGAATCGGCTACTATCTATTTTTCAAACCCACCACAAAAAAATTTTTTTTTTTTTTTTTTTGGTTTTTAATTTTTATGATACAGCATACACAAATACATACAACCCCTAATTTTCACTCCTCTACGATCAACCCCTATTTTTTATTATAGTAGATAGTTATTTTATTGAACTAAAAAGATGTTCCCTAGAAATAATATACATGGCAAAACAACGTAGTCAACACGGGTCAGCTAGTATAATAATAAAATTATTGAAGTAACCAGTTTTAGAAAAAAAAACTGACTGATGATTTTTTTTGTCATAATATGGGGGAATTCAAATTTCAGAAACATTTATATTCAAGTCTTGCATAAGCATTACTCTCACACTCGCTAGTGTATTCTTGGTCTAAATATACAAAACATTACGTTACAAGTTTATTATAAGTTTTATTTAAATACTACTTGGCACTTGCCAGACTTTAACAATCAAACAAACGTCTCGAACGCGTATAAAAGATTTCCAATGACTAACCAGACCGAAACGTATACCAAACGTAAATAAACAATGGATTTTATTTCGATCCTTTCTTCTGTTTTTTTTATGTAATATCACGAGAGTTCACGGCAAAGCCGTGACCACGAATTCCCCATATTCGTATTTTTATTTTATCGCCCTAAAAATTATGTTTGTAATCATCTTATAAGTGCCTCTATTTCTGTCTTTATCGGACGTTAAGGCAGAATATGACCATTTCTTAAATAGCCAGTAACGCACTTCCAAGCCTTCAAGCAATGTGAATGTCCATGGGCGGCAGTATCAGTTAACATCAGGTGCAGGGCAAACGCCCCTGTATTATAAAAAAATAAATGTTACCAATTATGGAGAATATATAGATTTTTACTTCGTCCTCATTGCCTGATTGGACGTATGCCGAAAGTATCCGGAGATTTATAATTTTACAGGTCTTAACAGGTATACTTCATTCGAGATATTTTATTCGGACTAGAAAATTGTATTTACAACATTTCGACCCCACATTTCAATATAATTCAAGGTCATGATAATAAGGCAATTATTTTTCATATAACACTCCTTATATCGTTACGCACATTTATTTGTATAGCTCGCCGGAAACCATTGCGTGTCCCAAACAAAAATTTATCGTTACGGGCCGTTGGCTTCGACCATAAATCTTTCTATCACCGCCCAACCCCGCACTAGACCTTGCCGTCTCGTCAGATGTCGTCAATCTTTGCATAAATACTCAAATTAATATAATTGGTCTTAAACGTTAACTATAGTTTATGGCCGCTATGATGTCAACTAATACATTTGAATCGTAGCATATTCGCAATACTATTTTCATACGATGACCAATGTCCATTAATATAGACAACAAGAGCTTTTTTCGTTCAATCTTCGGTAATAAAACCTTCACAGAGAAACCTCCTTACTTACTCAAATCTATATTTATAACTTGAGAATGGCTGGACCGACTTGGCTAATCATGGTTTTGAAATATTTGTGGAAGTTCAGGCAAGGTGTAAACGGTGGGAAACATAAATAATAATTTTATTACTGCATCTAGCTGGGAAATATTTAAAATCTTCTTTTTGAAATGAAAAATTGTCATTGTGTTTCATAGCTGTAGTATGAGGTCCGGTCTCTTTGGTATGTTTCAAAAGTTTTGTATTAAGTTCTGACACAATTATATAGAGGTGATACGAAGTTCACCGGGTCATCTCGTTTTAAATAAGAAATATGCTATGGTTATTGCTGTGGTATGGTTTATCTAAAGAAAAATGTACCTACTGGCATAAAAGTATATATGTACTCGTTAAAACAGAATCATATTATTCATCTGTAATAAACACTAACGCTCTCAACAGTTTAGTTGCGCAGTTTCATTTGTACAAAACTCATTTTTAGGTTTTTTCTCTCTAAAAGTCGAAATATATTTTTCATAGATTACAATTACTTAAATACTTTTGACTTATATAAAGTAACATTTTTAAACACCTGACTTGTCACATAAAATAGTGCTGAAATTTAAAGGTCGTTAACAAATGTTATGGTTCTAATAAAATCAATTAAGAACTACTGAAACGTTTGAACTGATTTTGCAAAAGCAATGTTAAAAAGAGACTTAACTTAACTTTAAAACTATTCGTAGTTATGCAACATTTACTAAGTTGTCCGACGGCTGACCGTAACTTTTCTGGTGAAACTGAGTTTTTTTATTCACACCTATTTCATGGCTTTGCCTGCTATTAAGAGGTATCAAAAGAAATTCGCATTTCATTTGATTTGGTTACCATCATATCATATTTCTTTGCCAATTTTCTTCATAGCTTTTTGTTTGTATGTTCAGAAGAAGTGAATGCAGGAATCAATGTCGATATAAAACTATCGTTTTATCGTAGTGAAGGAGTAATTTTTTGTGTGCGCATGGCTCAATAGTGGAGGTGTCAAATGGTCGCATGGTCCCAAAGAACGGGGTTCCTACTTTGAGGCATCATTCATAGAAATAAAATAAGTTATAATTTTAATCATAAATAAGTAAAATAAATTTAAGAATATAAATTAATGTTTCACGAAGTTTTATACTTTCTGCTAAGATATTAAATCTATAATCAAATGATACTGAACTACTAATAAGTTCAGTTGATAATTATTTTTATAGTGTACAATTTATACAGCGACATATTTTAAACCATTGCATTTTGACGTTATATATAAAATATTTTCGGCAACAGGATGAAATCTGTTACTATTACGCGTGAATAAAACTGAGTTGATATATATTTTTTATTTCAATTTGTATCAACTTTGTACCATGGCTTATTATACTTATATTAAAAATAAATTAAACTTTTAGAATTATTTTAAGTACAGCAATACTTTAAGTTGAGTTACATTGAAATCTATATTATACAGAGAATTGTATTTTGATAATGAATAAACTCAAACTCAAATATTTTAACGAATTTCAGCCAGTCGGAGATATTTAGCGGTCAATTTAATTTTTAAACCGACCTACTCAGTGTGGTTGTGTTGTGCGTACGTTTGAAGCAATCCAGATGATGTAGTCGCAAGAAAAACTATTTGCAGTGCTACGTTGTGGTTTCCTTCAAAATGCTATTTTTAAATTAATCTTGACTGATAAGAGCTGTTCTATACTATTAATACTTATACCATATAATAGTTATACCAATCCTAAGAACCACAATGGTTTGAATTAAAAAAAATATTTCTGTGGTAGGCTATTTTCTGACAAAGGAAGGATTACTTCACGCAACGACCCATTTCAACTCTTAAGAGTAAATTTTTAAGAGCACAAAGTAAAAAAGTCGCCTATCATACCATATATGAACTATTGTTTCGCACATTCAGTAATTAGGTCAATAACATTAACGTTTACAGTTCGCAATCTTCACTAATCACTTTAATTACAATACGCAAATCATTTTAACTAGATTAAGAAAATCTAGTTTACGTTTGAATTTCCTTGAATACGTGACACACACACACTTGTGAGTCATGTTTAGACAAGATTTTTGGCCTTTTGTGACACACGTAATTTTTTGGGTATACCAGCCAGTTTCCTCACGATGTTTACCTTCAGCGTATCAGCTGTTAGTACTGAAGTTGGAATTCACAACTCCCGGGATTGCAATTTTACCAATACGCTAGTGCTCGATGTTTGTTTGGCTACCAATCAAAAATGTGTCACACCTAGAATCGTTCCAAGGGTCTCAATTTACGGTTAACCACTAAGTTAAAAGCGTTAAATAAACTAAAATAAATCCCTTAAAAATCGACTCGTAAATTAATGAATTAGTCTATAACAATATTTCTTACCTTTGTCTTTAACCAAGAGAGTTAAATATATTAAAGGTTAATTATTTAATTTATATGAAGGGGTCATTAGCCTTATTTTCGAAAGTCGAAGATAACTCAATTATCAGATCGGACCACGAATGGAAGAGCTGAACATGACAAAAAATAGACGTCAAATTGATCACCTTTTATTCAAATCTATTAATAAAACGCAGGCAACTCATATGAACATAAATATTGTTGTGCCTTTAACTTAAATAAAATAATTATATTTAAATAATGTATTGCGTAAAATGTCGGTGACCTTGTGGTTATAAATAGGGTCACAAAACAATCGTTTATGAATAAACTCAAGTTCAATTTTGGTTTTTTTTATATATTTCGTGATAATAGCGATACAATGTAAGAAAATATATTTTTACACAGATTAAAAAGATATCAGTTAGTTATTTGTAATTATAGAAAAACATCGCGAGATTTTTATTTATATTTAATATAATTTTCTTTCAAATTCTGTTTTATTTATATTTGCCTGTAAGAAGAGTATATTCTTTAAACAAATTTTTAGAATAAATTTGATTATTTAATTAATTATCATTCCATTTAATATATATAGGTATAGACATAACGCGTGTCGGATTCTTCATAAACTCTGTCTAAAGCGAATAAAATATAATTAGACAAATTTTAAACAACCTTTAATTAAGTACTTGATTAAAGGTTGTATTAAGAAAATACCTTAAAATATTATAGCTTTTGTCTGTAATTATGGAACACCTTGAATAGCGGAGTAAACAAGGAAGACGGAATTTTAGTGAGGTTTTTATTGTCTTCCCCTTAATGAAGGGATAAGGAATGCCTTACTTTTATTAAATTTAAGAAATTTATCTACTAATTTAAATAATTATTCACGGTTAGAGTATATTAAAAAATTGAGATATCAACGCAATAGTTAATGTATTTTTTAAGTCGGGCAAAAATTGTATTAAATAAAAAAGTAATTCTTACAACATCAATTTTGGTTGTGTCAATTTAGTAATCCCTAATATAGACTGAATAATAGGTTGCGCAAATAACAATCTATACATTATTCATCGCATATAAAATGCAGAAATTTAAGAGATTTTTCTGAGTACACTCTTATCTAAAACTACTAATTTATGACTTAAATACTGACTCATTAGAAGAAGAACCTGAACACATATGACCCAAAAATGACGTATCACAAAATCAGAAACACACACAAATCTAGGCAAACCCAAAGCTTGTAGTAATTCTGTAGTTTCGCGTGCATTGTCTATATTTTATAGGCATTATTTAATACATGGATATTTTAAAATTCGTTTTTAAAATACCTTAAGAGTCTTACCAAAATTAATAGTCGTACAAGTCACCCTCTACACACGTTCCCATTGTCAACTTTATCAAATAGGTTTTAATTAAAAACCTCACAGGACTTGATACTGTTACCACTTCAAAGGAATTAACCACAGTTTTTCAGCGTAAAATTGTTATTTTACCGTAAGGATGAAACACGCAAATATAATGCCAAAGTTTTTGTAAAGAATTCTGTTAGATTTTGTAAATAATACAGAATTATCTACTAACAAATAACAGCCATGACTATCTACAAAAATAAGGTAAGAAATATATTGTTAACTTTAAAAATTATAAACTAAAAAATTAATTCGGTTCTAATGAACTTAGCTTTTCGAAACATATGTAAATATCAATTTTCTCTGTTAATAAAAGTAATAAAAGGTGTGCGGTGTAGATAATATATCACTTCTCTTATATAAATATTTTGATAAGTTTAGATTACTCACTTCAAATAAATTCTAAACACTCGGAAGTGATGAAAATACTGCCATCAGACGCAGCCCGCTCCGTTCCGTATTCGGATCACACTGCGCACACGCCGCACGAATCTCACGAACATTCTCTATCCATAGAGTATTTTAGTATTTGGAAAAAAATATTACTGTCATAATTGCAAGTATTTTTTAATTGAATGTACGTAATTTACGCATGTTATCTAGCAACAAAACAAATTTAAATATGTATATGTAGAAAAATAAATAAAACAATGTTATCTAATATATTAATTTACTTCAAGTAAACCGCATCTCAGTGCCCAGATAGCGTGGTTAATTGAAGACGTGTTTTCTGAGTTTGACTAAACAAAAACTTAACGATCGAATCAAATGTAGGGGATAAATGCGTTCGCCGGTTAACTGTGTTTTTGTGCGTAAATGACGATTCGAAAAATAATTTTATACGAGATGTTAAAAATTATCAATTTAATACGCAGAAATACTACCACAGCATACTAATTTGGTAATTTCAAAAGTGGTTCAGATTTTAATATTTAATTTTCTTACCCCAAATGCATGAAATTTCGTCGACGTCTTTTGATGTCATTATATTGAAAAAAAAATGTTTGAACAACGGTATTTGTTTTACTTAGAAACAAGTGACGCAAAAAATTACATGTATCAATCTTACAAAAGGCGAAACACTTATTTGGGTTAATAGTACCAATCTGTGTTCGGATAGATAAAGTTTATATTTTCAGCAACAAGTGATCCCTTACATTAACTGACCTATTTATAATACTTGCACAATTCTATGAGTCACTAGGAATTAGGAAAATACTTTGAAAAGCTTTTATACTAGCATATTTTCAATATATTGAAAAGATTTTTTGCGAACCTTTCAACAATGTTTGTTATAAATAGCAGTCAATTTACAGAAAAGCATCATGAACGCACCTAAACGTTCCTGTTTACACTATCTATTAATAAAAACCATTTAAAATACGTTCGGAAGTTATTTAGTTTATCAATATTTTATAAACCTCTATTAGAAGTCTTCGGAAAATTATGTTTTCTCTTAAAATGGCGTTGGTAATATTACTGTTATAACATTTTTAATGTATTTATCTTTGTAAAATTAAACAATGTATATAGTTTTTTTTATCCGGATTGTTGACTGACTTCACACATACCATTACTATAACAAATATAATGTATTAACTCATGTAAGAAATGATACGGGTATTAACTAAGAAACTGAAATGATCCAATCCTCAGTAGGCGGTTGAACAATTTTACAGGTATATAAAAATATATACAAATTACATAAACTCCAAAAGACTGTGGTAATAGTCATATAGTTGATAAAGTTTTTAAGTAAATACATTTTTGAAAAAAAGAAGAGTTGATTTTGTTGACATGCATTTTTATTTCGGAGGCTAAGACACTTTGGGTCGCAGAGCGAGAGTGAAGAGTAGTGAGTAGATATAGGTAGGTAAAAAACCAAAGTATTAAAAAAATCCTACCCAATATCGTTATTTATATTTAATACTATACATAAATTGACTTATATGTTCTATATTAATGTGAATAATGCGATTGTATAATTATCTTATAGCAATATAAGCGGAATATAGTATGTGTATATCATTTCACAAGGTGAAATAAAAATCCAATTTCGTTTGATTTCGTAATGCTAATGAAACTTTCGCGATTAAATTATATTCAAATTAACACTTGGCGATAAAAATACGGAAAATGATAACACGCAGTACATTGACCGAGAATGTTTACACATTGAAGTGATGATACAATAATTACTTTTTGATAGTTTTAGATATTCGCTTCTTCTACAGAGTTGTAAGTCTTTGAGACACTTCTAAAATTAAAATATCGACATTACATTTTGATAATTGTTGAACATTTTCACTGTTTAGGCCGCGTCCATTTCTCGTATTTAAGATTTTTTGTATTAACGATAATTGTTATATTTCAGTCAATTTATATTAAACTATATGTATATTGTGTACGCCTTCACCAGGGCTCACGCCATCTATTGGGAAAAATCGTTTCAGTAGTTTTTGAGTTTATCGCCTATACAGACAGATACGCGGTCGGTAGTCTTACATTCATTTTTTTTAAATTTAATTTTTATTAAACGTATAGTGTATTATCTATAATTATTGTAAGACGTTTCTTTACCTAAATATTTTTAGTAAATAATATAAAATTAATATAGTAATTCAGATAGCATTCTAGTAAACTGTTTAAACCTAAGTTTCAGTTTAATAAAATACGAACATACATAACTAACATATAACCTTACCGATGGCGCAACAACCTTTTAGGCCTGGGCCTCACATTTCTGTATCTGTTCCGTGATAATTTCTAATAGGCAAGGTGATCAACCGTCTGTGCCTGACACACACTGTCGACTTTTTGGGTCTAAGGCAAGCCGGTTTACCGCGATGTTTTTCTTCACCGCACAAGCAGTGTCAAATGCCCACATAGAAAGAAAATCCATTAGTGCACAGCCGGGGATCGAACCCACGACTCCATGGATGAAAGTCACACGTTAAAACCACTAGGCAAACACTGCTAACATATAACATCCGATTATATACTTCGCAAATCTTGTATATAAAACTCAACGATCTTTCATTATATACCGTAAGCATATTCAAAGTTCAAGGCCCAAGAGAGTACCGTTATATTCATCATGGCCCATTCAGATGCTGCCCGCGGCTGTCAATGCAAATTGTCTTACAAGCTTATTACGCAGTCCATTAGACAAAAATCATTCTAAGGCTCATTATTGACGTGCCAATTTTGAAGGTACTTTTATGTATACATTCAATATATACATAGTAAAGGATTTAGTGTTAATGATACGATAGAGCATGTGGCAGTGGCCCCATAATATGAATGTGGATAGAGTAAATGACTAACTGTATCACTTCTAAACTTTTCGTGTTCTCCGAGCATACTACACCATTCGTTCTGGGTGCATACAGACGCATCCTGGGAAAGTATGTTGAAGTGAATTACTCGCTCATTCAAGGTTCGGCTTCAGAGATTCGGTCGGTGCCGGGAACCGCGCAAGGACATGATGTGGCAATTTAAGCGCGAGATACATATACCTATGTTTAGATATATATGTTCAGGTGCACATTTGTCGCTGACCTATTTTAAACGAATAAATAGATAAATTAGGCGGATAAACAAGATGTGTGTATGGGACTGGTAGACCTGCTCGTAGGTTTCTGGATAAGATTCAAAATGTACTAAAAATAGGGCTCATCAAAAGCACCTATAACCGACGATGTATGGTGAGTATTATGAGAGTGGAGGATGTAAGGAGATATTATGTAAGGACCGTAACACCGTGGTCTATGGTCTCTGCCTGCCCGTTTGACGTGAAAAAAAACCCGTTCGGAAATACGAATTATGTGTTGGATTACTGATTAATAGCGGGTTTTATGTGCGTTAATTTTTATCTTGCGGTAACAATTAAGTTCATTGTGTATAATATATAGCCTAAATGACTAGTATATACATATAATGCTTAAGGTTAATTGTCTTTGGATAAAGATTACCTCTTTTATTTATAAACGTACTAAATGGCTCTAATGGTTTTTGTATCTGTAGTCCTTACCACTTTTGCGTCACTTTAAAGTGCATAGGCGATATATATATTTAGTGTATATATGTATAGTATAAGACCGTATTCTCAGTCTTAAATTGAGCGGTCCTAAAGCAATACTTACATTTGTAGAAATCGTACCTTGTAACGGCTTAGTACCTAAATACGTATAGATGTTCATATTTGTCAAGGTATGGCGAGGTCATGGATGACAAGTGTACAATATATAATATTTGACATAAGTAACAATAGAAGGTTTCGTATTGTCATTTATATAATATACATGTATACTCTCAGTATTATGTAATCACTCGTAAAAGTAAATAAACAATAATATTTTTTAAGCAGTTACCCTTCATATACGAATTTTAAAATAAAATAGCAGTATTTTTAAAGCTTCGCACCATAATATTTCGCCTTTATTCTTTTCCCTCGTCATCTTTTTAATATCTCTTATAAACTCCTATTGTCTATTTCCTATCTTTCTTTACTTTATTCTATAATTGTTGTAGTTGCCAAATTTATATTTATGATTAATGTTTGTTACTTCTTCATTTTGCAGAACCTCTAAGGTCACTATTGCCAGGGAAATACAATAAATAAATTTAATAAAAAAACTAAATTCAATTATGCCTAAGTTACGTGCACCTCATTAAAGAAACACTTAAATTCTTAAAATCGAACCATTGTAAATAAATAAATATGACAAAACCTTTCTTAAATCATTTACTATTTATAAGACCGTTAATTTTTCTAAAACGTTCACAGCACAGTAGTTTTTAGTTCGAATTTCAAATATCTAGTAATATATTCGCAAAGCTCATTACTGGTTATACAGTGTTTATCGTAGGCGTCTTTAACTGATCTAAAGTTTGCAACTTGCAACTTTCATTACGTCACTTTATTTAACTCTAAAGAGTTCTATTTCTGTTCTAATTACTGTAATTAAAAATAGTTGCCACAACTCTGTAGTCTATGGACAGTTCTTAATTTAAAATTTGTTTGTAATCGCATGCATCCAAATAAGCATAATTCAAAATATTGATAGATCATTTTCGTTATTGTTATGTAACAAGCTTTCTGTACCTAACACGAAACATTATTCAAGTTAGGTATACTGTGTTTATACATTGCTAGAACATTACAATAAGGCGATTAATTTTATAGTTTTTAACTAAATAGCAATTACTGTTTCTACTTGTTACTGTGTTAAATTACTACATTAAAATGTTAAGACGTAGCTATTAATTATTCTAGAATACGGCTATTAATTGGGTATGGAGCCGTCGGTCATATTCCAGACACTTCAAAAGCTTATTGTCAGCCATATGTTCTTATATCATACTATCAACAGATACAACAACACTTCGTCTGTCGAAGACCAGAAAAGATCGTGCGGCCGCGTGCTATTAGAACTGCAAAGGCTGTTAATGCTGTTAAAGCCAGAATTCGTCGAAATTCCATAAGAAAGCAATAAATCTTATCGCGAGAAATGAAGATTCCCGCTAGGACGCTTTCGCGTTTTATAAAACAAGACCTGAAGCTCGGTGCTTATCGTCGATATACAGGACATGTCCTAAATCAATCTTTACAATTAAAGAGACTGTACCGATCAAGATGCCTTCTGTCGCGATACGCAGGTGAAAATCTCAGAAATCCTTGTTACCGATGAAAAAACTTTCACGATCGAAGAACACTATAAGCAAAAAGTGTACGCTCACAGTTCTAAAGAAGCTGCTCAAGTGGTCGGAAAGGTACAACGTGGTCATCATCCTGCGTCAGGGTTGATTTGGTGGGGCGTATCTTATCAAGGAGTCACAAAACTTCATTTTTGTGAAAAAGGAGTGAAAACTTCAGCCGAAGTGTATCAAGATACAGTCTTGGATAATGTTGTGAAACCTCCCAGCATGTATCCATGGTCTCTAAGTTTGAAGACCATAGTGCACGTTTGTAAGTGCCTCGGTCTGGCAGCCAAGTACACGGAGTTAAATCATTTTAAAATTTATAATTATTTGAGATAAATTTCTCTAAGTAAACAGATTCGTGGAAGATTTGGGCTATGGCTCATAGACAATATTTTTATTGTAGAACGAAGTAATTTAAATTACCAAAAAGTCTTCGGTAAAATTAATGATAAAGGCTTAAACAACTTGAATAGTAATAGAAATAAGTTATCTTTGTAAAACCTTTGAGTAGTCATGCTGAAGTTGTGATCATGACTTCGATACTAAATATGTCTAGATTACTCACAGACCTAACTTTAAAGTTAGACACCACAGCATAAATTTGCTGGAACCAAGTTTAGTTTCAAAGTCAGAAGCACCGTAGATTAATGGATGAGTTTAAGCCAGTTAATTTGGGGTTGAAACACAGATTAAAAATTGATCAAAGTTGGTAACGTTCCACGACTTACAATATGTCTTTACGAAAAGATGCTATTTGGTACGTATATTAACAATCTGTTTGTGTTCATTTATTGATTCTATTTACTTTCAGACAAGACATTTAAAGACACTTCTCTAACTATAGTTATTTTTATATATCCTGTATTTGTTGTGTTATTATATTCCTTCTTGAATAAATATAATTAATAATGATACATATAGGAAGAACAATATGTTCGCTTTCAAGTTATTGTCAAACTAATTAAATTCGAGCAGCGCTTCGTTGACGTATTTGGAACTAGCAGGAACATACATCATAATTTACGCAATCAGTACTACTTCAAACAAAAATTCTACCGTTGCTGAAACGTCATTTAACATATAACAATAACAATACCGTACCAGCTCTAGTTATTGGTGGTGTCAAAACTTTTCATATGATGGGTGGATACAGATACATTTTAATAAGCGCTCTCGCCGATCGGCCACAGTAACCTATAGGTAACCTATCTTACAACCTAACGTGCTTATGATGACTAGTCTAAGTCTAGCTAGACTACTTCAATACCTTTTGTCTTTGCAAGTTAATCTCGGATATAATCGAATATCGTATACAAATCATCTTTTAAAGTACTATTTAATATTTACCACAAAATAGCAAAAGTTAAAACGAACCGTACACGAATTTCCGATCTTGTCAATTTAACGACTTCCCTAAAAGTTAATTTACTTTCGCCTCCCCAGCCTAATAAAATTTCTTGCAAAAGCTCAAAATCTTGATAACTTAGTTGTGTAGGTGTGGAATACAAACAAAATATTATTCCAAAGCATTTATTTATGAAAATATTAAAAGTTTTCAGTGTTGGTAATTATACCAAGAATATAACAATATAGAATATACAGTTTCTTTAATTATAAATTAACATAAACATTTAATCAGCTAATCTCTTAATGTCTACTTCTAATGCGGATAAAAATCTATGCGGAAAGAAAACCGTAGCGGTTATGCGAAATAATATTACGTAGCAAAGCAATTTACAAATTCCCGAAAATGATTTTTTATTTTTCTCATATTTTCATGTCAAACTTTAGTTTGACAAGTATATATATATATATAGTAAGACAAGTATACTCTGATAATAATATATAAACATTCTGTAATTGTAAATTAAATTTATCTGCTGTTGGACATAACAAAATTTATATTAAGCACCGCACACGACGGTCCTCTTTCCGCGCAGATTTTAAAGAAAAATATTGTATGTAGGTTATTTAAATGATAAAGTTGTTGTGACAGAAGTTACTCTTAAAAATTTCTCACAATTGAGTTTGGTTTAAATATTAAGTTCAATATAAAATAATTCATCGAAATAGTTTCGTTTCGTTATAATTTACATCTTTGTGGACGGATATTAATTACTTAATTTAAAGAAAAAACTAAAATTATGGCACATTCCGCCATGATAAATACATATTTATATAGATGTTTAAAAATCGTTTTGATTTTTTTTTAAATATTAATGTCAGTTAGCAATACACGGGTCACCTCACCAACTAAGGATAATCTTTTATATTTTAATTTCGTTACATGATGTTATATGTATGGCTAAAACGCAATCGATTGTAAATATATATACATTTTGATGATTATATAGTCAGTGCAAGGTACTAAATACTAAATTTGATCCATACAATTTTATCATATTAAAAAATAAATCACTCAAAATTAACCCAGAATGTCTTAGGCACGCCGGGCTGTCGCAAAGTTTCCGTCCAACTCTCCGAGTAAGCAGATTTATCGTCTATTGTTGCTTTTCCTAGAATTTCCTTCTTGGCCATTTTGGTTTTGCACCCGAGACTTATATAAATGCTAACTTTATTTAAATTAACTTTGAATACCGATAATTTGACGGTAGCCGATTTAGGATCCCACCTAGCCGATATTGTTGGAACAAATCTGTCGCTTTTCCAGTAGCATTCCGCTTTATTCGCCTCCAAAATTGTTGCTTTTAGATACAGCGGTGCTGAAAAAAAAACATTATTGTATTAATATACAAAATAAAAACCTAGTGTAGTGGTAATTCTCAACGCTCGTCGTCTGTTGGCTATGGGACAAATTTTTATCTATGTGCCCATTTTATACTTGTTTATAAAGAACATTGTAGCCATAATCAATTGATTATAGAAAAGAAACCAGTGGCACTAAAACCTGTTAGCTCTGGGCCTCAGAGTACTGAATATGTTTTGAATAGTATCAGCCTTATGTGCCTGACCCACGCCGTCGACTTTTTTGTCTAGTTATGCCGGTTCCTCACGATGTTTTCCATCACCGTACGAGCGAATATTAAATGCGCACATAGAAAGTCTATAGGTGCAAAGCCGAGGGTCGAACTTTCGATCGAGTCTCATGTCGATGCCACTGGCCAACACTGCTCTAAACTTGTCTAAGGATATTTATTTATTCCATATCATTATTCTATCATTACAGTAATTACTAATTCGATAGAACGACACAACATTTATACCCACACCAATTAACCTAGATAAAAAACATTTAAAAAAATATATATATTTATATACCTACATCTTATAACTAATAATATAGGAAGCAACTCTTGTGAACTCAGCCAGTGTACAAACAAATAGGTCTACCTTAACAGAAATCTTATTTATTATGTGTATTGCTCGCGTGAGTGGTGCTTCGCTAACCAAGTTGGAATGTGCGCGCGGTACATCCAAAAGTTGAGACTTCCGCCTCAGGTTTCTACTTGGTACCCGTAGACTCAGTCTCTCCATTATATCCGGATTATGAACCCGACCCGTAAGTATCTTAAATATATACACCGACAAGGCTAGCTCTCTTCTCAGGCATAGCTGGTCATATCCCACCATACCCAGAACAAACAGGGTCGGGTACATAAGTGGATACAAAGGATACACTCCATACAGTCTCTTGTAGAGGTAACGGGTGAATTTATTTTGTATTCGCTCTAGCATATTTAGCCTCATATGGGGCCCACACCATTGCATTGCACTCCAAGTGACTTCTGACTAACGCATTGTATAAAATTTTAATCGCCCTGATATTTGTGAAGCCACAAGCTATGCTCTTAAAAGATCATTAAACATGCACAAATGCGTCTGTGCCATGCCCCTTTTGGGGACGGGTCTTCAACATCACTGTTATAAACGATTTTATGAAAAAACTTCGCACTCAATTATTTGTTTGTAAATTCTATCAAATTTAGTAGATTTACATTTAGTAATTACACCCGAGGGTCTTTACGAATCAGACTGAAATTGATAAGATTTTGATGTTTTAACTAACTTATCAAATGTTTTGTAATAATGATATGACAGACACCTGAATAAAATTTAATATTATTAATATGAAAAACTTAACAGAATTGAAATTTAGGCAAATTTTCCTAAAAACTTTCATACAGTATTTTCAATGGGTCTTTTTGTATTATCACCCCACCATTTGTTATTATCAAATAGAGGATGTCAAATGGAAGCGTCAATGACGTGGCCTGATCGAGTTTATCCCCTTTTTATGTAATAAGTACTATACCATTTTTAGAAGTATTTCTTATTTCTAGATTAAGTCACCTTAATATTGGTATCTATTAGTATGGTATCTTTATCGGAACCTGACGTCAACGTTAAGGAATTTCAATTGATTTGAGACATAAGCGATATAGAAAAAACATCATACAAAGAACTGGTATTTTGACTAAATATGTGCTTTTTTCTTTGATCATGAATTTTACGATTAGCCTACAGTGTATATTCAAACTGTACATTTTCTATTCATCTCAAATTTCATTTACATACCTGCCGTGGCTTGAGACTTCAAAGGTACCTACTTGAATATTTCAAAATTAATTTAGTGTCACGGGCAGATTCATACGATTAATAATCAATACTTTGCTAATGTTACTTATTTCGACGATGTATTTGCGTGTTGTTCCCACGAGAAAGTAAGTGCGTGCTCCTATTTCACCATGCCTAATGCTGATAGAGGACAAATCGTTGTTTTTTATTATTAATTTAATTACTTAGATATCATGTGGAACATGGTGTAATGGTTGCAGCTCCTTACAAACATTTTGTAAAACAAAAAACATGGCGATTAAAAAGTGTGGCAGAGAGTTAATTGCCAGTACTTCTCGTACGTTCTAGGCCCATGATTTGAGAACTGGCAGTAAATATAAAATTATAAGCATTTAGCTTTTAATATGTATTTCTTTATTGACGTTCGTAAATGTGCATTGTGTTACCTAAATGATTTTTAATATGTTAGAACTTAATATCTAAGCAATACAAACAACCTACACATTGTCGACCTCCCTTGACTATTGGTCATATCTTAGTTGAGTAGGCTTATATATATAATATAAATTTAGAGCTTATATCTTATCAGGTTTACAATATATTAAAGGGGTGATTTCTATTTTTATATCAAATTTAATTAGTAAAAATTATTCATGCATTCCAAAAATTATTAAAGTTAGAATGTCATGTAAAATATTTTTTGGCAGTATTCCAGATTTTTTTTATATAATTTAATAAATAAAATATCCCCATGTGTAAGTTTACTTTTACTTAATTACTAGCTTTTACTTTCCCTGATCTTAGTCCCAACTTTCGTAGTCCTATTTGGAAGGTATCTAGTTGTGTTACAATACAATACAACCCAACACCCAAAATTCTATAAAATATTAGATTATTTAATGTTTAATTTCAGTTTTCTTTGTAAATAAAATAAATACATAGTCTGCTTTTAGCTTTATAGAGTACGTACGAGAGAGTAATTATATGTGCTATGGTCGGAAAATGATGACTGATTCCACCGATATACCATAACGACACTTCTCAAGTACCGGATAATTTAGATATCCGAGCCGATCAAGGTACAGTCCACTGACCATGCACCGTAAAGCTTTAAGATATGCACTTAAAATAGCTAGGGAGCTGGCGAGCAAAATATCTATATGATTTGCTCATGTGGCAGACTTTTTTAATTGCGATAATTATACGATAAGGAATACTAAGGACAACGTCTGCAACCATGGTAGTGCTAATACTGGTGCTGCATGGTAGTGCTAATAAAAAGACAGGTATACTATATAATTTGATCGTGTCTGCCTTTAAGGTTGATGTTTAGAAGCCTTTAGCCCGGTCAATTTAGACATTCGAAGTTACATAAAGTCCCAACAAGCTAAATTTCTGTGAAATTGTTCAAAACATAATAATAAACAATGTCTAGAAGTTCCCCATCATTCCCGTGTAAGGAAAAATTTTTATTCAAGGGCAAAGGTCAAAAAAAATAGTTTTTCGCTATTTTTAGCAAAACGGTAAGTTTTATCATAAAAGTACCTGAGACCAAATTGTAGATCATACAATTATCTATAAAAAATGTATCAATACTTTTTTCTTACGAGCCACCGTTTCTGAGATATAACGATTCAAAAAGTTATAAAAGTTGTTATCGACGACCGGCCTTGACAATTTGTGTATGCCAAAGAACAAGACAGTCCGACTTACGTTCCCACGTGAATGTAAGTGCGTGCTCCTATTTCACCATGCCTCCTGCTGATAGAGGACAAGTCTTTGTTTTTATTTAATTTATGTTATTATTATTATTAATTACTTAATATGTCATGTGTAATGGTTGCAGCTCCTTACAAATGTTGTGTAAAAAAAAATGGCGATTAAAAAGAGTGGCGGAGAGTTTATTGCCAGTTCTTCTCTTCCGTTCTACGCCCTTGATTTGAGAACTGGCAGTAAATGTAAAATTAGAAGCATTAATATGTATTTCTTTACTGACGAGTCCATAAGTGTACATTCGTTACAATCATATAGGTAACAAAACCTATATGATTGAATTATTTTTTGAACTTTACTTTTTTACAGTATTTACAATATATGTGCCCGGTGGGCTGATGACTTTAAAAAAGCCACTGGTCCTCTGTGGCAAAGACTTGCCAGGGATAGGAAGCACTGAAAACAGCTGGAGGAGGCCTTTGTGCCACAAAGGCAAGCTGTACAAGAGGACAGCTGTGCAACAAAACCATCTTAAAGAACTTTTTTATATACATTTATATTTTGTAAAGTTTACTCTTGTATTAGTAGAAATAAAGGCTTTGAATTTGAATTTGAACATAGTAATAATAATAATTAAAAATTGATAAATCCTGTGGCAGTGTACATTTAACGCTGGCAGCATTTCCTCGCTCTATTGCGATAAGTCATTGAGCGAGGAAAGCACCAGCTTTGGGTCACCGGTACTATCTACCAGTCGTCAAATCTGTGATCAAAATTAAATCTTTAAATAGCGTCTCTACTCCAAAGGGAACAAAATCAAAGTTAACCTTATTATAAATAAAGGTTTTAGTAATTAAATAATCATTAATATACGAGGCATGCCTTTTAAGTTCTGTCGTTTCCATATTTCCCGGCAATTTTGAATTTGGACCTATACTATATTCGAATGTGGTTACATTTGGAATCTCAAAACAGTTAAAAATATTAGGATTAATGCTATTGTTTAGTCACAGCGTCGAATTGAATCTGTCAAGTTACGTACGAAAATGAATCTTTCTAAGGAGAATGTTCGTGCAATAATTTTCTACAACTTTAGAAGAGGCCTGACACGGCTTCAGTGTTTTGAAGAGCTAATATCTGTGTTCAGTGATGAAGCCCCATGTCTGCGGACTGTCGAACGCTGGTATTTAGAATTCCAGCGTGGACATACTAGTGTTAGTGACAAATCTCGCGAAGGACGCCCAAAATCCGCCTTCACTAAAGAAAACATCATTGCAGTGAGACAATTAATTCTCGTAGATCGTCATGTGACGTATCGAGAGATAGAGGCTCTATTAGGCATCTCAGGGACAACCATTCAGAAGATCTTGCATGAAGTGCTTGGTGTGAGAAAGCTAGTTTGCCGTTGGATACCGCATCTGCTTTCCGACGATCCGCGTCAGATGGTGTAAGAAAACTCTGCAAAGGTTCAACCGAAGAGAATCAAATCACGACTACGACATCATCAGTGATGATGAATCTTGGATCTATGCCTACGATCCTGATTCCATACAACAATCTACAATCTGGGTCTTTCAAGACGAGCCAAAGCCGACTAAACTCGTTCGTTCTCGAAGCACTTCAAAGATGATGGTGGCCACGTTCGTTGGAAAAACCGGCCATGTTGCGACTATTGCACTTGAAGATCGTAGAATGGTTAACGCAGAGTGGTATACCACAGTTTGTTTACCACAAGTCATCGCCAAACTTCGAAAATCTAACTTAAAGCGACGCATCATCCTGCACCACGACAACGCAAGCTCACACAGCGCTCGTCAAACAATTCAGTATTTGAAGCAGGAAAAGAAGAAATTCTTGACCATCCTCCATACAGTCCTGACCTAAGCCCTAACGATTTCTTTACATTTCCAAAAATTAAGAAAAGTCTTCGTGGTCAAAGGTTCCAGTCCGGTGAAGAAGCAGTCGACGCTTTCAAATCAGCCATTTTGAACACCTCCACTTTAGAGTGGAATTAATGTTATAATAACTGGTTTGAGCGAATGGAAAAGTGTATTAAGCTACGTGGTGAATACTTTGAAAAACAATAAAAAGTACTATAAGGTTCTAGTTGTGTTTTTTTCTGCAAACGACAAAACTTAAAAGGCATGCCTCGTACAATTGATTTGCTCAATAAACATAGTCGTAAACATTAGTGGAAGTGAGATTCTCAGCATGAATTCGACCCTCGGTGGTTTATTATATACCTCGTATGGTGATAAAATCCTCATTATTTGACCCAAAAATCAACGTGTATGAGGCATATAATGTTATTAATAACATTGTATGCCTCATACACGTTAATTATATATAATACAGGTTAATTTTCATTAAAAAATCGGGACGTCCCGCCAAAATCGAGACGTATGGAACGCTGGGCATAGTAGACCGATAAAAAAAAACAAAATAAAACCCTATGGCTCACACGATAGCGATAAGTTTTAAATTACATTATGTAGCAATAAAGTTTATTTGTATGTATTTATATACCCAAGGCCCAAACCGCTGCAGAGCTAGATGTATATATAAGTAGTGGACAAAATAAAGCTACAAAGTCACGAGGAAATCTCATGATCGCTAAAAGAACGTGTTTGCATTGTTTAAGAATAAATTACGTTTTAATTTCCTGCAATTTTATTAAATTTTTCCTGTTTACACGGGTTTAAATAGATTTTAAATAGATACACGTCGTGCATTTTTATAATTATATAATAATATTTGAAACGTTAAAAAGAAAGATAAAGGTCAAAATGAGAGAATCATACTATTCGTAGTTTAGTTATTAGTATATAAAGGAAACATTTTTGTATGTATATTTATTTATATTTGTGGAATAAAATCAATTTTTTTTACTATTAGAAACCTATACTAACCCGGAGGAATCTGCGTAGGATAGGTCGCTAATAAAATCGTGCTTATAATTTTCACTGCCTTATCATATGTACGTAGTCGGTCCCAAAGTTCTGTCATAAATGGAAATAATGATAAAAACAAAAGTACTGATCAGTTTGTAATGAGTGATATATCAATTCTTAGTACATTAATTAAGGAATAAAAAAAGCATAAAAATATTCGAAATAACCTCCCTCATTTTTAATACAGGCCCTTAAGCGTCGCGGCCAGTCGTCTATCGCAGCACGCACCATATTCGTGTCGATTTCAGTCACTGGTTTTTTTAAAGATGACTTCAGATTCTCCAAATTTTCATGAGGTTTATCACAGACCTTCCTCTCTAAGCCCTGTCATAATTTTCGGGTCCAAAGGATTAAGGTCCGGACTGGAGGAAGGCCAATCCTCATGTCTAATTAAGACGATGTTTTGACGCTCAAACCAGGCTTTAGTGGTCTTGGCTTTGTATGCAGACGCAGAGTCCTGCTGGAACACGAAGTGATGTCCCGCAAATAGGGTGCTGGACATGTCTTTGACAAGGCGATACAAAACCGTCTCTTGGTACACTGTAGCACTGGTTTTGACCCCCTTTTCGAAAAAAATTAACCTCAGTTAGCCCGTAATAGGACACTCCCAACCAAACCATTACTGATGATGGATGATGTCCATGTTGCACCCTTGGAACTTTATTTTCAGCTTCTTCAGAACTCCTAGCGTACACTGTATAATTCTGTTTATTGTACTTCTCTTCAATATCGAAAAATTTTTCGTCCGTAAAGAGGATATCACGGTGTCGGTTTTTCGCGTACCGCTTAAACAACACCCGCGATCTCTTAAGCCTTATTGCTTTTAGACGAGCATTAAGTAAGTGCCCACTCTTTTTTTGTATGCTCGTAGACCAAGATCTTCATTTAAAACCTTTTTTACTGTTTTCCTACTGACACCCATCTGCAAATCCATCAACTTCTGTTTTCGGACAGGATTTCTTACTATCCGCGCCTTGATAGCTTTGATTACTGCTGGTGTTCTTGCGGAGCGTGGCCAGCCAGTTCTTTTCTTGTCCTCAACACTGGAGACTTCAAGGTACCTATCAATAGTACCGTACACAAACCTAAGCGTTATATTCAAATTTTTGAGCAACTTGAAAATGGTACTCGGCGAGTGTCCACAGCGGTGCAACGCAATAACAACTATTCGGTTTACTTTCAATGTCCACTCCATCGTGAAAAATTACGGAAAGTTATTGTTTTTTGTTTTAAAACAATAATCAAACATTCCAAAATAGAATGCAATAATTTTTTTATAAAATCCTGCCCGAAATGTAGAAATAATTTGCTAGTGACAGAACTTTGGGACCAACTACGTATATCATAATAAACAATTTTTATTACTCATCCGTATTTTCTATATATGTATTTAAAAAAAAATATCGAATATTTATTCACCAACACGCATTTGTCAAGAACCTAAAACTGGTTAATCAACATAAGCGTATTGCGAATTAATAATACAACTCTGGTATCTCTTTGAAAATGTTACATTCATTTTAATATACGAGTACACCTATATAAAGAAAATATTTAAAAGACTACCGAGAGTTTTTTTACGCCGGCGTTTTTTCTTGGTCTTCTTTGCTGATGAATAGGGATATCTACCAATTCAAATTTAGTGACGTGGAATAAGTGATATCTTATGTATCTTATGTTCCATAATAAACATATATTTTTTTTATCCATTTATTTACCTTTAAATTGTTCATGTTCTTGCATAGTCTGTACACTGCAACGTAGTCTGTTGACTGTGAGTTGCACTGTGTCATTGAAGCCATCCTCGCTCCCGGAGTATAATAACGTCACTTCCAACTGACCCTTTCTATTTTCCCTCTGAAATTGTTGAAATTTTAAAATTAGAATATTTTTTATCGGAAGTGAGCTAGTTTAGTTTTATTTAGGTCAGTAATATAAGTAAATTTTGTTTTGAGAAAAAGAAGCAAGTCTATGGTCGAGTGACGAGTCTGGTTAAAGATAACTAAAACATTTTAGCAATGGCTTCTTAGTGTTACTTTTAATCAGCCTTATATAAAGGTAAAACTATATGCGTTTCTACGCATTTTTTTTGAAGTTATACTACATTTGGCGCGTTAGGAAAAAATTATATTTTTTTTCTATTGTTAGTGTCGTTTTTTCTACAAACGAATAAGGCGAAAGATATATTTTTTGAAAATATTTTTATCTTGTTACGCCAAACTAGTATAACATCTAACGAGTGTACATAAGTACACACAGGATTTTTTTAATTAACTTAACCTAAAAATCACGTGTGTCTGACACATTACCTATATGCATAATGGGCAGCTACCAGGAGACGTATTAAGTAAACAGTCACATTCACATTCGTACTCACAAAATTTAATTTATATTTTATTAGGGTAGTCCAATCATGGCATTTATTCCTGATTAGATTTTTGCTATTGGCTACGTAAATAAATAATGTTCAAAAAAGCGGATCTCTATGTAATAATTAATAACTTAACTAAACAGCCATCAACTTAAATTCTAAATGAAAATTATATTTAAATAAGTGTATAATTATACGTTAACGATGCAATTAAAATGTACTTAATAAGCTAATTGTTTGAATTGAGGCAATTATTCAATTTAATTTGGCTTGTATATAGCTGCCACATTGAAATACCGACAAATAAAGCAATAAATTACGATGATCAAAATATTTTATGACTATTAAGCGCTTTATAATAATTTTAATAAATTTTAATAATTTTAAAATTAAAATATATTTCTACAGAAACGATTTTGTTTTATATTACTTATTCTTCAATCAATCAGGGCACCATTTGAAATCACTTCCTCGTTTTTCCTTTGATGGTGAATAGCTTCGAAACACAAAATTAAAAAAATAAGCATATAGGCCCCATTGAAGTATAATTTGACCTGCCATTTGTATATGAAATTCAGCAATAGCTAGTTGTTATTGTTATCTTTATATATACAGGATGGCCAAAAACGCAAATAGGGGATAGATGAGGTCATCAGCTGCAAAAAATTGTTCTACGGGTGGTCTCTAAGCTCAACCCCTGCAGAGTTATAATTTATTTTGCGTTTTTATAAGAGAATTGATTTTTTTTTACAAATTCTTATTAAAATTCGAAAATATCTACATCCTGTATCTTTTTCATAATATCCACTGTCACTTAACTCCTCTTAAACGCTCCGATTAGATTTTTTTTTTTGTATGCGTTTGGATGGCGCCCTGGATGCTTAATATTCATAAATCAGCCCGGCAGGTGGCGCTGCAGTCGATACTTTCATACATATTTAATATCCTAATCGCTTAAAATATCATGCAGGACAACGTCTGTCGGGTCCTTATATAATAAGGACAATAAAACAGAGCTAATTTATGCATAAACCCTCTTTAAGCACTTTGTGTACGGGATACGAGTGAAATCGACAATCATAACAAAACGTCATCAAAATCTAATTACCAATTGAATAACATATTAACATATAACGGTATTTGCAAGCAATTTTCCAAAATTAGCATGAAACTAAGACCTATCATGTTTTAAAACAGTCATCTTCGAACTCCGTTTCACGGACAGATTTTTGAAGTTATACTTCTTTAGGCGCGTTATGAAAAATTTATAAGAGTGAAATTTTACGATGCGCGCGCACCGTGACACAAAATTATCAGTACGGACGCCGAGCGTGCGCGAGCGAGATGGGAATTAGACAATCTACAAGTAAAAAGAAATAGAATATGCGTGACGTTTGCAGCTATGCCAAGAATTTTGAATGACCATAATGACATTTGTAGTATCTTTTAAACAAATAAAGGAGTTTTAATTATGTTTTCAAAGAAATTTAGCAATGCTTTTTCACAAAGACATATTGTTACTTAGTTAAAAGGTTATGAAACATACCTTGTTATTAAATTGAATTAATAATATAATAAAATAATAAATAATAATTATTATTAATAATAATTAATAATTGAATAATATACTAAATATTAAATATTGTTAAATTATTAACGCTAAATATTTATTATTAATTATTTAATATTTAAAAAAAATAAAGAAAGCCAAAGAAGTATAACTTCTTACGCGCGTACATAAGTACACGCACCATTTTTTTATATATAATGAATATACATATAATTTAAATACATTAATAAAAAGCCTCACAAGATCTTTCTTATTTAGGGATAATGATAGTAGATACTTCATGTTAAATAAATATATGCATCTATTTTAACATAGCATGATTGACATTAGAAGAAACAAACGAAATATGTAGTCAAATTAAGGGTTTTACTAAGATTCTATATTTTGTGTTTCATGTTGACGACCGTTCTAATGAAGGTTAGTGTAGTAATAGGAAGGAAATCAAGGAAGGAACATGCTTAGGCCTGACATTTGAGCGAGCCTTATTAGCGTTACACATATACATTATATGTATAATGTATACATGTGTATATATTATGTATTTAAGTAGGAAATTTCGAGGCATGTTAAAGCAATCTATGTGAAAAGTTTCGCATTCTGTTACAAATGTATTTTCTGTTGCAGTGTCACTAGCTTTAGACATTTAACCCTAAGGTCCATGTATTTTTGTTCTAAGTGCGCATTAATTTATTTATTCTAGTTCACCACATCGTACATAATGCTATCTACAGTATATGTTACATTCATTTCTAAAATAAATGACAATTATGGTAAACATAAATGTTACAAAAAATTAAAATATATATAAAATAAAAATTACTAGCAAAACAGCGGATTAGGTATGAGAAATGCAAGTAACAATGCTTTTTTTTTAAATTGTACCATGAAGACATCTTGACAAAACCGGCCTGTCTAAAGGCTAATAGCTAGTACACATTGGGCGGTCGACAAGCGTTAATAGGGCGAGTATACTGTATACATTTGGCTCAGTTCGGAAATGGACGTCGAAGTGGTTGCTTGCGTGTCGTTTGGCTCGTCGTCCGTCGCTATAAAAGCGACGACAGAGACAAAGAGAATATTGGGTGCACACCTAAGAGATAGACTGACTCTGGAATGTTTATTACATTGCTTGTTGTTTGCTATCATCAGATTTACCAAAAATTTCTACCATCTCCTCTCAATTACCTTAGTTTTATTAGTGTCTTTTCATATCCCAAATAGTTCGTCGCTTTCGGATTTCATCGAAGAATCAAAGAAAATCAAAGAAATCCGTAACAAAATGATCGTTCACCATTTTCGCCAACGTGCGTCCACTCTTTACGAAAGCGCGCGTTCCAATGTACAACAAAATGGCTGCTCACGTATCTTGAAACGCGTGGCTCACGTCTGCACAACGCGCGTTCTAACCAAAATCTGTAAACACGCGCGCGCTTCGAGCCATGCGTTTGCATGTGTACACTGTAACTCGTAGTTCTTACAACGAGCGTTACCGCAGCGCGCGCTTCAAAACGCGTAATGTGAACTTGCTCTTAGACGCGAATTATATATCAAATTCCATTACGTTTTTATAAATGACGTTCACGTCCGACCTAGTTGCCTTAAGACAAATAATTGACGAAACACACAGAAATCGAAGTCTATACTGTAGCGCAACTGGGTTATGTATTACAAAAGTAAGGCCCTTTAAAGAGTTTATGCATTGCATACAAAGTGTAAATATTGCGATAAATCTTTAAAAAGATTCACAAGGTTGTATTGCGTCATCTTTACATGTCTTGCCTCTCGTGGGCTTGATCAAGGTTGAAACGATTGCATTGTATTCGAAATTCAGTGAGTCACCATCGTATGAATTAATTGGATTTTAATTGACCCTTTAATTACGACTATCTTTGACAATTGATTTGGTTAGCTCTTTTTGTTACTTTAGTAGATCTTTTAAACTATGCATAAAAGAGAAAAGAGCGTATATCAAGTCTTAAAAGGCCGGCAAAGCACTGGCGAGCCTTCTGGCAATGTGAGTGTCCATGGGCGGCGGTATCACTTAACATCAGGTGAGCCTCTTGCCTGTTTGCCTCCTATTACATAAAAAAAACAAATAATAAATCAGTGGCGCTACAACTTTTTTAGATCTGGGCCTCAGTATCTGTTTCATGATCATTTGTCAATCTTATAGGCAGGTGATCATCCTCATGTGCCTGACACACGCCGTCGATTTTTTATGTCTAAGGCAAGCTGGTTTCCTCACAATGTTGTCCTTTACCGCTTGAGCTAATGTTATATTAGCACAGAACTAAAGTATATTGGTGCACAGCCGGGGATCGAACCTACGACCTTGAGGATGAGAGTCGCACGCTGAAGCCACTAGGCCAACACGGCTCATTTTAATCTATGACATTTTATAAAACTTATACAATTTAAACTAGTAGCTTAATAGTTAACGCATTTAGCGAGTAACCAATCCTTTTTTCCAAAAAAAATCCGGATAAATTAGACATGCTCGAAACTGTAACCGCTTCTGGAGAATAGGTTAACCTACTAACGGGCCGTTCAAGTAATACGTAAGCAGATTTTGCTGCAATTTATTCCGATAACGATTTTTTATACTTTTGATCCAAGCGAGCACAACCTGCAGGGGCCCCTTTTCCCACGCTCAACCTATAAAGAAGCAACATCAGTATGCTCTGCCTCGAAGAAGGTACGGGTACACATTATCATCATTTATACAAACAATTATAAATACTTATAATATTTAAATAATATATAAAACGTATTTGAACAAACAGCAAACTTCTTAACTATTACCATATTAACACAGCGTTCATAAGATAACATTTCAATAAGATGGCAATACTCGACGCGACAGTCTCTCGCTATCCACGATTGCTGAAAAGCCCTCTAAATGTTATATAAATAACGTAATAAAGTACCGTTTATATTCGATTAATAATTTAAAGAAAAAACTTTTTACCGGATTAAAGTTATGTATTATTATAAATTTACAATTATTTAACATAAATTTAAATTTATCCGACGTTTCGCGTGCTTTACAGCGTGCGTGGTCAGGTGACGCGAATAATTGTAAATTTATAATAATACATAACTTTAATCCGGTAAAAAGTTTTTTCTTTAAATGTGTAATGGTTATGTCAATCAAAGACAATACTTCGTTTAATAATTTCTATTAAATGTGTAGTGTGTGATTACAATAATAATAGAATCCACGACATCACGATCCGAAAAAGCGTTACCAGTAATGTCGAAGTCGCCAATCTATTAATCAATTACTGGAGGGAGCAGTGTCGGCCTAGTGCCTGAGTGTGCCACAATTATAACGCAGGGGGCGTTCGAATCACGGTTCCATAGAATTTTCCAACTATGTGCGCACTTGCTCCTACGATGAGGAATAGGGATAAGTTAAATTTAATGTGATTAAAACGTCTCAACTCTTCTAGATATAATTTAAAATTGATTATTACTAAAAAGAACTCGGTTTCTTTGTACCTAGGGGATCTGTGCGACAGCGAAGACCAAGGTTGTTTGCGATACCAAGGGCCAGAGCCCAGAACCAGTCTGTTGCACAGATCACGGTTAACAAAGACGTTGCGCTTACTGAATGTTATCTCTTACACTATCGACATCTTTATATGTTCGCTGTGACTTCACAGTAGCGAAATTATGTAATTAATAAATTTTACTAGCTGATCCGGCAAACGTTTGTTTCGCCATGTAAATAAATGTAATAAAAAAAAATAAGTATCTACAATAATAAAAAAATTGGGGTTGATCGTAGAGGGGTGAAAATTAGGGGTTGTATACAGTATTTTTGTATGCTGTATTATAAAAAATAAAAGTATTTTTTTTTTCAAATGTTGGGGTGTCCACCTCTTAACACTTAGGAGTTTGAAAGATAGATAGTAGCCGATTCGCAGACATGAATATGCATAATACATTTCATAAGAATCGGTCGAGCCGTTTCGTAGGAGTATGGGAACGAACATTGTGACACAAGAATTTTATATATTAGATTATATTACGACATTATCGTATTAGCTTAGTACTGTTAGCTTAGTATATATCTTTGCAAATAAATAAATAATTATTCAGGGGCGTAATATTTGTAAAGATTGCTTACTCGTGTGTCGGTAGTGCTGAGTCCACTTGTAATTGCATTGATCGGCCTCCAAATATCCGGTGTTCCAATCAACCCATTTTTCAAGTCATTTTGAAATAGCTTCGAGTCGAAATTCCACGTCGCAGCGCCTACTGTCCTTCTCTTCTCAAGAATGTTCTTTTGAGCCGTAGACTCTTTTGAAACTTTAAAACTACTGAACGAAGACAGTAAAGACTTCTTTGGTTCCTCATTCATTGTATTCATAGTCGTTTTAGCGTCAAGTGTTTTCGAACTCTTCTTTTTGTCATCTGGTTTCGGTGTATCAAGTAAGGCGTAAATAGTTAGAGATAGAAAGTGTCCAGCAAGCTGGCTCTGTAAATCTGTCTTTTTCGAGTCTTTAGGTTTCAGTTGGAACTTGAAATCTTCGTTCCAAACCGGATTAGAGGTGTCTTGAAGTGTGGTTTCATATTTATTGTCGCCGGGGAAAACTTTTACCTAAAATAAAACAAATTGTGTTAACAATTTATAACTTGTAAACTTATTAATTGTACGCATTTTTATATTATAAGCATTATGTTATGGCCTAGTGGCTTCAGCGTGCGACTCATCCCTTTTCGTTTCCTAGCGTTTCTTTCCTTGTTTCTGTTTTTTTTGTTTGTGTGGCCTTGTTGGCGCGGCTATAAATAAATAAATAACTTTATATTGCAAGGGTATGCCATGTGAAGGGGTGGCAGGGTGCCAGTTCAAATATGTAAGGAAACGTCTTGACTGTACAATAAATAAAACATATTATAACTAATGAGATATACGAAGCAATAAAAATTAATTTAGCAAAAATAAATTATAAAAAAAAGGGTTTTCGATTCTATATATATATATCAGTTAGGGGCAGATATTCAGCGACGCCCTTGGCATATGATAGGTCATTATTTCTATGTGTTTTTGATAATAAAATGCATAAGTTTTTGTCATATTTATTAATAAGAACTTATCTACGCTACAATAGTTTTTGTGTCCCATGGGACCATTGCCATTCCCAGGGTTCTACTGAACTTATCTCACTAACGACGGTAAACAATTTTGTATGTAAAGGCACGCTAACTATAAAATATTGCAGAGCTATTAGGAGATATTAAGAGCAGTGTTGGCCTAGTGGCTTAAGAGTGCGACTCTCATCCCTGAGGATCGATCCCTGGCTGTGCACCAATGGACTTCTTTCTATGTGCGCATTTAACATTCGCTCGAATGGTGAAGGAACACATCGTGAGGAAACCGACATGTCTTAGACCCAAAAAGTCGACGGCGTGTGTCAGGCACAGGAGTCTGATCACCTACTTGCCTATTAGATTGTAAAATGATCATAAAACAGATTCAGATATCTGAGGCCCAGACCTAAAAAGGTTTTAGCGCCACTGATTTATTTTATTTATTTATTACTATAAAATATTACTACAACTTTATTATAATATGATTTGAAAGGTAGACGAATAAAACCTTCACAGCGTACAACCGGTGTATCGTCAGTGCCCCGTCTTGAGACCCTCAAGAAAAAACATCCTTACGTCCTCATTTATAATTGTAGTCTATGTATTGGTCGTGTTCTGTGGTGTAGTTCGTAGGAATATTTCTCTTAGAACTATATGCGTTATGGTTGAGGTGTCAGTGTTACTACTTATTATCAGCCAACATCGTCCAATACATAAAGTGCAACAGGCTCAAGTGGCTGGGACATGTGCACCGAATGCCGAACGATAGAACCCCAAGGTCCTTACTGAACCCACAACCCGATGGCAAAAGAAAACCCGGTAGACCGAGGCTGCGTTGGTGGGATGGAGTTGTCAAGGACCTCAAAACAATAGTGGTTCGCAATTGGACGCGGGAAGCACTAGGTAGACTGCGATGGCGAAGTGTAATTGAGGCTAAGGCCCACAAGGGGCTGTATAACCATTGATGATGATGGTCAGTGTTGTTATAAAATATTGTATTATATATTGTGAATTACGACAATTTTATTATATCATCAAAGACTCAACGTCTCCAATATCGCCCATGAATATTGTAAATAGAAATATTATCGATGCAATGTAGCCGGGACGTATCTCGCGAGACGCTTAACACACTATTCGTGAACTAGTTTATTGTAATTAATATATTGTATCTTTTTTTTTATTTGAGAGATAGAATAAGTCCCTGGACACAATGGCAGAGGGGTAGAGTTATTATTACTATAAAAACAAAAAATGTATAGCAGTTACTCTTCAGTATTGTGCGAGCGATAATGAAATTAACATATTTATAGCTTAATAAACCTAAAATTATGGCGAACAACGTTACGTGTGCGATTAATTCTTATTCACACGATAATTAATTCATGTTTATCGAGTTTTTTAATGGCGTTTAATAATTCAATAAGTAGATAACACAATGAAATTTTGTTTCATCTTATATATATATATTAATTACACTTAGACAAGTATTTTAGAGTAGTATATACGTTAATACAAACGGTGAGAATGTAAAACAAAAGACTGTGCCTTTGATTCTGATTGGTCAACAGCATCTCTAGACCAATACCTTACACGCGACATGATGCGTCATATTATTGCGTCCATTAAATTAATCACAATCGAACCCAACGTTTCGCCTTGCGTCTTTTGTTTTACGATTTCACCAGCCAGGCACATCGAATGATGTAAGGATAGTTTAATTGTGAATACACAAGTACCCAAGGGATACAAATTGATTGCACATGAATGCCCTAGGTGACGTATGGTGTAAAAATAATTGAGGCAATCAATGATATAATCATTTTCCGTGTATGGGGACAACAAAAATAGTACTTTATAAATTACTTTATTCTTAAAAACTAAATCAATCCAATTGGGACCTTGTCCCTTTCCATTACAGCATAAACACAAATTGTCAGAGAGAGACGGAAGAGTATGGTTAAAAGAGTAAGGTAAGAAGGAGGTAAGGTATTGAATTTCAACTTTCCATCATACAATGAAAACAGAAGCAATATTTTAGTATATTGTATGTTTTAACGAAAACTTTCTTTAACAGTAGATAATTATAATCTATATTTGTACAGTTTTGAATAATTATTTATTACATTAACATGTTCCTCTCCACAAAGTATATCGAATTCCCGCCACCAAGAGACGGTAATTAATATTAATAGCTTGTTGTTATCGATACTGTCAACGATAAATATTCTTAACAACACGTTTTGAAGTACTGTGATTAGCATTTGTTTTAAATCGTTCGACAATTTTCTTGTGTTAATAACAGTTGGACACAGTTGGATACAATAGGACTATAGTGGCTGGGCGATACTAGCCTAATTCTGGGACCTACAACCCTTTTTTTAAAGGTGAAATGTATGAAGCGATAAACTGCTCAGTAGCTGTTACAGTATATCTGTGCCTTGCTTGGGAGGTTACGGGTCATAAAGCAACCAATTTCAGAGTTATGTATTATAAAAATTTTAAGTATAGGTAGGTAATTATACATGAACAAATCAGCCTTTGAACCTTGAGAACTGTGGCCCAGGTGTTTTGTTGACATCTGCATATTTTTGTGTTCAATTTTATTACCCTCACCGCGTTTGTCTACGATTAATTCAAATACTAACGTAATTGCTTACGTGACTTTCATACACTGTTTAGTAACATAACCGGATTTAGCTAACCATTGTGTCTAATATTATGTCCTTAGAGTAGTAAGATTTAGCGCTATATATATAATAAATATTCTTCCGTATGACAAATTCAATAGATTGTTTTATGTTTATAGAATTGTATTTACCAGATATAATTTAGTTATCACATACATATAGTCTAATAGTCATAAATTAAATATAAAGAATGTATAATTGCGATAATTAATAAGGTAATTTAAACGAAAAATATAAAACAGAAACAATTGTATCCATACTTACAGGTCGAAATATAATGATTGTTCGATATCTTTAAAACTTTAACGTTTAGGAATAAGATAAGCTAAAAGATATCTTTAGATTATGCACAACATTTCTTGATAATAACGCAATTTTATCATCTTTAGTTCAAGGACTAGGTCATAATTGAACGAACTAGAGATTATCGAAACTATTGATAGTTACGTCTATAGGTACCTATACTACGTCTATTATTTACTATTTCAATTGTTTTTACTTAATATTAAACGTATGGCGTACTTTCCATAATTTTATTAAGGCCATATCTTTTTTTGTCATATAAAATTAGTAAGCTTTAAACGTATACTTAGAACACAGCAATGTTGATTTATATAATTGCTTCTAAAATGATCCTCCTTGAATGACCCTAATTCATGAATTGAGATGATTCAATGCCTAAGGCCGTAAAGGTCGTATGTTATTCGCATACTGCAAAGTATAATTATTTCCTTCGACACGTAAATATCGCTTAATATTTCATCAGAACGGTTTCAATTTTCAACAATTCAAAATCAATAGGTGTATAAAATTACGTCGGAAAGTTTCAGATTATTCGTATAGCTGAAGAGTTTTTATTCAACGGGATGACTTAGGATCTACTCGTTCAGATAAAAAAGTGACAAAAAAAGGAATTCCTTTTTGAATTATTTCGTTAAGTGCGCTGCGTAAACGGTGAGATTAACACAGAAATCAAGTATGACGAAATCGTTACTCTTTAGGTTTTATAAAAGAAAAAGTCCTGAAGGCATTTGATTATAATAATATATTATATGATATCAGTGTTAAAGTAATTCGACAACAAAATAAGAGTCAAGTAGGTACATCACGCGCCTTTATGATGTGCCCTAGTCGTAAATTAACACGGGTGAAACCACTGGAAACTGCTTATGGTTAGTACATAAATAAGAACGAGGTTAGAATAATTTGAAACAGGAAGTTACCTTAACTAAGTATCCATGAGCGCGGCTGAGTCCGAAAAAGGATGGTAGATTCCTGGCACCGATAACAGTAACAAACAAATTTTTGCTGATCGGATGTAATGATAATTTAAAACCTATTTCTGGCTCCGAACTACCACTGCCGCTAAGAGTACTGTCTTTGTTTGTATTTAAAATATTTTTAAGTTTATTAAAAGAAAATGCCATTCTGCAAATAATCACTTATTCTTATCACACTTAATCAAGTTTGGTAATTACTAATTTGTTGGTTTAGCCGAGCACTCCATCACTAAAAGTTAAATTATATTTGATTGTAGAAGCACATCCCATGTTATCTTAATACTATTGAATTCACAATCTTCAATTTTCAAACTTTAGTAACTTCATTTAACTAAAACAAACGAAACACCAGCGATAAACAAAAGCTGATAATAAACTACAGATTGTTTGATATGTCATTCGTAATTTTCAAGGCTACCTACTGTCAAATTGTACTGCGGCTAAAATAAAAATATTTGGAAACGATGGCATAAAACTACATTAATATAAAAACCACTAAGAAAAGACAGACGAAACTAAGACAATTATATAAATTTATTATTCATTTAATTACGTAATGTTATTAATTGAATACTAGGGACATATAAACAAGACATTATTAAAGAAAAGTGACTGCTCGAGCGTACTTATAACTTCGGCGAACTTTATAGATACTTTTAATATTCCTGCCATCTAGTAGTATAATATGAAGAATATAAACATTGTTAGCAAGTTTTAGATCTACAATCAATAAAGTACCTAGTTACAGTAGAAAAAAGATGTCACTATTCTACATGTAATAAACAAGTCTTATAACATAAAACTGCAGTCTGTATTTCTTGGTATTAATTTCGAGCCGCCTTAAAAAGAATGCACAGGGCTACCTTCTTCGGCTATCAATGACCGAGACCGATAACATTACTCTTTTTCGTGTATACTGGGTATTTACCATCGTTTATTATTTAAAACAAACGTGAGTTGTGTTCAAAATAAATTATTTAATACTGATAATAAAAACAATACACAGATATTTATATAAAAATACTTTATTCATATTACAGAACATAAGTCTTTCAGTACAATACAGGTACACAATAAAACACAATCCATACTTATTAATCATATAAAAAAGAGAAGTCTATAAAATAAAATCAACTACTCTACTAGAAAATAAGTCTTATTTTATAAATATAGTCAAACAACCTTGATTTACTAAATCCCGGAGAAATCGATAACATTTAGTGTACATAATAAAAAATTTGTAAAATTTACGTTTATTTATTATACCCAAAACAAGTTTAAAAATACTGGGGAAATTATAGTTATGTTATATTAGTAAAGATTATTACTGACTATCGATTCCTTTAATGAGTTCAATAAAGTTGTGATTGGAATTTAAGATTTAGAAAAGAAATTACTTAAACATGTGACAATTCCATCATAATAATGTATGAATATTGATACAATTAAAACAAACATGGCAAAGCAAATTCCTGTAATATACATGAATTGGCTGGCTTCTTGGGGAGTGGCAAGAAGCTCTTCGCTACTGGCATCACGATCTAAAGCGTCAAATTCTGAAGTATCTGTAAATATAAACAATCCTTAATATATCAGAATACAAAGAGTATTTCTAAAACAGCACCATAGACTATGGCACCAAAATGCTCATTGTCTAGGACTGCATATTAATTGTAAAGAGTACAATGCGGCGAAATTTTCATTTTTTTTACTTATATTATAAAATCAAAGTACTTGGGATAGACAATATGACATAATTATGATTTGTAAACAACTTTGAGGTTGAAGATTTATAAATTTACCTGCTGGAGTTTCAATATCACAAACAACATCTGCCTCTGTTATCTGCAAGTCTAGTAGTTCTTTGACAGATACCAATGCTTCAGCTGGTGCCTCCCCAGGAAACAGATAATCACAGAAGTAAGAAGTCCCAACCGGTACTAATACACGACGGGGTGGCTCGTTGAAGCATATTTTTTCTGGGGATATAATACATTTCTCAATGATCTAAAAATATAATGTAGCATACCATCATGTAATAAAATAATCCAGTGGTGCTAGCCCTACATGTCTATTGACTTCAAATAGCATCAGTTTTAATCTTTGGACGTAATACATGCCAGTTACCTTACAATATTAACCTTCAACATACAAGCAAGTATGAAAAGTATTCATAGAAAGAAATATTCATTGCACAGTCAGAATTTGAATTATATCCTTAGTTGATAATTGCAAATGTCAAATCAATCTTGAACAAGAACATGTACAAGAGTTTAATAAAACACTATTTTGACCGGATTGAAGTTGTGTATTATTATATAATAATACATAACTTCAATCCGGTCAAAATAGTGTTTTATTAAATGAATAAAAGTTATGTTAATCAAAGACAATACTATGTACAAGAGTTGACAATAATTTCAATTTATTTGTAAAGCTAAAGCCAATGTTAAGTATTTATCTTGATTGCTAAAAAGTATTATTTGTAAAGATGGTTGAAAGAAATCTTTTTTAACATACTATATGCCTGATCCAATTATTTAATGTTGTAGCAAAGTCTAAAAGTTGAAATTTACCTTCTGGCAGTAAATTGTCATCAATCAATGCATCACAGTGCATAGTGAATCGGGAAGCTAGTGACCTTATGATATCTTGTTTAACAGCCTCCGTAGCTTCTTTTATTGTAGCTTTAGGATACATAAATATACTGGATGCAACAACACCACTAAAGTGAATATGGCCATCACACTCTGAATATTGCACTGTTTCAGGAAAGGTATTCTCCTGAAAAATTTTGTTATTGAAAAGCTCAATACATAAAACTTCTAAAAGTAGAGATCAGGAGATAGTGTCATTCACATGGAATAAAACTTTTTATTAAACACAGTAAAATAAATAAACTAGAACCAATGATATATTATAATTTAATAAAAACATTGGAATTAATATTTCAAATGGCATTCATTGGCAAATAAAATAAAATAAAACAACCATTTCATGTCACCATCAAGATCTCATCTGTTATAGACGTTTTTGTGTAATTTAAATCACTAATACAAGCAGCTGAGGTCGCTTAATTTTGTTAGGTTATTAACCAATTATAGACAACTTAAAACACCAGTGTAACACAATCATACTTACATAAGGCACAAACAAAGACACTTGTATAGATTTAGGATTATCTGTGGCTCTTTTAATAATAATCTTCCTCTTCTTAAAAACTTGTTCTAAAGGTTCTGATGCATCTTTCAACTCTCCATCAATGAACATAACACACAATTCAATTGTTTTGTGAGCAGACTCCAGTATTTGCTAAAAAAAGGTTAAATCATACAGGTCCCAAAAATATACACCTTCGTTGGAACACATGATGTATATTGTTTTAAATAATATAATTTTTACTGAAATATAATTTTAATTATTGAATAAATATTATTAAATATTCCTGTAACATATAAGGCATTCTGACTGACTTTCAAAACAATGAAAGTTTAAAAATTCATAACCATTGTGCTTTGGGAGCGTTCAAGTATTACGTAACGAATTTTGGGAGGAAGGGGGTCCTTTTGTAAAACGTTACGATGCGGGGATTGAATTACGCGTTATTTTTAATATTATTTTCGACTTTTCAGTACTTTACAGCACATAATGGTAACTTTCAGGTATAAACAGTCACTAGGTGGTCACGAAACGCTTTACTATACTTGGGTACAGAAAAACGTTACGGCGCTTTACATGGAGGAGGGGGTCAATAACTTGAATGCACCCTTTACAAAGAGCATGGCTTTTTTAGTTTTTACCTGAAACTGATGTTTAACAGATATTCCACTGTTCTTCACTAAAACAGGGTAAACCTCATCAAAGTCATAATAGCAGTCAAGTCTTTGCCACTGCTGTGGTTTTGGTAGGAACTTCCATTCAACAGGCTTTATGGACATTTTACTTCCCACATCAACTTCAATGCTCTTGCAAGTTAATACTTTTGTACTTGTAGACATATGTAGAATCAACTTTTCATTGGAATTAGGGATGTTACCATACATATATTGATTACTATTTAGAGCTTTATGTGTATAATTCAACACAGACTTAACTTTGCTGAAGTAATTAGGGTCTTCGAAAATATCTTCATCACTGGTGATGAAAATTCCTGTAATGCAAAATAACATTGTCCATATTTCACTTGTAATTAAGTTTACAATGGTCATTAACATATACAGTGGAATCTCTTCAACTCAAATGTCAAGGGAAATGTAAAAAAAATCGAGTTAATAAAGTTTTTAACTTAACAAAAACTTTGAGATACATATGATTTAACTGCTGAAATTTCGACTCACAGAGGGGCGATTTCTAAATGTATTTTGCAATTTGTAGAATCGATTTGAATAATTTTTCAACTTAAGTTTTGTAGTTTAAATATTTAATATATTAAACCAATTACATAGTCCCAAACCCAAACTATCATATTGGTTATTTAGGGAAATGCAAGTAAGACGTCATTATATTTTACTAACAACGGCTTATGGTGTCTCCTTTTTTTAATTGAGTTATAGAGTATAAATATGTATTATCAATATGTTGTAGGAAAATAACATTTTGTTGAGTTACAAAGTCTAATTCGCGATAACATGTATTTAGGGGTTAAGCCGAAGCAGTAATTTTTTTCAACTTACCAAGTTTTGAGTTATAGAGATTCTACTAAATAAAAACCAACATAGATAGCTAAAATTTCTGAATAAAATTAAGGGCAGGTAGAGAGTTTATTATGAAATACTACATGTTGTTTTTGTGAGATCAAATACTAGTGTTAAAAACACAAGATTTTTATATTGATTGTTATAAAATACAAACATAATGCATAAACCATGTGGTACATTGTTAATCCTGCAATTGTTTATTTGCTTGAATTACTTACATTTTCAGCCCTTTGTTCCCTAATCAGAGTAAAATAAAAATAACAAAACAAAGAATAGTCTTTCAGATACAAACCCAGTACAAAAACTCCGCCAGGTAACATTCGGGTAACATGTTTTGCATGATCAGCAACCCATGTCTCTGAGATATCTAACAAGGTACGCAACGGTTCCGGCTTTTCTGAAGCGTAGCTTGCTTCGGACGATGCATCATTTTTTTCATCAGGCGTACGAGCCAAATGTATTACATTTTCTCGTGACTCCGTTACCTAAGAAAATTGTATTAATAACAATTATTACTATGTTAAAAAGCTCTTTAGCAATTAAAGTTATAAATATACTTACTTGGCCCAGAATTAAGCCAATTACATAAACTTCTTTAGTAGCATACTGTTCTAAATATTGAAGGCAATATTCTGGAGAATACACAGTCCTGACCATTTTTAATATTTAAAACTATATGGAGACAATGTTTTAATTCTTTTGAATACTTTTACGTATTCAAAAGTTACAAATTAAACTAAGATAAATGCAACTTATTTTGTAAATTACGAATACTTGTCACCACAGACTAAAAGGTATAGGGAGCACAGTGTAGTGTACAGTAGATAGCTATTACCACAGATGTCTAATTTTTTTTAATCAAAGAAGTTTGCTCATAGTCAAAGAATGTGAGTAAAATTTGAAGTTAACATAAATTTTGAGAGCTCCAAATTCCAATAAAATATTTTTTCTATAATAGTGTAGTGATTGATATCTATGCCATAATAGCAGACCTCTGTTATTCATGACTAATAATGCGTGTTTTTACCGTTTTCAATAAAAAGTCATTTTTACAAACGAATTAACTTGATCAACTTTTATGCAAGGAATAAAATATTGTTTCAACGTATAATTATTTCAAAGTTTTTATATTAGGTATATTACTTACTTCGCAATTTATGTCTACCATTGCTTTTGAAAAAAGAATGGGCTTCTGAGACTCGTTTCTTTTGTCTAAGGTACGTCTGACGTAATACTTATATTTGTTAACAAATTTAAATAGTGAGGTAACTTTACCGTGCTAGTAAACCTTTAGGATATTCCGCAAAAGAACAATTAAATTTAAATAAAAGCCTCAAATAAAAAAACACTTTATTTATGACAGCTTAACTGGGTTGTAAGCCTTTGCGATCCAACTAGTCGTGATTCTAAGCAATAATTTTACATTACAAACGACTAGTTAGACAAAAATTAATAAGGTCAGTAATCGAAAACTGAAGGTTGGCCTTTTACATTAACTTAATTACATATTGAGAAATTGCCTGACAGACAATTGAAATGTATGTGTCTATGGCTAAGATTAATAGACAAGTTTAAGTACTGAATAAATATCCCACCCATCAAAATCTATAATACGTAATTGTCAGATGGGAAATTTAGTTCGCACTCTTGTCTTTTAGAGTTTGTCCCGAAAGGGCGAATTCGCCGCGATTTTCACGGGCGTATAACGCGCGACCGTTGCGTCCACAAGGTGCGTACCAACGCGCGAGAATTTGGGGAAGAATTAAGAAGGAGTTTTATTCTGTACGAAGGAAGCTCTAGAGTTCCCGCGTTAACTGGACGCAACAAGGCGTCCCTAGTATCCTATTGCGCGCGAGTCGAGAGTCTGGCGAAGTGCACGCGATTTACTATGACGCAATGTATTGGCTCCCAGTACTTCGCCAACACGCGTATGAATTCGCGCGAAACGATTCGCGGCGAATTCGCCCTTTCTGGACAAGCTCTTAGGTTCGTAAACCAAAACGTCAAGACACAATATATTTCCGAGCACTGTCAAAAATGTGAAACATCATAAACTATATATAGACAAAGTTTGCCAGATTGAGAACTTGGGATTAGAATTTGTGCTTAATTAACGTTTTAGAATACAGTTTCTAATGGTTACTTAAGTTCCACTCAAATGTAACGGTTAATATTTTACTTCATGATTAATTAAATTTACACTTCGTGAAATCCATTTCGGGGTGTTGTTCCATGAACCTGTAAAAAAAGTATCGGTTATAAAATTTCTAGTCTGTTAAACCATAGGTATACAACATTAACTTAAAAAATAAACTTTATTTTAAATACTAATAAAATAATAATAATCCAGTGGCGTCAACCCTAAATGATCTTCTGATTCTGATTTGGTTTCTACGATAATTTTTATTTCATAGATAAGGTGATCAGACTTCTGTCGGACACAATATGTCGTTGAATTTTGGATTGCCGGTTTCCTTACGATGTTTTCTTTCACCGAGTGTTAGATGCGCACAGATAAAAAGTGCATTGGTGCATAGCCGATGATAGAAAATACGACCTCAGAGAAAGTCACATGCTGAAGCCACTAGACTAACACTGCTTTTGAATACTATTATAACATTGTTGTCTTTGACTTTTTGGATCCTACAGGCACCTGCAGGCAACTATGAAAAAAAAGATTTATAAAACCAATAAAAGAAATTGTTAGCTCAATTGTGGGGCTGGAGCGAGTCATACATTCCGTATGTATGATAAGAGGGTAAAAACATTATATTTTGGTACAGGAGTCTTCGTGATTATTTTGGTACTTAAACCGGGCTCCTGTACTTCCAATCGTATACCAACTTGTCTTTATTAGTTCATTAAGGGTCTGTTTCACAATGTATGGATAAAGTACCAAATAGCAATGTAACACAAATTATTTGGAAGATAAATTGTGCTATTTGACACTTTATGATGGACTCCTGTGACGAATAGCGCTATCTGACAGTAGTGAAACGCAATAATAGTGTTTATCCTACCAATAAGTAATAAATAGCTAATTTGGAACTTATGTAGAACTTATCCGTACATTTTGAAAAAGACCCTAATAACTATATATATTTAAAAAAAATTGCCTTTATTCGAGTACACTATAACAACAGTAAGTCCATGTCTTTTAAGTTTTATACAAGTACTCGACCTCCTCCTTTTATTTTTATTTTATTATATATATATATATATATATATTTGAAAAGTCAGCTATAAATGACTGATTATTTAAAGTATGTTTTAAGGAAACTAAGGACAGAACTCCCTTAAATCTATACTAAATCGATAATGAGCAACTCTGAGTACGTATACACTAAAACTCAATGTGTGAATACAGTGCATACGGAAAATATATCAAGGAGAAATATAACCAGGAACGCCTTTATCCGCCGAATATTGCGCCATTCTCTACACTTAACAACCTTTTACTTCTGATCTCCGCAATGAGATCACCAAAATATATTAAATTTATTCCATACAACTTTTGTACTACAGATTATATTAATTTTCAGACTTCGTTATTATTAATGTATTATACAAATAAATGTCATTGTTCGATTCGGCTTCGGGCTAATATATATTAATTATAATAATTAAAAGTAGTCAAAATAAAATAAGTTTAACCAGCTGTAAAAGGAATGTCATTACCTGAAATAATATAATTTGTATTAAATTTATTATTCGAAGTTCCGGCACTTTAACAAGTAGGCATGAAATTAGCTTGCAACCAGTTTTTCATGGTTAATCCAAAAAAACACCTTTAATTTTATTAATTCAACTTCTAGAAAACTATCACGGCGCTACCGTTGAATTGTGATAATCAAACGCGTTGTAATTCGTTAAATTTAACTCCGTGCATTGGTAATCCATTACGAGATATAACACACCATACAGTGACATGTTTAGCATTGAAAGGCTTACTAAGTGTTTTGGATTTCTAACAGGCCAAATGCGACAATTACTTACAACGAAATAGCTTAATCAACTTTGATGAATCTGTTAGTCTAGTCGACAAGTTGAAAATGGTACAAAATAGAGATACTGCTCTTAAAATTATGTGCGATAGCTCGATATAACAATTAAAGATAAAAAAAATGGCATTTCGTTTTTTGCCAATATTTAATAAACTATTAATATTTAAGAAATTTAAAAAAAAAAATTTCATCTTTAATTGTGTATAACTTTTGCAATTTTTTATGTGCTAATACAGCTTTTGGCACATTTTTCTAGACGTCATTGCGGATCCAATGAGCTATCGCACATAATTTTAAGAGCAGTATCTCTATTTTGTACCATTTTCAACTTGTCGACTAGACTATGTTAGCGTGGTCGCGAGTCATTTATTTTACATTCACAATTACTTCTTTAAAACAATAAAAATTAGAACATCTTTTGATTAGAAATTCCTGTTGAAACCCTTAAGTCGATTAATTTATTTAAGGAGGTTTATGTTTACCACACATTTATGAAATATATGTAGTGTAAAGTTGGGAACGCTTCCTTGCCGCGCGCATTAAATTATTAAAAATAAAATAAATCAGTGGCGCTACAAACTTTTTAGGTTTGGGCCTCAGATTTATGTATCCGTTTCACGATCATTTGCCCTGTGCCTGATAAACGCTGTCGACCTTTTAGGTCTAAATCAAGCCAGTTTCCTCACGATGTTTTCCAATTTTAATTCACACATAGAAAGAAAGTCCATTGGTGCACAGCCGAGGGTTGAACCTACGACCTCAGGGATGATAGTCGCACGCTGAAGCCAGTAGGCCAACACGGCTTGCAATAAATTATTAGCTACCAATTATGTCTAATTTTCTACACACTCCATAACTAGGTGACCACTACATGCAACTCTTAAATATATGAAATCTACTAAAAAATATATTCAATAAAAGAACCTACTTCTTAAGTACGTCTTGCTTCTTCTGTTCATCGCTGGTTGGCAATCCCATCTCCTTTTGCCTTTGATCGTACATCATCTTCTCAACTAGACCTCTGGTCTCTCCATCTAAGTCCGACAGCTTTGATGGTTCTGTTAATAAAAAAAAATCGTTACTGTTATAAATCGTTGACAAAGTGTTTCTTGTTACCATGGTTACCATATTTTTACCTGACAAACGTTTTTCTAACCATGGTTCTATACTAAATCTTTATTTTTTAATGATGTGGCATTCATTATATTCATGAATCAGTTTCAACTTATTAAACATGTTCATAATGTTTTTCCTTTGGGTTATATAAATCCGTTATCCAAGTAATTTATTTTATATTATGTATTTTTAAAATGTATTGAATTGTTTAAATATTTTTATCAATCATCAATTATTGTTCTTTGAAAATCACGATTACGATCTATTCTTTACTTACGGACCCCAAGCTTACTATGTTTATTTGCAAATTCTAGCTATTTAGCTTATGTTTTAGGCAATTTCTCCACTCTTTAAAACATTCCACATGAATTTCGTATTGGACAATGTACGTGAAATTTGGACATTCTTTGACATAGTTTAAATTTTATAATCCCTTTAATTGACTTTCACTTAAATCGACAAATTTATGATATAGATCCACTTTCCACAAATTTTATATTAAAATTATACACACCGAAAAAGATGATGAAAAAGAGATGATGATGAAAGATGTGTATACTATATTTTGATACAGAGGAAAAAGCAAATTTTCATTAAACAATATATTAGACCTAGCTTTTCCAATTTCTGCAGTAGACAATTACTTGATAAGCCTTCTAAGTACCTGCCTAAACCTATATTTCACCACACCCAGCATTGAAATAAACACTAATTAAGGTAACTGACACTGTACATGAAAATAACTAGCAGTTAAATTCAGAGTCAAGACTTAAACGCTAAGTATATGCTAAGTATATTTTGTGCAAAACAATAGCAGGTCACGTAAAATAAAAAAATATTTATTATGGAATATAAGATACCTACAGGTATGATACTTATTCCACGTCATTAAATGGAGGCTGAGAGAAAAAACCAACGTAAAACACTCTCGGTACTGTTTTAAAATATCAAATAATCATACAAAATGACTATTGCAAATATAGATAGAAGAAACCAGAAGGAGGGAGATACTGTCCGCTCTTTATTTGTATAACATTACAAAACTGAACGAAAACCTCGCAGTCCAGATTCCGGAAGCGGCACCTGTTCACAAGCATGACGTGTGAGCCAGCCATCGTTTTACTCAACCATATTTGAGGGAATTAAACGACCCGTCACACAACGCCACCGCCCCAGTCACACTTGAGTAAGCATGACGTACTAAGCGCGTATCGCGTTTGACTTCTGTCTCCACTGGCAATGCTGTGTGCAACTTGTGCATGAACTTGTTCACTGAGAAGATTTTCTGCCGAAAGTTGCTAATATGGACGGGCAGAAGAATGTTGTGCTTTGTAATATATTCTTGATCATTCAAAAAATTACTTGACGTGTGTTCGCTTTGGTAGCGGAAGGAAAAAAAGAAAACTACCTTCAGAAATTAATTACATAGTTCGCGCTAAGTCTCATCCCTGAATTTTACGCATAGTACCTACTAATAAGTTTAACATTTTATTTCGAAATTAAATATTAAACAAACCTGGATTAATTTTTTTAGTCGATATTTCGGGATCCGTTGACACAAGACGACCCCACCAGTTCATTTTGTTAACCTAGAAAAGAATTACTCAAATAAACTGGCATAATCTTAATTATGTTATAATTTAGAAAGCTGGAAAAAAAGGTTTTAACTGTTTTAAACTGTAATTATCGTTTTCCGACAATACACTAAAATTACTGATTGAAATGTAGATACTTCCCTAATCAAAATCACTAGAGGATTGTTATTTTGTGATGACAGTGGTAATGAAAAATTCATTTAATAAAAATAAAATAAAAGATGACGTTGATTTAAGATTCTATGAAGTTTTAAAAACCAATAATTTTTTTCTGAACTTCTCGTTATCATATCAAACTACTATTAGTTTGTACCTTCTCCAAATTAACCAGCAAAGTCCTGCCATCCTGAAGCACCCACGTGGATTCCTCAATCTTCACATCGGCATCTAGATCGCCATCAATAATAGGCGGCTGGCCCTTAATGCCCACTTTGAGGTGACGTTTGCCAATAACAACGGTCAAATCCCGTGGACGCAGCACTTGACGTAATGGTACGCGTAACTGAAGCAAAAATATTCATTTAAAGAAATCCCACAGTTATACAATTCTAAAAATATGTACAAAAGAAAGTTTAATTAATGGTAATTAATTACGAAAAATCTTCTTCATAATTTTACTCTGAAAAGAGTGGTCGTGGTTTATTTCTGGTCCACATCGTGACTACATGACTCTAAAACCATGAACAGAAAATAACAAGAAATCAAATTTATATATTGTTAAACTTAAGATTGTTATTGACGTAATACCCAAATAGTGTAATCAAGTCCTGGGGTTTTATTAATATTTATTATGAAGTTAGCCTGGTAAATTCTTTAAACTGTTGAGTTCTTTCCAACAAAGTGGTAACCATGTTAACAAATACTGATAATGTGCATTAAAATTAACTATTAATTAACTCTTATCTTGTTCTGGTAGGAAAATGTGCAAGTTATATCAATCTTGCTTTTAAACCTTTAGTCTGAAGCCTTTTTGCGTTACTCTATTAAAAAATTTACTAGTCGTAAGAATGAATGTAACTCGCGTTCATATAAAGTTGATAATGTGTATAGATTTATGATACGGGAAAATGAATACGTGAACATCAGTAGAATAATAATTGTATTTCTTGGTATTTCGAAAGTAAAAGGAAAACTTTTTAGATAACAGCCAACTTGGTTTTCATAACTTAGAACAAAGAGCTTTTATTTTTATTGCCAGGCCGCCTTGAGCATTTGTAATACCTAGTGTAATACCAGCATAAGTTATTGATAAGAAATTGTTTTTTATTATTTCGTTTTTATATTATCAGGCAATTATATTGCATGGACAATGGTGAACATTAATAGAGACGGCATGGCAAACATTTACTAGCAAGTTGGCCACAGCCGTCCCCATAACATTTAAATAAAATAAAGCCCCTTTTTATACAAAAAACATATTTGCAAGACGTGCATGTGGCGGTTTAGAAAAATGTGTTTTATTTTAGTTAAAAGACCCTTGGTTTCCGAGTTATTAAATTATAATATAAACTTTCGATAATTAAACAAAATAAACCCTTCGCGACTGCCTTTTTGGTGGCAAGACTCAAAAATGAAGGACCAAATTATCTATTCATTACGCCACACGTCAAAACGGCAATCGGCTCTCTTATTCAGACATACTTGACATCTTCGGAGCTCCCACAGGGGATTCGCAAACGCAAAACTACGCAAATATGTACTAAACTTTCCACAGTTGACCTCAATGTTGTAAGGATATGAGATACTCTATACTTTTAACAATCTATAACTTATCTCCTTGAAAAGTTAAGATAAATAATTAATTTACTTTATTACTTTCGTTAAAATTAAAAAATATAATAAAATGTATTTGTGTAAAGTCATAATTTACAACAGGATATAAATATCATTTACTTGCACAACATACGTAGACGGATATAATAATTTGCATTAAAGCTGCGTGTTACTTAACATCATATTTTAAAAGGTCGCTACAATTACTTAAAGATAACATAAGAGCATATTCTTCCTATAAACAGATTGCTACACTTTCGAATATATAATTTCCACTATTTGATGAAGGCAATTAATAAAAATAGCAGCCAAGGGTATGTGAATACAAGGAACAAAGGACAAATTGAACAGCCAATTGGGGCAGGGGTATAAAAAAAATCAGTGGCGCTACAACCTCTTTAGGTCTGGGCCTCAGATTTCCTAATCTGTTTCATGATCATTTTTAAATCTAATAGGCAATGATCAGCCTCCAGTGCCTGACACACGCCGTCGACTTTTTGTGTCTAAGACATGTCGGTTTCCTCACGATGTTTTCCTTCATCGCTCGAGCGAATGTTAAATGCGCACATAGAAAAAAAGTCGGTGGTGGAAAGTTGGTGCACAGCCGGGGATCGAACCTATGACATCAGGGATGAGAGTCGCACACTGAAGCCACTAGGCCAACACTGCTCCATGGGGCAGGGGGCAGGGGTATACCTATATAATATTTGTTTTTTTAATACCAATAAATTATTCAATGACCTATGGCTTACTCACGAATTGTTTTAAATAAATCTGCTTTGTTTTTGTTATACCTAATTCCAAATTAATTCATAGATTACTGAGGTCAATGACACAATTTTTTTATAAAACCTGAATCCTGGTATTTAATATATTACGTAGTCAATCAAAATTCTTGTATTTTTCATGACGTAAATACTATTAATTTTTGTAATTACACTCTTGACATTTATTACAAATGTGTACATAAAGGTTGTTGTCATACGTTTAAAAAATATCCTTTTACAATGGGATTTGCCTTCTGTGCTAAGCTTGACTTTCAGTACTTGAACTATGTAACGTATTTGGAAGCCAGTCATAAGTTTTATATCATCTTTAATGTGAATTTTCTGTTTTCTGTACATAAAAATTGCAAAAATATGCAGTAATTTAAATTGAAGCTATTATTCTTAATTTAAATTTTATTCGATTCGAGTATAAAAACACCAAGCATTGATCAGTCCACATTCCATGGCGTTGCCATGGTAACCACAACGCTAATAGCATTAACAAAAACCGGTCATTCATCGACTTTTATTTATGATATCAACATCAGATGTAAAAAAAGGTAATTGTAATCGTAGTTTTATTGCATACATAGTAATCAAGCTACATGACAAAAAAGATGGAGTTTACATTGTTCCATATTTAAAAGGATATTCTTTTCAAGTTATGCATAGCCCATCAGATATACTTGATTTTTTTAGGATGGCCGGTAATCATATATTGAGCCTACATTTTTATGAATTTAAAAATGGAACTGTTTCTTTATTCTATTTTTAAAATCGGACTACGCTGTTAAGTTTCTTGAACTTCCCAAAAGGGCGCGGTTTAGAAGGTCTATAAGGCTTCAATGACGTATATAAGGGATAATGTAAATCTAAATGTGGCTATTTTTCTTTTAACTTCACGATATTAATTATAAATTTTTTAATAGTATAAAATAAGTGTCGTATTTATTAATTCTCAAACTCATTTAAACAGTATTACTTCATATTTACAATATTTGCGTGTGTTATTGTTAATGTAACATTATCATAACGCCTCTTGATTTTCATTATGGTCCTTATATAAGTCATACAAAGATGTCAATAATGTTTATTGAAAAAACAAGGTTTCAATAGGAATTCTTTTATGGAGGTCATTTCCGCGATTTAGCAATTTCATCATCGTATTGCACATTGACGAATTAAAATTATATAAATATATGCAACGTTTCTGCTTAATTTACATTCTTATTAGGTTCAAAGCCTTGTACGACAAATTAACATCTTGTTAAGTCTTCGCGCTATGGCTCCAAACAAAGCGATTCGTAGAATAGAACGTTTAGGCCTACTTTTAATTTTAATTATACTTGTTGCTGATAGAAAAGGGTATTGGCAAATGCACAGGCGTTTGAACTCCCGACCTCAGTTAGACTGTCTGTTCAATTATTGAATGATGAAGACAAAACATGAAATATAAAGAATTCAAGCAATCAATTCAAATTATATTTGATTCCAGATCGCCTGTCACGTGACTACTTTTCGGTCAATTCCTGCGCAGCATGCCAACGTCAGTTGTTGCCTCAAGGCCCAGGTCATAGGAAGATGTCATTGTCATGTGTAGAATACTAAGTGCTTGTCTGTATTTGAAGACTTTCCTCGAATTATCTAGATTGTTCTAGAGCACTACGGTAAACCGATTATTTTAGTAAATTATCGTTTAATACTTAGTATGGAATGGTATTTTCAACTAGAAAATCCCTCACCCGGTTCCAATATCCTAAATACCACTAGTAAATGTTCTCTCGTTAACTTGCTTCTCGATGGACCCAGGAGATCCAGATCCAGCTCGTTATCAGAATTCTCAATCTGTATATCGGGGACTTTTGGCCAAAACGCGTTCTCCGGAAAGAAGGGACAAATGGAATGATGGGATGCCTGGGGTATCTAGAGGGTACACTTAATTAAAATTTTGTTAAAAGGTTGGGGCAATCAACCTGATTGTTAAGTCTATTAATTGCAAAATTAATACACCAATTATTTTTTTTACGATTCTCCAATGACCACACCTTAAAGTACGCTAGTGCTCTTAGAAATTATAAAATATCGATCGTTTCGGAGACAGTATGAAGCTCTCACCTTTATTAAGGGTATCTGGTGCCATTCTGCCTCTAGGGACCGCAAATAATCTTTGTTTCCGCGATCTCAAATAGCCATTTGGTACAAATAAACGTAGTTCTTGTTATAGTTAAACCGGTGTAACCATATCATATTACCATTATTATATGATTTTTAACCTTAACATTATTATATTAACATGTAATTTTAAATAATTAGATAAAGAAACCGATTGTCTATCGCACAAAAACAATAATTGTTCTACAAGGAGAGCGCCACTAAACGCAGCCGATGCGTGCCGACCTCGCATTCCTCGCAAGGACGATACATGATCACAGCATCTGTTTGACCGGATAAGCTTGCTTACTCATCAATAGATTTCGACGACAAGCTTTTACAATTGTCTAAATTTACCATAATAGATATCTGTTACACTACTGCGATATAATTTTCACTTGCTTTAGCTTAGTGCTGGAGTTGGAGCGAGGTGAAAATAAGAGGCTCAAAACCGAACACGATGCAGACACACTGTGGCCCTCTGCCCCATCCAGGGAACATAGGATATTAAGTTATTATATAAATATATTAAGTGCTGATAATTATGACCGAAATATATTGATAAAGTGGTTGCGTAATGGCTTTCCGATGACCTTCCATCGTCTCAACTCAGTGGGATTAAATATTATTTTACTAAATTATAATTTAAGATATTTCCCTAAAAGGTATTTTCAGTAGTAATACTGAATTTCAAATTGTGTCTATGGGTAAGAAGAGCCTTAGTGCATTTATTTCAAAAACCATTAGGGTAAGTGCGTTTTACATATTGTTATATGCAATAGGTGTTATAAAGTAGTTAATAACTTGTCACAATTAAATTAAATAAATTTTAAAAGAATCTGTTAAAATAGCTTCCTAAAATATTTATTCATATATAAATAAACAGAGACACGAGATTTCGGCTCCAAGTAGCACTTACTAATTGAACTTTAATCTTCTCATTTAAATTAGTTTTATTGACGAGGACGTTATTTAAATACGCACTAGAAATCACAAATAGCTGTATGTGTTTCCTTATTGCACAATGCCGCCTTAAAAATAAATAAATACAAATTAACTATTTGGGGCCTATAGTACCTACGTCTTTCACAATAAGTAGAAGTTCGTAACTTTAGAATTTCGCTAATGGCACCAATATTAGAAAATTTGAACCCATACATATTTCTGGCACAACGTCAAGTAGCTTTTAATCCGCCAAATATTAGGTTAATGAAAGCTTGACAGTAATAAAAAGTAGGTTATTAAAGACACGATGAAGTAAGCCCAAAGACTCCGAGACGCATGATTGGTAGAACAATCATCAAGTAATTAGATTTGAGCGTGTGACTGAGTTAAGCAATTTCGAGGTAATACTTTTCAAGAACCTTGTGAACTGGTATGGTGCTATTATACCGTCACACTTTGCGTTATCTTAATCCATAGAATTTCTAAATCCCGTAGCTTTTTGATCAAATATGTTACAAGACAACCTTTAAACACACATACAAGTGTGTCGTATCTTCATAATGCGAAACTCACGATAGAATAATTGCTCAGAGACGAAGCTCAATTGCAAATCTATACAGTATACAATCAATCGACTTATAAGAAATAGAATTTGTTTATCATTATTTCTGGGCATAATCGCTTGCACTCATTTTATTACACGACCGATTAATACATTCTAAATACGATTCCAAACACTTAATTTTATTATATATTTTTTTTAAATATCAAAATCTTCTGTCTAACTTATCAATTACATTGTCAGGCATTTTTCGTTTACCACCGCCCACAAACGAACACAAGGTTAGTATATGCACTGTCTTCTTTTTCTAGCAAATTAACGATGTTATCACGAGAACGTGACTACGATTCCAATTTAACTAAATGTAAAAATTCATTTGCAGTAAACAAAGACAATTAAAATTGATATGATATTGGTTTTTCTTAAATAATTATAAATACATGAACATTTTCACATAAACAATATGTTTACATGAACGTTAAACAATCGGACAAAAATAGTAAAATTATGAATCTAATTTTAGACTTAATTTGCATATTATGTATGAAGATTATAGATATAGTCAGCATAACCTCGTTTTAAGATATTCCAAAACATAATTAAGATGTAGATTGTAGGTTCAAGATTTGTCCAACTTGGTCACTTTATCATCATTATAATCATGGCGCTACATCTCATCGGTCCTTGGAGTAAGAACCTCCAGTCGGTCCAAGCTTCAGTTTGTCAATTACAACATACCAATAGGTATATTAATAGATGTATTAGGGCTGTCCCTTGAATATTTCAGGCAAGTGATTTACCAATTAATTTTTCATAAACTTCTTATGTAAGGTATATTTTGCAACTTCTTAAATTAGTAACAAAACCTCACATTGGATTTTAACCGGATTATCAATCGTCTATAATCGTAATCGATAAATACCATTGACAATATAGGGAAAGTAACGACCAAACAAACGCCAACTGTTTGAGGTACAGCATGGACTACTGTACAACAAGGAAAGACCAGTCCAATAAATAAAACCATTGAACTTGAATACACGCGCCTTTTTATTAGCGTAACGTCATCTGAATCGTAATTTCTTTCCGAGTCCCACCATGATTCAAGAGGATCGGCCTTGCGCGGTTGCACAACCACTGGGCTGGTCATTTAGACGTCATTTTAGTATACGTGACCTGACTTCTGTTTTGCACACATTAGCCTCTTGACAATCACTATACAAGTAAGTTAAGAACAGACATTCATAGTCGGTCTTCCATAGATAACTCCAATCAGCGGCGAACAAAACCTAATCAAATAGTTTAAAATGTTGCTCATTTTAAAGGCTTCAATTGAGTCTGCAACTGTATAAAAAATACAGACTTCTTAAAATTTTTGCTATTTTCTGTCTTACTTCTCGAAAAGAAAAGATAGATAGATAGATCTCACTATTGAGCGATCATGCAGTCAGTTCGTCGTCGCAATTCTTACGAGAGAACTTAGTAAATATTACATCAATAAGACAAACTTTACGACATTAGTTTGTTTTTTCTAGTGAAATATTTCAACAAATTCACTGGTCATCGAATAGTGAAGTGATCCTAATGTAGCGCCTAAAAACTTGACTGTTTACGCCGATCTCAATCAATAGAGACCAATTCTATTAATTTTGCAAAAATCTTAAAAATGACTTCTTAAACCGGTAATATGCAAGTCGATATATAAACCTTGGTCGGTATTGCAACACACTCAGTTCAGCTCTAGTCGCTTTGCCGCTTGGAACGAGCGTTTGACGCCGGCCACGGAGAGGGCGAGAGAGTTACTCGGCGATTTGATATGTGGTTTTTAGTGTTGTGACGTAGTGACAAGCTTATCAGTACTCGCATGTAAATAAACAATGGATGTGAACAGAGCGGTAAGTTATAGTCTATTTAAAATCGATTTAAATAAATAGTCCAAAATCAGGTGAATCTAAAAAATAATGCTACTGAGAATCTTTACCTGATGTATTTTATGAACTATATAATAATGGTGGTGGTAATTATTCGGGTAAAACATTAGTAAATGATCATTGTTGTAAAATTTGGATCTTTTATTAATTTTAACTATTTTTATTAAATTTTGTATTTAAAGTACAAATGTGTTAAATTCATCATTTAGCATAAATGTCACTCAGTAACCTAACTAAGATACGGATATATAATTAACATAAAACTTTAACGGATAATTTATTCACTTTATATATTTTTTACTATTAATTCTAACCATTTATAAGTAAAAATGTCGCTCCGTTCCTTCCTGCTTAATTAAAAAAACAGTAACTAAATTTTAGTACTAAAACTTGACTATAAGATATGCAAGTTAAAATAACTACTAATTCGTAAATTGAAAAGTTAAAAACATTTAATTTGATAATATATTATGAAATATGATGAACCGCACCAAAAAACTCACTGGTTCTTATAAACATGATTTGCAAATTACCTTAATTGGCAAGCTCAAAATTCCTCAATTTAATTTGCTTAAGTGCAAATATAATAGCTTTCTGTTGTTCGTTTACTTTTTGCTCAAATAAAAAACCTTATAGTTTTCTATAGACCGACGTGATTATGGATGAAGACGATACGGGCCAGACTTTTTGTACAGATAAAAAATATTTTAGGGAAAGAAAAGACGGCCAACCCCCAGATTTTTCTTTCTATACACGCAAATAAAAGCGAGACAACAACATAGTTTAGATCAAAAAAAGTCACAAAATCACCTGCTTGTATACACGACAAGGTTAATGCCGCATGAAGGGTATCGCTACTGTATTATAATTTAAAATTAGAACATAAAATTGAATAACTTAATATCACATGACTAACATCACCGTGCACCCAGCAACACATACCATATATGTATTTATTTGAATACCGGAATGAGCAACAATCTAAGAATTTTGGCGTCACTATCAAATTTTATTATATCCGTCTCTTGTTTACCAGAATTTATTTAAATTTATTTTATTTATATTAGTCGTCTACATACCAATGCCGTTATTAATAGAACTAATGAGAATTTAATGATAAAGTTTTTCTTAGTTTTTAATTTGCTTAAAAATCATATTTCTGGGTAAAAATTTCGGGATCGAAAAATATTTGCATAACCTACACTTGCACTATTCATTGAAATAAAAATGAAATGCAGGCGACCTCGTTTACGTAGAATACTTAAAACAATCCAAAATTCTACAATAACCCGTATATTTCTATATAGTCATTAAAATAAGCTCATACTTTTGACATTGAAGACTGAAGTAATGTTATAAGTGATAGTTCGAACAAAACCCTTGTTAAAGCCGAAATAATTGGTGCAGGGACTGGAGGCACGACGCGCGGCCTTCACATTTCACTACACCCGGACTTAGCACATCCAGGGCATTGCCCTTATATCCTTTAAATGAAACCTCAAAGTCCCGATTAGCCAATGGAATTTTAATTATTCAAGTCCAAATACAGAAAGCTAATAAGTTGGAGCTTCTTAGATAAAGCTCATTTACATTACTAGTGACAAAGTCGAGTTTTATGAACTTTAGAATCTCCTTGATATTTCGTCTCTAAGATAAAAATGTATTATCCTTCCTATTATAAATATTATGAAACCTGTATGTCTAAATAATAAGAATAAGATTCTGAATAACTGAATAGAAAATTGAAAAATACAATATATGTAGGTACTTAACAATTAAAGTATAGTAAATAAATCTACTACATAGTAAGGAACTTAAAAATTAAATTTTCCTATTACACTTTAAAATGTTTAATAAAAAAAATTATTGACAATTTATTGTAAGTAACTAGACAATTTGCTAATCTTTTCAGAAAACACAACTTGGCATTTCCCAAACGATGTCAATGACTATATTATGAAATCTTTCAAAGTCCAGTGAATCATTTGCAATAAATAATCTTTAGTCATATTTTGTATAAATTATATGTTACATAGTATACTCTTCAGTTACTTAAGAGAATTACTAATTTACTTAATGCCTTAGAAACCTCCCTTTATGACATTATTTAGGTTGTTTTGCATTCGTCATTCATACTTTAAACTAAGCATTAGGTCCGGTCCAGCCTTCCAGTCAAAGGAATAGACCGTCTTAAAAAAACATTGTAAATATAATTTCGACAATTTATAAATTACACAGATTTCTATCGAAAAAAAAGAAGATATGCTAACCTTAGTGCGAATTTACATTGTGACCGTGAACTAACGCGGTTTATGTAAGACCATGTCAATAACACTGATTTATCGCTTATTTTATACAAAGATTTGTCCTTGTCAATATAATAACATCGTTAAAAAATTAGGAACTGCAGTGTTGCAGCCAGGTGGGCAGAGAATGAATCATGCTAGAGATTAGCTATTGCTCAATGAGTTTGTTGAATGTTCCGTGTCTATAATTTATGGTTAATCTTGCTTTTAAAACCAGAACAAATAGTACAAGTATTATAAATGCCAGCTACAATACTATAGCTGCTAAAACGATTTCGATATCCAAAATAACATCGTAGATGAACTTTTATTCATTTAATAAAACACTATTTTGACTTGGTCACGGTGACCACGCACGCTGTAAAGCACGCGAAACGTCGGATAAATTTAAAATTATGTTAAATAGTTGTAAATTTATAATAATACATAACTTCAATCCGGTCAAAATAGTGTTTTATTAATCGTAGATGAAGTTGCAAACTTCTAAGGCGGATTCGAAAATTTATTAAAATTATTTGGAATTTTTTATTTCAGTTTTTTATGTTTTAAAAAACTTATTTACTGTTTTTCGTTCACAACTAAATGTAATACATGTATTTTTGCACTTCTTGCCTATCTTATGTAATTTAATACTTTTTGTTTTCTCACAGTGGTTGCCTGGAAGAGATCGCTTGAAAGCGATAAGGCCGCCAGTTGCTCTCCTTTTTATTTAACTATGTCAATTGTACTATATTAATGTATATGCAACGAAGTGTTAATAAAATAAATAAATAATAAATTCCCTAGTTAAATTTATGTATGTTACATTGGGGGCATATGATATTTAGAAAGGCTAAGGTTTGGAACACTGTTCTTCTACACACATTGCAACTCCATTTTCAAAAAAAAAACAATTGACAGTCTCCAACGAATAATCTAAAATGTACACTTACGTTTCGCATTCATTACTTTGAGACGGATGTCCCGAAACAAATCCGTGATGTGATGTAATTAGGTTTAACCCTAACAAAAAAGCTTCACGATGTCCTCGTTAGAAAACTTTAAGAGCTAAAACCTCTTAAATAAAAACGTCTCAATTAAACTTTGAAATGATCGGAACCACAGAGTTTTTGACATTACGAAATTTTGCACGTCAATGACAGATGTGACGACACAACTCAAAGGTCATTGAGTTTTGGGACAAATATTTCTAGTGATTCACAACATCATTAACATTTATTTATATAACATTATCAAATATCAATAATATTATTAACATTTTTGGTATGTTTTATAATTATTATGCGTTTCATTTAGAAATCTAGGAAGCGTATATATTCACAGCTTTGGACGGCTGGGTATTTAAAAGATGGAATAGATTTAGCGTTGCCTGAGGGTAATTTAGCATTACCGGTGAAAAAATTTTTAAAGTAGTTTTTGGGTTGATTTGTTAGAAACATATACAAATGTGAAAATACAAATCTATCCTATTTATAATATCAGTATAGAAAAATGTGAGAGGATTCTGTTTGATACTTATACTTCTAAATCTATCTTAGACTTAGAAGTATAAGTAGTATTTTAGACTCTATTTTCTTCATTCTAAATTCAAATTTATATTAACATAACAAACAATTGAACTATTTGTTTCTTTTTTTTACTTTATCGGCGTTTACTTGACGTCTCCTTGACAACGGTGGTTTTGAAAGAAATTAAATATTAAAATGACTTATGTGGCACAGTAGGGTAGTCGGAATTTGGAACGTAGGTTTATATCGTCAAAAACAGGTTTAAAAGAAGGGCACAGCATGAATTTCGCAAAATTATTTTTCACATTCTTTGTATGGAGCTAGAACGGTTATTCATAAGTATTTAAATGGTTTTAAGAGAATAAATTGAAGAATTATAAAATCAGTCACGTTTTAAAATCCGGCAATCATAAAATCTTAGGATTTCCGGATTAAAAAAATTTGCATGAAAATAAAATATTTTGTTTAATGTATTGTTAACAACATTTTTCCTAGCCTTGACCTACAGGTAGTCGTCTCAGAGATACGGTTAAAAACAATATGTATTTTAATCTATTATTATTATTTACTCCATCTTTATTTGAGCACTAGGATAGTAATCTTACGTCCAAGAATCTAAATGGATTAGATAGATCTGATAATATTAGTTACAGACTATTTTCGCTATTAAAACACGATTTTACGCGAAAATTTTCCTTTACCTTTCTCTTCTAGAGTCCCTGCCAAAACTTCCGTTTTATCGTCTATATAATAATTTTAAATTATATAAAAATAAAGACGACGCGACCTTAGTCTTAATTGACACATGTTGGTATTTATCAACCAGTTAACATGATAGCCAGGAAACGTTGTTCTATTTGAAAAAGATTTCAATCCGTCAAGGCAAAATGTTTTTGTATACAATTTGATACTCGAAAACAACTAGCTATATTAGATAAGTACACAATGGAACTTTTGCTTCCTTGTAACTTGATATAGTTACTATGCATACATTGAATTTTGTATCCTTGCAAACGGTTTTTTACTGAAATCATTCTTAAATCCATAATAAAACCCCAGTAGAACGCATTTCCCGAGGACTTTTCTGATGAGGAATCAGTTACTACTATACCATCTTGTCTGAACAAGATGGTATATTAGGCACATCCCACTCGCCTGTTACTCTAGATAGCACAGATTCCGAAGCGAGTCCGCTTTGGCGGTTCTGTGGTCATAGATCAGACAATGATAAGTAAATTCATTCATATATCGAGTGTTTCATATTTTAATAGCACCTTCAAGATTTCTTAATAATTTAATTGCTTGACCTGTAAAGTAATGAAATTGCATTTATCATATTATTCTGACCTATGGCCGCAGATTAATATATTTAGATTTTGGCGACAAATTCATCGTAAGAAAACCTCGTCACAATATAAACTATATAGTATAAAAACAGATCGATAAACATAACAGGAGATTGAATACGTCAAAGCGTGACATCACTATTCGTAAGAATCCGGATGAGTTCCCAACCCATCACGGCCACTTTTTCTAATCATCCCACTCAATAACGTACGTGCTATTAGCGGCTAATTGATTATGACGTTCACGTACAAAAAACAAAACAATTATTTTCATCTCCATAAAATGATGTAAGAACATCCGTTTTAATGTTTATTCATTGTTCGCATCCATAATTCAAGATCATCTAGACCTCGGCCAGAAGGCGAAGTCGAAATAAAATCTGTGCACGCGCATATTTCTATAAAATTAAAATTTATAACGAGGCTAGATCATCTTCATTGTCAGTCGAGCTAGTGATTTGCATTGACATGATTCCTGTTAGCATAAATTGAGTTCAAGGACGACCATAAGCATAGTTTGTGACCAGCGTGAACAATAAGTTATGTCCTCATGACGCTTATAAACGATGATTGAAACTACTTGTGTCGCCTTGCAATTGCATTGTTGAAATGCCTATATACGAACAAATGGTATAACGTGGCGCACGCGACTTGCGTATCATTACGCTTGTATATAGAGCGCATGTGGTAAAACCCTTTTACAAAAGGAATAAAAAATCAATCAAAGAACTTTCTCGTTGCAGTTTTATTGATAATTTTCAATTCACACTTTCATTCTTAGAATTAAGACGAAGTACGAATTAAATATGAGGTCGTCAAAATCAAAAGGCATTGTGACATTTGCATCACCGAAAGTGTTCCGAGAATTTGCAGCACGCTTTCTCCTAAAAGGGGCCAGACTAGCTCGTTAACCGATTATCATGGTAATTGTAACAAGCATTGTTTTGAAAACCTGCTTAACCATTTCTAACGCTAACAATTTATTTATTGGTCAGCTAACAGGGCGTACTTGAAGCATAGCTAAAAATCTTGCTTACAAAAACGTAAAGGACCTTTTACAAAAAAAAGGGTGCGTGTACTTATGTACGCGCGTAAGAAGTTATACTTCTTTGGCATTATTAAAAATAGTTTTTGATTGCATGCAAATAATTAATTACAATTAAATAATCAAAGACTGGAAAAGGAGTCATTATAGTGAATAAAGTTCAGTTTACATTTGAAAAATTAAATAAATAAATATTTATTATTATTCTCTTACATTAAGTGTACCATAAATTCTATTATTATTCGAATGTTGTTTTTAAATTATGTCCAATGCCCTAGCATCTTCCGTGGGCAACTTCATTCTGTTAATTTTGTGTCACGGTGCGCGCGCATCGTAAAATTTCACTCTCATCAATTTTTTATAACGCGCCTAAAGAAGTATAACTTCAAAAACAAAGATGATTTAAAAATACTTAAAAGTTTAACGTGCTAATTTAATTTTGTAAGCTATGAAGAATACGTTGAAACTGCGATATGGAAAGTGGACAAGATATATCTATCGCTAACTTGTGTTCATTAACATACACGCGGTATAAAGGACCACAGAGTACACTTCGTCGGAAAAGTGGAAGGAAAGGCTTTAGAATCTGCCGTGGGTACCTTTTTGGGATAATAAAATTTATTTAGTCATTCATTTTGGACAAACAATTGTTTTGGAAAGTTTTGACAAGAATTACATAAACTATGTCAACGATTGCCGATCGTTTGAAATATTAAGCCCAATTCGCGTTGATCCGTGAATCCTATTAAAATTACTAAAATGTTTGCTGGATTGAAAATAATGGTCGTCGCTAGCAAGAAGATACATACTTGAGGCTATTAGAAGATATTTAAAAACTCTTTTATAAAGTTATAATTAAAAACAATTATTACGAGCAAACGACGAAAATTAATTTGCTTAATTTGTAAAGCGGGCCATAGACGGACCGCATGTTGCAGTCGAGACCGACTGCTCTAGAGCGGTCGTGTTGAAGTCGTACACGACTGCAACACGACCGCATAATGCAGTCGACTACGACTGCTTAGAGCAGTTGTGTTCGACCGCAAAATAAAACTGATGCGAGTTCATTTATAAGATGGATTTCGACGAAGAAACACTGTTTCTTGTACTACTATTACGCAACCGTAGAAGACACCTTAGCATGTGGATGCGTCCAATACTACAACCAAGAGAACAGCATGGAATATTTCATACTTTGTATCCCCAAATGAGAGAAGACACTAAAAAGTTTTTCAACTACTTTAAAATGTCCGTGGTTTCATTTGATGAATTAGTTAGTATTTTATTTTATTGGAGGGAGTGGCGCGCGGTCGGCAGCAACCGCTTGTAGCTGTCCGTGTATGGTGGGTCCGGCAGCTCTAAGCAGTCGACCGCACGGCGAATCTCGACCGCAAACTTGTCGTGCGGTCCGTGTATAGCGGATATGAATTTAGTATGGAAACTGCAGTTCGCCGTGCGGCGACCGCTTAGAGCAGTCGGTATCGACTGCAAAATGCGGTCCGTCTATGGCCAGCGTAAGTAATACTTTGTGCCTATTTTAGTATAGTAGTTTTATTCTTGGAGTACATTGTCTTCACATATAATAATTTAACTAATGTATACAAAATATTGTAAACCCTATTTTAAAAGAGTAAGAGTGGAGTTTTTTGCCCAATCTTCTCCACACGAAACTACCTTTTGGAAGGGGCAACTAGAATCATCCTTATATGTTATTTAACGTTCAAAAGTGCCATTTTAGGAGGTGTAATTGAAATTAATGATTTGACTTTTGACTATTGAAAAAGGTTGATAAGCCTTTGAAAACATCTTTTACAAAAGTACATTCGTTCTTCGTTCTTAGATACTAGGTTAGTCAAGAGTTAGTAACTGAACTCCCAAGTCTTATAATAACATTACGTAACATTCACTATATGGCAGCATTACATAAATGTTTGTGGGACGGAAAGCAATCGTCATTACATATTAAAAAACTAATGTTACCTAAGTTTACATCCTCAGTAAGTTTTTACCTTTAAACTCTTGAATTCAATCGATAAGAATTATAAAAAACAATATAACATTTTCATTGAATGCATTTTTTTTTATGATTGGACAATTCACACCAATTGACCTTGTCCCATGCTAAGCTGGTGAAGCTTGTGTTATGGGTACTAGGCAACGGATATACATACATATTATAGATAGATAGACATATAAATACATATTTAAACACCCAAGACCTAAGCACAACACCAACGCTCATCACATCGATGTTTGTCTCAGCCGGGGATCGAACCTGGGACCCATGGGTTCGCAGTCAGGGGTACTAACCACTAGACCAATGAGCCGACGATTACATTCTTAATTCAAAAAAATATCGCAATTCTTCGCATTCTTTTTGGAAATCACTCGACAAGAGCATGGGAAGCTAAATCCGCTTAAATTTGTAACTGTTTAGTTATTTTGGTTGTGTTAAAGTGCTTAACTCATAGACACCTGCAAATTGCAATATGTCTACACTTGCGTGGTCTATTGCAAACGTACGAGGCTCGTTTGGACTATTTCAAGTTAGATACTCTATAACTCCGACGTGACTTCATTGATCTAGTTTTAGTAAACAATATTTAACTTTAAAACTCATACTAACCTTCTTACAAAATTTCCCCTTCTTTGCATTCCTAGAGTTCCTAGAACTAAAAGTCTTTTATATCTGCTACTTTTAATGGTCCAGTGAATAGGCCATCTCGCTCTTACAACTTGATTGCTATCATTGATGAAAATATTGTTCCAACTTACAGTAACTTTGTTTAAAATGCTCTTAATGAGGTTTAAGTTTTCATTTAGATATAGCTATTATTTTATTTTGTGGTTGTTTGTTAAATTTTCCCCCTTGCTAGCTTGCTTATGTTCTAGTATAGGTATTTCATGTGTATGTGTGTAAATTTGTGATGGCATATTTTTTTGTATAATTTCATGCATACACGTTTGTTTTAGAACATAAAAATAAATAAATACCAAGACGTTGTAAAGTTGCGTTTTTAAAGGATTTGGTACGATTTTGAAAGCCTCTTAGGGTAAACTTTTGAGTCTTTGCGATATAATACACCCAAAATCCAATACGTTTAGACGTAATCAAGAGTCATAGTAGCTAAGTTAGAGTCGACTTTATCTCCCTATAGTAACGCAGGTTCATATTTCAACATTAAAACCACTCCATCAACCGCCTTACTTAATTTATTAGACCCGACGGGATTGAGCCAGTCGGTGTCTTTGCAATCGGACTACTTTACCAACTTGTCAAAGTAGGTTTGTTTGTATGATGTAATGTACCGTGATCACAATAACCGTTATTGGCAGAGGCGTAGACGAGTTACATGCAATTAGATTCGTTAGGATTTCATTGCGTAATTTATAACCGGTGTTTTAATCTAAATACACTTTACCGTATAATGCAGTTAGAACGCACAAAATCAGAAGGTATAACAAAAATATGAAATCCGTACTTATTCTACGTTATTACGTATGTAGTACCACCATTCTTTAAATAAGGTGTCTGCTCACATTTTTTAGTATGTACCCTCACATTAATAATAAAAAATAAATAATTCTAACAATTGCTGTGTTAACAACTCAAAAACTCTGCCTTCTCTATAAAAGCTTTATAGCAAGAAGCGTAAAACAGTGGTATTCGACATGATTTGATTTTTATGCATAACGTGGCCTACTAGACTTTTTTGGTAACCAACATCTTTGTTGACGGATTTTGATATTATTTTCATCAAAATTAACGCGCCCAATCTAAGCATAAAGTAATGGATTGTATGTTCAGTAGAAAATCCGGTATTGAGTTCGATTTATTCTATATGCGTTTAATTACGCGGATTAGCTCTACGTGAGTTTTGAGTTGGGATTATATTAGGGACTTGTTTGTCATAGAAACATAGGAATTGTACGAATTCCGAGCACATACCAATTAACACGTGTATAGCAGATAATTACATATTTACTAAGACGAGAATCTCCAACGTGTTACAGCCACGTGTGTAACTAAATTATCAGGCCTAGACAGACCGCCAACAATCACGTGCCAATAGAAGTACTTAATGCATTATGCATTGATAATAAAACATAAACGCTTCAAATGCATCAAATTATCGAATAAATAAATAATTAAAAATACACAAGGAAGATATCTTCGTGATCATTTGCTTTTTCTAATAGGCAATCAATATAAGCCGTCTGTGGCTGCCACACGCCGTAGACTTTTTGGGTCTCACAAGCTGGTTTCCTTACTATGTTTTCCTTCACCGTACGCGAGATAAATGTACTAATGAAAAGTACATTAGTGCAGAGACGGGGTTCCAGCATACTAAAGGATGAGAGCACGCTGAAGCCAATACGAACAGCACAACAGGAAAATGTCTAGTTTACAAATCCTACTAATTCCTTGATTCTCGAAATACGGAATAACGCATTTGATCGACATCGATTGACACATCATGTTATTCATCTAACACAAATATGACGCACCTAATAAGGGTAACGATAAAAAATATCTCTTAATTTTTAAATTTCATCGTCGTACTGTCTAGCCAATTTACTTCGAGCGCAAGCTCGCTTAAACTACACTTGTTCTAAAGTTTGAATAGCGAAAGTTTAAGGCTTTGCACAAAGTACAATCGCACAGATCACAACCGGTTATTTGTAAACAAAAACTCGCAGGATATCCTCATTGTAATTGCATTCTATTAATTTCAATAAACATTTTAAGCTTAATAAATAAATATTTTTAAAATATGTATGACACACAATAAAGTTGATATAAAATTCGATATATTAATTGAAACGCGTTCGGTTAAAATCGTGTTTTTGTGTAAGTGTATGTAATAGGTTCGCTAAATCCAGTATATTAATCTTTGCAAATGTTCTTGTAATATAAGAACCATTTCGAATTCAGCAGTGAAATATTTAAGAAATTCTTGTGATGTTTTAGGCAACCAAATATTTTTGTTAAAACAGGCCTTGCTAACTCAACTACTCGCGTAATAATAATCTACAAGGTACCAAAATCATTTACCATAAACGTACACGCCTTAAAGGTCTATCCATCATCTTATCAACAGAACAAAGGTTTACGAGTCCATGAGAGCAAAAACAACTAAAATTGTGTCTGCGCCGGAGGCCGGCAAAGATAAAGAGATCGCGAACCTTGAATATTGTCTGACAAAATCAATCGGACGACTTGACCTAAAAATGAAATTCATGAAACATCACAGAGTAAATCACGACTGAGAAATTCATAAGAAATTTGTAATATTTATACGAAATTCTGTCTAATCACGGGATTAAGCCGTTACACAATTGTCGTCTCTATTATGTCTACCGTTAAATAGTATTAGGGCTGACAAATTCAAGTATGAGCATACGCATATATTGAAACGTAAATTTTATAATAATTTTCACTTATAATACCACAAGAGCTTCAAAATTATCGGGAAATGCCAGATAATTTTGAACTCGTGTGGTATTCGGGGGGATTATTTTTCCGTACCAAATGTCGGCCAATAGAATTGCACCATGAGACGAAATGTACAGTTAACAAATAAGAATTTCATATTTATAATATCAATTTCAATTTTTATTGTACCTTCCTTATAGTCTTCTCCATCCATTTTCTTCATATTGTAAGCGTAATCTTTCATAATGTTTGCCAATTGCGCTTCACTCGTTTCAGCACCCAATGTGTATTCCCTCTCAGTACAAAAAGTAGTAAATTGGTTCCAAACTGTTTTTTTTTGACTTCTCCGTATTAATGGGAACATTTCCTTTGACTTTTTTATCGATGGTGGACAGAGAACAAACTCCAAATCGACTCATTTTCATGCAAAATCTCCAATTTTCACAATTGAATTCAACCTGTCAGTTTGACGTGTGGTTAATTTGACTGGATCATGTTTTGTTTTTTATATATAGCAACTACCAGAGAAAATTTTCAAAAAATTATCAGTATAATACCATGTAGGTTGTACCACGTGACGTCGAATGGTGCAATTCTATTGGTCGATATTTGGGTCGGAAAAATAATCAAATAAAATCTTCAATAGTTAAGACTTAAGACTTGAAGGTCAAACTAAAACAGTTAATGACACAGGCAGAAATATAAGTTTTTACAGCTTTGTCTTGTTTGTCATTCGGGTCACCTTCAGACCATTTTCGATAGCTGAAGCCCCATATAAATAACTTAAAACACGCTACAGTGCATTAGATTCACGCAAAAACTTGCTGCAATTTAGCAGAGATGAAATTAAAGAAGTGACAGAAGCCTTGTAAACAGTAGGCAGCTGTATAAATAAAGAATGCATTTTAGTTTAAAAAAATTACATAAATAAATACCAATGCATTTAATTTAACTTGAATCCCACATGTCGCCGGCATATCACTAATCATATAGATACATCTACCGTGATATATTTAACTTATTATGTTTTTAATATTTTGTTTCTCATTTTAGTGACATGTATGTTTTTAATGAGAATAAACTTCTTTAAACCAATGCCAGTATATCCTTGGACAGACCTTAAATCAAAACTAATGCAAATTTCAGATTACAACGAACTGGCACATACCGAGGCCGTCTTTATCTAGTGCGGGCAGTATCAATGATTCCCGCTCTAGAGGCGGCTCCGCCTCCAGCCAAGGCTCTTCTAGTAATCACAGCACACACGTAAGTCTCCAATTATATCATTAATTTGTTTTAAAATAAATGACATAAGTCTTACTATGAATCTTACGTGACCAAGCAAGACATCAAAGATTATTTCATTAATAGCGTTCCGATATTAGTACCTAGTAGGTACTCCGGTAATTCAAAGGCAATAATTATTCATGAGAATTTAAAGTATTATTGAAATAACCTTGTTGTATAAAATCCTTATCAGTCGTGCCGCTTTGCAAAATTTTACAAACTTTTTTTAAATGTTACTCTTCTGTTTATATTCCCGTCATTATTTATGTAAAAGTGATTTCAATAATAAACCTTTTTGTAAAAAGTCTTTGAAGAATTGCCATGTCCGAAATAGTAATAACAAACACTTGTTCATCTAAACAAATCTTGGCTTCCTCTAGCACTTCGATTTGAATGTAATGCAAGTCAATTGATGAGAAAAAAATATCAGTGACGCTACAAACTTATCAGGTCTGGGTGTCAGATTTATGTATCTGTTTCATGATCTTTAGTCAATTAAATAGGCAAGTAGGTAATCAGCCTCCTGTGCCTGACACACACCGTCCACTTTTTGGATCTAAGGCAAGCCGGTTTTCGAATGTTAAATGCGCACATAGAAAGTCCACGCAAAACCGGGGATCTAACGTACGACCTCAGGGATGAGAGTCGCACGCTTAAACCACTAGGCCAACACAGCTCTCAACGCATAAATATACAAATTTAGCGGCTTAAAAAATGCACTATCTCCTGCTCGGAATTATAAAAATCAAAGTCACAAGATGTACTTTACATTTCGAACTATAGTATACGATAAATTATCTAATCCATCTACATATATTGTTTCAAAGTTCACGTATAATTATCTTTAACGATGAAAACAATCCGGATATAGATAAATGAACGCGGATATAAAGATCATATTATGTAATGTTCATCATCTACTGTTATAATACTGATGCAAGAAGCCTTGGAGAGGCATTATAACATTTCTATTTAGGTTGCCAAAATGCCATCGAAAATTATAGGTAGCTCTTAAAAAAAACGTCATTTATTCGATTCGATTTATATTTTCTCCCAATTTATTAATACAAAAGATTAATGGGACTTGGAACAAATTTATTTCAACACGCTCTGACTCTGTCGACAGTCTCTCGCTGACCACGCATGCTGAAAAGATCTCGAAAGGTCGAGTTATGTAAATAATATAATCGTTGAACAATATATAATAAAGATTTATAATAATAAATTTAACGACACATTTAATATTGATTTTTTTATTATCCAATGGTCTACGATCTACGATCCAATCGAACCAAACACTCGTTTATAAATCGAAAGAAAATATATCTTTTGCATCACTTGTGAAATGGTCATGAGAGTAAAGCTTTGAGAGAGATTCATTAGAGATGACAGTAATTTGCACATTCATTTCTCATAATTGAATGTTACCTCTTTACATATTGTGCCAATTAGAAAATAAACATTACAAAACATTCTAAGTATGACAAGTAAAATAAAAATGAAAGCTTTAAACATACCAGTCTTCGATTCTATCATTATTAACATTACTATATACTTTACAGAGCGTCTCATCCGGATCACTTCTTCTAACAGCTGCACACTTAGTACAATTGAATGGTAATCAAAACTACGAGCAGGTACCAAGACCTGCCTTTACCAACGTAGTATCGATCCCAGAAGAAAGTGTCGATACATTATGGAAGGACGTCAAACGTGGCTCCATACCGGAACAAGATTCAACATCACTAGCCAGCTCCACCCACTTTACAGTGGTGAATGGTTTTACGAAACATCGACCGACGAAGGAGCCAAAAACCTGTTGCTGCAACCAATCCCATCAGATAACAGTCCTAGTCATTTGTATGACGATTCTGTTCTCTGCTTGTATATTGGCTGCTATATGCTTTGTCGAAAGTAAGTATGCACTGAGTTTGATATTGCATGAAAAATTTAGATTTTTATCACGATTCCATACATATAACGACTGCAACGCCAAAAAATTCACAGTACCTTCACCGTTATAAATTAAATCTTATTCAGACTTTTGCACTATACCAAAGCCATCATAGTTTAATAGCTAAAGGATAGGATTGAACAGTCAAGTAATACGGCCTTATTCAAAAACTTACAAGCTTGAAGAACTTATTTTAAAGTACCATAAGATTGATTATTCTATAGCTAAGAGAAACCAGTACATTTAATAATAAGGGCAAACATATCGTCGCTGTAGAAAGTACAGGAAACGAAAAATGTTTCATTTCGTCAATGTTCCTTAAAATATTATTATGTGTTTTTGTCCATAGTTTTGGATGGTAACCATGAAGTAAGGACTTATTTATGTTATTAATAAATGAGTCTAACAATTAAAAATAAACAGTTTTTTGACATACGAGGTTATCATTCTACAACGACGATATCTTCTCACAACACCAAGATTACCAAGTACTTCCCAACGTTCAACTAAATTACGACATTACAATATTTAGTTCAACAATCTTAGCATTTCTTTCGAATGCAAATGTTTGTTCACTGAGCGATTTCTATCCAAAAGGTGAAGGAATTATGTTACATGCCAATAACAACCTTGACAAATAGACATGAACTTAGGTTATACCATGTATTTCTATTATAATCATAAAGGTGGGGCGAACATGGTTAACACACCCTTGAATGATATTAGCGCTAAGGCATGAGCATTAAACCTACTGTTAACGATACTTAAATAAAAATAAAGTCAGATTTTAACTACCTCGGGAGGGACTTTCTTTTGACTACTTTGAGATCACTTTTATTGACAGTTCTCGTACGTTCTAAGCCCTTGATTTGAGATCTGGCATTAAAGAGCATTAGAAGCTTTTAATGTATATTTCTTTTTTGACGTTCATAAGTGTACATTGTGTTACCTATATGAATAAATTATTTTGACTTTCACTACGAAAATAAATTTATACCGTAATCATAATATTGTAATCATAGCCTTTTAAATAACATATTTATGATTAATCTAAAAACTTCTTTCGAGGCTAACCTTATATATAACGTAGGCCGTGGCGTAATTGTACTTTACGTCAGAACTTGAACCGACATATCTGCAGTTGCAAATGCATTAACAATTTTTTTTGTTTCAGTGCGAATGCGAAGAGAAACCGGAATGTACAAATATTCTTAGAGACGGTTAGAAAGCATTCAATCGACGAATTAGTTATAGTTATTTATAATAGTGAGGCTATTATATAAGTAATAACTGGAAATTTCATAAATTAATGGAAATTGTATTTTGATGCTTTATTTAAGCATACAATTATATTGACATCGGCCAGATAGACGTACTAAAGCTTTTATAAAATCACTTCCGGAAGCTATTTTGTCTTTTGAAATGACAAAACACTCTCGATGGAACGTTTATAAAGACATTAGAGTTTTACCTTGGTCATCTGAAATATCAGATTTAAGAATAACCTTTTCATGATTTAATACACCTAGATTGTTTTATCCATAATTATAATTAGAAATCTATCTCGGTTTTTATCGCATGGATGCGATCTTAAATACGATTGTGTAATTAGATTTTAGTTGAATAAATTAGTGCAATAATTAGTTACGTCTAGTAACTGGTATTTAGAACAATTCAGTGCTCAAATCACATTCTAGTTAAGTAAATTATTAAAAGCAGATAACTGTGATTATATTTACTATGTTAATAAAGGAATAGTAGAAATTAAAAAATATATTATACTTTAATCAAATCGAAAATGAAATATGTGTTTTAGAAACACTATTTCAAGGAATATAAACTTCGACTGCACCCGAAGCTGCCACATACACGGTGACCCTAGTTAGATCCGGCGAAGCAATGGTATCACGTTTGTGCAGAATGTATCAGGAACTTTAAACAGTATATTTTAATAATATAAGCAACTGTTTCGGTAAATATAACGTATATTATTGTAAATCAGTTTCGTATACGCTTTACTACTGCTCTACGGTTAGTTTAATAAAGTATTTAAACTCAAATACGCAAAACTTAATACAAATGGACACTAGTATACAGACCATATCATGCAAATTTTAACCATGATAGAGACGCATAAAAACTTGCGTATTTTAAATTCACAATACAAAGTGTATATAACGCAGACGATTTAGGAAGGAATGTAATAGTTTAACACTTCTAGCAAAATGCCAGTGAAGATTGAATTAGTGTTATCAATGTAAATATTTAGCACAATTTTTTATAAGAAATTAACTTGTATGCCCCAGTTAAAGATATTTCTTAATTTATAATCTGTGATAATTAAACACGATAATACGTAAGGTTTTTTATTTATTTCAACCATATCCTCTAGTCTTTAAGTCGGAAAACCAAAAGTGAAATCCCAACCACTAAGTGTTCGATTCCCAGTGCTATAGTTATTATTTTGCCTATGTTATATTGTTTCGTAATTCCTAGAGAATAAATTAGTAATATAATACTGGACGCTTCCCCTTCCTAAGGGGCTTATGGGCCTTCAAACAATAAAATCTGTGTACATTTAGAAATTAGATAATATTGGACCGATAACAATAGAGTCAGAAAGTCATGGAGGCGATCGGCGTATAATATCAATTCTGATATTTTGAAACTATTTTTTTCCACGATTTATTTTATTTTACATACACTAATAATAATAAAAAATTGTTTGTTTTGTTGAAGGTTTGAAATGATCGAACGATTTGAAAAAATAATTTTGTTGATGGTACCATCACAAAACGAACGAGTTTCTTTGGAATTAAAAATATTTAATTTTAATCTTAGTAAAAATTATGAGACTTTTAATATATAATTATTAATTAAATATCATAAAATACTACCAATAAATGGATTTAAAGTGAAAAGGTTTTTAATTTGTATGAAAATGAGTTACATATTATAAATCAGGTTTTCAACATTTTCTCGACAAGACAACGTAAAATCATGATTATGAAATAACCTGACTACGACTTGTTAGATTTCCCGAATATGCTGGTTATAAATTGTGTTGTGCCAAGTAACTGGTAGGTAACATAATTAAAAACAATGTAACATATTATCTAACTCTGTCTATATATTTAAAAAACACCAACTTTTAAATTAATACAAAATTACAACTACAAGTTGTAACATCTTTACTTATTGTCTTATTTAAAGAACTCGTTAGTTACGATTTGCACCACAAGGTTTTTTGACAGCACGTACGCCTTGAATACACTACTTAATTTTTTAATACAAGCGCCACCTATCAGCCTTATTAGGAACTACAATAAATACATATTTATTCCTTAGAAAGATGCAATATTTAAAATAAACACGCCTATTAAGTACCTTATTATCTAATAAATCAATCCCTAAAGATCTTTGTCAGATATAAGAAATTAATTAACATTCCCATACTTGTTCCCATAGTTTGGTCTAACGCCGTTTAATACAATTTTTTGAAATCACCTGGGGTGAATTTCTGGTGAAATACTATTATTTATACACATTGCTAAACAGCTTAAAAGAAAGCAATTAATTGCAACAGATGCAGATATGTGTCCGCCCAGGTCTAATTCAAACACGGATACATATTATAATTTTACTTTTTTTAGCAAATTGTATGTTTTTATTTATATAATATAGATTGGTATTTTATATAGGTTTATGGTAGTAGTGTTAATTGTAAATGGAGCTGTCCATATATACGCTCATACTTGCTGGTAACGGCAAGAAATAGTCAAGATAAGAGTATGATAGTTTATATTTTTGTAGTCTTCTTATTTGGCATTCAATTTCAAAAAGAATATTTTGTTTCACAATAACTTATAGTGCTACATATCCAGTGTACGTTATAAATTTGGCATCACTTAAATTTATTAAATAATTAAATTAATAAATTTGTAAGTATACATAAAATAATTGTAAATGATAATTAATTTTGGATACTGTCATTTTAAAGAAAATGATGCCCCGCCCCTAAAACTCCATTTGGAAAAATAGGTATTTTAATGAAATGAAATACATATATACATCAAATCGGAGCTTAAATTATTAGCATTAGTATAAATATTTTCTATAATATATATCTAAGTCACATACATATCGGTACATAGAACCTATATTCTATGACAGCCTTTAGAATTAGCTGACTTACCTCAACCTCTTCCAATGTTTGTGTCCATCTGTAATTTTCTAGGTCACATCCGTTGCCAGAATTAGGTTTTAACTTGTTCTTTTCTTTGGGATCATCTTCTTCATCCGGTACAGTGGAAGTTTCTGGATCATTTGATGCACTATCACCACTGCCATCTTCTTCCTCTGCGAAAAAATATGTATTGCAAGACAGATAAAAAAAATAAGTGTTAGCGGGTCACACATGTCGTAAAGTGATTATGTCACAAGTCCCTTGTCTTCTATGCCAGACTCATGTGGTTAATTTTCTTGTATAAGACATTAGAAAAGTTATAGAATTAGTAGAAATCTCTACCTCAACTCGAACAGAAAAAAATATACAGCAGTTTCTCTCTGTATCATAAATTAAAAAAAATTGTTAAAGCTACAGATCAAAGTCCTTTAAATTATTTTATATAATCAGGTTAATACTCACTGCCCTGTTTATTTTTTTCTAGGTCATTTTGTAAATTTTCTGCCTCCTGATCAGTTAATTCGGTAACAGTAGCTGGTTCAAAGTCTTTAGCTAGACGTTCTTGTTCTTTTTTCTGTTGTATTTCCTTTAGTCTCTTTTCAGCTTCCAGTTTATCTCTTTTTATCTTCTCTTTCTCCTCTCTAGCCTTAGCGGAATGTTTGTAAAATGTATCTTTAACCACCTACAAAAAATAACTAAATCAATAAATTTGGAAATACAGTCAAAACCATTTAAGACAACATCGTTTAGAAATACATACCGGTTATATTGAACAAAATCAAATGTCGCTGCTGAATTCTATTGTATTAGGTACTTAATAACAACGTCATCAACTGTTACGACTATCAGTTTTTACAACCAAATATGAGTATTCCCTTCAATGTCATTATTATTATATGTGTATGTGTGTATGTTATATTATTATTATAATATAATATTTTGACTGTATACATAATTTAAATAAAAGTTTAAAGTTTAAAGTTAAAACCCTATTTAACTTTAATGAAAAATAAATAAGAAATTTAGTGACCTAAGGAGGTTATGTCACAAAATGCAGCTTAGAATTTGCTATAATTGTTTAAAGACCCAACATTCAAGATAGTGCTTATGCTATACATACAACATACCTTTTCCCATTCGCCTTCCTTTCCACCAACAAAGAAGTCGGTTTTTCTTGCTAGAAATCCTACTATTGTATCCAATAACTGAAATTTAAAGTTTCTTCTTAAATACATGAACTTTATAATGTTTTAAGTGTAACAGCGTGAAACCAGTTTTTTATTTATTTAAAATTATTTACATACATCTTTAACTCCTCCTTCATGTTGCTGCGCCATAGCAAGAAGCATAGAATCAAATTTTTCAGGATCGTGGGTCATTTTAAGGAGAAATGTGTTTTATAATGCAAACGAAACTCCTTTTACCTTCTTTTGTTTACAACCTGTAACCATGTGGATAATGTCTAATGGTATCAAAACAAACCTATTAAAACGTTATTTCGACGGAATTATTTAAGGTAAGATATGAAATACTCACTTCTTATAACTATTTTACCTGATATTCAATTTAGAAAATACCGGCTTTATTATTTCACAATTTGATTGCTAATCGGAATGATTCTAGAATTTAGGAAATTCAATAGACAGATTATAGACGAAGACTACTGACAAGTGACAGATAACTGTGTTTTTTTTTTTTTTTTAATTTATTTATTAGCCGGATACAAAGTCCATTGGCACCAGATAACTGTGATACGAGTAGGGCTGCCAGGCGAATTTTAGTTGTAAATTATGTTATGACAAAAAAGAAGTTACAGGGAATGAACAAAAAAAATCTAAGATTTTTGTATTAACAGTCACTTCCATCTCATGACTAATCTACTACGACGAAATATTTATATACAAGGCAACCACGTACATAACCACTTCGGAATATGAACACAATATATTATTAGAGACAACAGTTATTATTATTATTTTTAACTTGATGTCTCGGTTATTGTTGACAACATTTCCATGTTAACTTAAAAGTTTTCCGTGTGGATGATTTAATGTGGATGTTACAATAAAACCCCTTTATTTTTATAAATTGAATATTTTTTCGGACTTGTTTTTGGTTTGTATATGGGGGCTGAAAAATATTCTCTGTGATCTAAGTCTGTGGTAAAATATTTGTAGTCCATGGCAAAAAGTGAAAGAAGACTGTGTCACTGGAGGTCATGCACTTTATTTTTAATTTATATTATTTACGGTTTTCTTATTAATTCCATCAAATCTTTAAGTAGACGTGTTTCAATAAATTAAAACGTCTTAATGACTGTATTAGTATCTAACTACATGACTCAAGAGGTATGTTATTTAACAAATATTTTGTAATTTGAGTTGAATTTCATTCACTGAATTGTATTTTTATATTTCCAGCTTTTTGCAAACACAACATAGCAATGGCAGATCAGTTTTGTTTACGTTGGAATAATTTTCAAACAAACATCGTAAGTGCTCTGGATTCCCTGAAATGCTCTGAGGATCTTGTTGATGTGACACTTACTTGTGAAGGCAGAAATATCAAGGCCCATAAAGTAATACTGTCAGCGTGTAGCCCGTACTTTAGGAATGTGTTCAAGGTGAATGACTTGGGAGAATATAACCTTCGCGTCTATCTGTACTAATAATATTACTAATGCATTAGGCTGGCAATGCATTATGTGGGTTATATGACCAACTGTTTGAATATATATATTTTTTAGGAGAACCCATGTCAACATCCTGTTATTATTTTGAAAGATGTCTCTGCTGATGACATCCTGAGCTTGTTGTCTTACATGTACCAAGGAGAAGTATTTATTGAAGAAAGCAAATTGTCTTCATTTTTGCATACAGCAGCATTATTACAAATAAAAGGTTTAACTGGTGTAACCCATCAGGTAATAAAACATAATATATAACATGAATAAAAGTAATAACATTACAGTAGCAGTTGCAATAAAGTATTAGATCTTTCATTTCAATACCAAGTGCAAAAATAGCTAGATTTCTGATAAATTTCGATGCCATAGTTATTTTAACATTTTACATGTATATGTATACAGAAATGGTATTTATTTTCTAAGCTGTTCAAAATTAAATCTTCAATTAAATACAATCTTCAATGTATAACATGGATTATATAGGGGATTCACAGTTATTTGTGTAGAACATTTAATAAATTTATATTATTTCAGAATGAAGAATTCTCACCATCAAATGCAACAAATAAACTTTACACCCAACTGACTATATATGCCAAGTCTCATGGAAATGTAACTCACAAGGAATCAAAAATACCAGCCCTGAAGAAACGAAGAAGTAGCACCTCCGACAAACCGAATGACTTGAATAATCTTGATTACAAGAAAAGCAAGATACTCGAATCATGTGATATTTATAACAAAAATAATGGTTCCCAATTGAAGGTAGACAATCCAATGTTTGGAGCTGAAGTTGTTGAACGCAAAGCAGATAAAGAATTTTCAGTTGTAAGCAATGGAAAGAATCAACAGGTAAGGTATCATTAATTTTTTTATGATTTAACTTTTTGGCCAAAATGTATTATTTAATAATAATTAATACTTTTGCATTAATGGTACTTTCAGACAGAAGAAGGCCCTATAATTGTGAAAACGGAATGGAATGAAGAAAATAGCTCACCAAATCCTGCTACATTCAGTTCTGATAATGATGAAAGCCTTCCTGCTTATGAAAACAGCATGCTAGCTAGATCTCTACTTTCAGGTATTGTATTTAAGATTTTGATTAACTTTACAAAATAAATTTTAATGTGGAATACCTAAAAATATGGTATATATAGCTTAACAAATATATAATACAACAATATTTGTCCATATTAAATGTAAGTTACTATGGAATGTTCTAAAAAATCCCATGCATTACAGGAATCAATCCATCCAAAAGTGATCCATGCACGAAAAAACTGCCCGTAGAAGTACAAAATGCCAACAGAAAGGAAGCAAACTCGGAAAGTACATTTACACAAAAAAGTCCATTAAAAATAGATGATGCTGTTGTTAAAATTGAAAAACCATCTCCAAAGCCTGATAATGACTATGAGCCAGAAATATTATTGTCGGAGCAAGATTCTAAAGAAAACACATATTCTGAACAGTCCCAGGCCTTAATGATACTCGCAGGTATGTCAGGTCCATTAAATTCTGGTGCTTCTACCTCTCAAAGCGGTCACCAATCGAATCATGCAGCTATTTGTGGGGACTGCCCACACTGTGGTATGAAATATTCAAATCAATCGGCCTTGAAATATCATGTGAGATTAATGCATTCAGATCTTACTAATAGGTTGTGTTGCTATTTGTGCCCAAGGTCTTTTACTATGCGGGAAACATTCAAAGAACACATGTGGACAAGTCATGGCCAACGGAACTAAATGGTTCTAACCCATTTTATAGTACGGGAGGTAGCAACGTTTGAAAAGAAAGAATTATAGGTCAGCTGATTTTGTGATACGTCTTCCTTCTTGCACTTTCGGTTAGAGTCTGGGCAATCTGGCTGGCGGTAGCGGTTGCGTTCATTAGTGCGCATCCTATCTGTCCGGTAATAATCCTGGATTTTAAAAGCATTTTAAGAAGCGTAATTTTTAATTTTTCGTTTTGAAATAAGTCTACCTGACATACTTTTTTTATTGCCAGACATTTTTCACATTGCTAACTATGTGCCAGACGCGATTTTAAGTTTTTTTTTTATAAAAATTTCAAAGTATTTTAGAATGTCTGTAATTTTAATATTATGTTCTTTAAATATAAGAAAAGCTAAAAATGAATTTGCCAGACATTAATTCGGTTGTTAAGTCTTGAATTAAAATGAAAAAGTATTGCAGTATGATGAAGCATTGCATTTTAAGAAGCGCAATTTTTAATTTTTCCTTTTTTAAATAAGTCTACCTGACATACTTTTTTTATTGCCAGACATTTTTCACATTGCTAACTATGTGCCAGACGCGATTTTAAGTTTTTTTTTTATAAAAATTTCAAAGTATTTTAGAATGTGTGTAATTTTAATATTATGTTCTTTAAATATAAGAAAAACTAAAAATGAATTTGCCAGACATTAATTCGGTTGTTAAGTCTTGAATTAAAATGAAAAAGTATTGCAGTATGATGAAGCATTGCATTTTAAGAAGCGCAATTTTTAATTTTTCCTTTTTAAATAAGTCTACCTGACATACTTTTTTTATTGCCAGACATTTTTCACATTGCTAACTATGTGCCAGACGCGATTTTAAGTTTTTTTTTTATAAAAATTTCAAAGTATTTTAGAATGTCTGTAATTTTAATATTATGTTCTTTAAATATAAGAAAAACTAAAAATGAATTTGCCAGACATTAATTCGGTTGTTAAGTCTTGAATTAAAATGAAAAAAGTATTGCAGTATGATGAAGCATTGCATTTTAAGAAGCGCAATTTTTAATTTTTCCTTTTTAAATAAGTCTACCTGACATACTTTTTTTATTGCCAGACATTTTTCACATTGCTAACTATGTGCCAGACGCGATTTTAAGTTTTTTTTTTAATAAAAATTTCAAAGTATTTTAGAATGTCTGTAATTTTAATATTATGTTATTTAAATATAAGAAAAACTAAAAATGAATTTGCCAGAAATTAATTCGATTGTTAAGTCTTGAATTAAAATGAAAAAGTATTGCAGTATGATGAAGCATTGCATTTTAAGAAGCGTAATTTTTAATTTTTCGTTTTTAAATAAGTCTACCTGACATACTTTTTTTATTGCCAGACATTTTTCACATTGCTAACTATGTGCCAGACGCGATTTTAATTTTTTTTTTTATAAAAATTTCAAAGTATTTTAGAATGTCTGTAATTTTAATATTATGTTATTTAAATATAAGAAAATCTAAAAATGAATTTGCCAGACATTAATTCGGTTGTTAAGTCTTGAATTAAAATGAAAAAGTATTGCAGTATGATGAAGCATTGCATTTTAAGAAGCGCAATTTTTAATTTTTCCTTTTTAAATAAGTCTACCTGACATACTTTTTTTTATTGCCAGACATTTTTCACATTGCTAACTATGTGCCAGACGCGATTTTAAGTTTTTTTTTTATAAAAATTTCAAAGTATTTTAGAATGTCTGTAATTTTAATATTATGTTCTTTAAATATAAGAAAAACTAAAAATGAATTTGCCAGACATTAATTCGGTTGTTAAGTCTTGAATTAAAATGAAAAAGTATTGCAGTATGATGAAGCATTGCATTTTAAGAAGCGCAATTTTTAATTTTTCCTTTTTAAATAAGTCTACCTGACATACTTTTTTTATTGCCAGACATTTTTCACATTGCTAACTATGTGCCAGACGCGATTTTAAGTTTTTTTTTTATAAAAATTTCAAAGTATTTTAGAATGTCTGTAATTTTAATATTATGTTATTTAAATATAAGAAAATCTAAAAATGAATTTGCCAGACATTAATTCGGTTGTTAAGTCTTGAATTAAAATGAAAAAGTATTGCAGTATGATGAAGCATTGCATTTTAAGAAGCGCAATTTTTAATTTTTCCTTTTTTAAATAAGTCTACCTGACATACTTTTTTTATTGCCAGACATTTTTCACATTGCTAACTATGTGCCAGACGCGATTTTAAGTTTTTTTTTTATAAAAATTTCAAAGTATTTTAGAATGTCTGTAATTTTAATATTATGTTATTTAAATATAAGAAAATCTAAAAATGAATTTGCCAGACATTAATTCGATTGTTAAGCCTTGAATTAAAATGAAAAAGTCATGAAAAGTATGTCAGTATGATGCCTTTCATTGGTAATAAAAACATTTACGTAAGTTTTAATAAATGTTATTCATACAAAGTGATAAATAACTAAGTAATTAAAACTATTGAAGAATAATTATCGTGTGAAGAACACGAAGAAGCTGATTCTAGGATTATTTTTCATATTTGCCAAATCGATTTTGACGCAGAAGTTGTTTTACGCTGTTCTGATTCTGAACAAAAATAAAATTAAAAATAACGCTTCCTCAAATGCAATGCTTCATCATACTGCAATACTTTTGCATTTTAATTCAAGGCTTAACAATCGAATTTATGTCTGGCAAATTCATTTTTAGTTTTTATTATATTTAAATAACATAATATTAAAATTACAGACATTCTAAAATACTTTGAAATTTTTATAAAAAAAAAAATTAAAATCGCGTCTGGCACATAGTTAGCAATGTGAAAAATGTCTGGCAATAAAAAAAGTATGTCAGGTAGACTTATTTAAAAAAGGAAAAATTAAAAATTGCGCTTCTTAAAATGCAATGCTTCATCATACTGCAATACTTTTTCATTTTAATTCAAGACTAAACAACCGAATTAATGTCTGGCAAATTCATTTTTAGATTTTCTTATATTTAAAGAACATAATATTAAAATTACAGACATTCTAAAATACTTTGAAATTTTTATAAAAAAAAAACTTAAAATCGCGTCTGGCACATAGTTAGCAATGTGAAAAATGTCTGGCAATAAAAAAAGTATGTCAGGTAGACTTATTTAAAAAGGAAAAATTAAAAATTGCGCTTCTTAAAATGCAATGCTTCATCATACTGCAATACTTTTTCATTTTAATTCAAGACTTAACAACCGAATTAATGTCTGGCAAATTCATTTTTAGTTTTTCTTATATTTAAAGAACATAATATTAAAATTACACACATTCTAAAATACTTTGAAATTTTTATAAAAAAAAAACTTAAAATCGCGTCTGGCACATAGTTAGCAATGTGAAAAATGTCTGGCAATAAAAAAAAGTATGTCAGGTAGACTTATTTAAAAAAGGAAAAATTAAAAATTGCGCTTCTTAAAATGCAATGCTTCATCATACTGCAATACTTTTTTCATTTTAATTCAAGACTTAACAACCGAATTAATGTCTGGCAAATTCATTTTTAGATTTTCTTATATTTAAATAACATAATATTAAAATTACAGACTTTCTAAAATACTTTGAAATTTTTATAAAAAAAAAACTTAAAATCGCGTCTGGCACATAGTTAGCAATGTGAAAAATGTCTGGCAATAAAAAAAGTATGTCAGGTAGACTTATTTAAAAACGAAAAATTAAAAATTACGCTTCTTAAAATGCTTTTAAAATCCAGGATATTACCTGGATAGATAGGATGCGCACTAAAGAACGCAACCGCTACCGCCAGCCAGATTGCCAAGACTCTAACCGAAAGTGCAAGAAGGAAGACATATCACAAAATCAGCTGACCTAAAATTCTTTCTCGAAAACGTTGCTACCTCCCGTACTATTATGATACTGTCAATTTGGTGGTAAAAATATGTCTGATAAAATTATATTTAAATTAATTCAAACAAAATTAGTACAAATTTAATGACATAGTTTATTAATAATTTGTCCAGAAAAGGAATAAAAATGCTTAATATCTTGCTGTAACTAAGCACATTTAAATCACAAAAAATACTGGGCAAAAAAAGATTTATATTTGACCAACTTCAAAAAAACTGAAGAAGGAGGTTAATATTTTGACATGTAATATTTTGGGCGTGTTTGGCCGAAGTAAGTACTTACTAAATTTAGTAAGTCACTTACTATGCTTACAAAATTTTCGGCCGGGACACAAAATAAGTGCTAACGCAGTAAGTATGGCTTAATATACGACGCCATTTTGCTTATTGTTGATGTAAACAAAACGGACAGGAACAGACCTGTCATTGTTCAGATATGTACGGGATATGACATAAACCGGTGTTTTAAGTTTATGTTAATAAGCCAGTAAGTCTGTCCTGGCCGAAAAGCGCTACAGTCAGCTTGTAAGACTTTAATTTTTTTATGCTTACTGGCTTACTAAGTTTAGTAAGTACTTACCTAGGCCAAACACGCCCTTTATAATTGTATTCATTCTAGCAAATGTAATGATATATTATATTAATCCAAGTGCCTTCTAAATTAAATATTTATTACAAATTAGGTAATTTAAAAGTAAACTCGAATGGCTTCCAAAACCTAGATCTTCTAAATGTTGTCCTAAATGATCTCCGGAATATAATTTGGATGAAGCTCCTCAAATAGACTATAGTGAAGTGATATTAAATTCCTATACATATTAGACAAAAATATATTAATTGGTGCATAAAGGTTTGAACTTTAATAGAATGTTCAATTATACTTAGATTAGAAATACTGTTGTGCCTTATAAACAAATGGTAAATAAATAAACTGGTGCCAATTTGTACTCTATTCATTATCAGTTAAAAAAGTAGTTGAAAGAATCAATCTCTTTTGGTTCAAATTAAATCATTTAATAATTATTATAGCTAGTGAATCCATTATCATCAGAACATAATGCTGTTCTGTAAAAGAAACAAACTTTTTTCCAAAAGTCACCTTACTATTTCCAACATTGTATGGCGCTATAAAATATATTTTATTTTTAATTTAAACTATAAACACTATGGTGGTGCTGTAAAGTTATGTGATTAAACATTATTGTTCAAAACTATTTTGACAAATGTTTCAAGGTATTCGCGAAGCGTCCACAATAAGTCCGTCATATTAAAAGACGCTGAAAAAACATATCATTGATCAACATTACTGCTCAGTTTTTTTTTTCGTGTGGCAAACTTTTGGCGAATATCAAGTAATAAATAAATAAATATATTTTAGTGTTGCCATGTTTTTATATATAGGTACCAAGAATGCAACATTACCAGAAACAATATTATTTTGAATACAAAAGACACTAGCGCCAATCATAGAGAATTGTAAATGTGGAAGGACTGTTAACTTTCATAGATTTCCCGGATCCTACCATGTCTTGGCAATCTATGATTTATATATTTATTATTTATAGATTTTGATAATTAAAATAATAATTTTTATATAAATTTGTTGTACATATTATCACCATATATACATTTGTATAACTGGTTCTGTACCAATTGTGTGGTACTAACATATACATGTAATTTATGTCAACAACAATAAAACCTGGATTATTTGTAAATCCAATATAAATTATGGATATTATAAATGTAATTTCTTATTATAATTTATCTTATGTGAAGTAGGATTTCTCAGTATTAGAAATTTTAAGCAAATTTATTGTGTTTTGACAATTATGTTTGTTCATTGAGCAACTTAGGAATAAACCTATTTTATGAAATTATCAGTATTTATAAATTGTGTAAAATTAATGCTGCTCTTTTAAGTGAAAATTACCCGAATAATACTAGAGTAATTTCTGTTGTGTAAAATTGTGCGGGAAATGCATTCACTTAATGTAAGTTTTCGGTAGTAAATCTGTGTTTAAAATTCTGAGCTTATGGTTTTAATGGCGAATTATTATAAATATATTTTATTTGTAGATAACCTAATTATTTTAAAATTTATCGACAGAATAAACCATATTTCAAGTAATACTATATAATCCTAAACTCAGACATCCGGTACAGGATCCTTATAGAAGTTAAATTTTACCACCAGAAACTGCAAATCTATGTGTTTATGTAAATAAAGTACTCATTCGACAATTTCGCTTTACGCTGTGAGGAAAAGGGATAGATGAGTACTTTAGTGATTTATTTTTAGATAGTTGCAACGAATGTGAATGAAAACCAAGGGTATTTACAGTTTCAGATATGTTCTCATAAAGATTTGTCTGTAAAAAACTGTCAACACATAAATGACAATTGACTGTTTTGGATTAATCGATATATTTTCGTTCTATACTGCCAAGTTATCTACTCTGTGCCAAAAGATCACAGATGTTACTTTTTTTTTAGTTTTAAGATTGACAAAATACTTGAATATAGACCTAATTGTTTAGTTTAAAACTATGTTACCACTTTGTTATTTCTCAATTTTGTAGTTTTAAGGGCGCGTATTTTGTTATCTATGTTAGAAGATATTATTTTCTGTGGAATGCCATTAGTGAAATATAAATTATTTAAAAATAGTTTCAACTTAGTTTTAAATTATAGAGAGTAATATATTTAGTTATTTGAATTATAATTTGTCTTAAAAATTGAGACGAATGACTATATTGTTGAATTAGATTATGATAGGAATTTTATTTTAAAGTTACGTTATAAATTAAATATTTTGCTTTGATATAAAGTCTTTTATTTTTATCTTCCTGCTTCACCTCAGAAATTTGGCGCCGAACATTTAGACGTCAATAATATATTAGTGAATCGAACTTTTGTATAATAATTGTACTTTAAACTAAGAAACAATATGAAAGTTTTCTTAAAACGTTTCAAATGAAAATATTTTTGTAGACACAGCGCCACCCTTAGAAAACGTTACCCAAGGAACGGGCTTTACTCTGTATCACATAAGTAGTAGTTCCTAGAAGTTTTTACATCTTTCTGCTCGTCTGGTAAGATTGTTGGGTTCTATCGTATGCATTTGACAGTTCTTGTCTAGGCCACAAATGTTTGATTATCTATTTTTTCTAGAACGACATCTATTGAGAAAAACATATCCGTGAAACTGCGGTAAGAGTCATTGGTCTAGTGGTTAGTACCCCTGACTGCGAATCCATGGGTCCCGGGTTCGATCCCCGGCTGAGACGAACATTGATGCAATGAGCATTTGGTGTTGTGCTTAGGTCTTGGGTGTTTAAATATGTATTTATATGTCTATCTATCTATAATATGTATGTATATCCGTTGCCTAGTACCCATAACACAAGCTTCACCAGCTTAACATGGGACTAGGTCAATTGGTGTGAATTGTCTTTAAAAAAAAAAAAAAAAAAGTAACACGGTGGTTTGATTGGTATAAAAAAGGCTGTATGGCCCAGACGAACGGACGGTGTCTTCTTACCTAATGTACTGTAACTATGTACTTACTGTGACTGACCGTTCATATACTCCGTGGCGCAATATAATTCTTCCTGGAAGCTTTTATCGATTAATTTGTTATACAATTATTTATTTTATGTAACTTGAAGTATAATATATTGAAGAAGTATATTCATTGATCATTAAACGTAATTAAGTTGCTTGTTTTTTTAATACAAACCACAATTTTTGTTTTCGTTGGTAAAACAGTAGATGGTATAATTTAAACGACCGATCCTGAAACAATTACGATTATAATATATATTTCAATTCCTTATTCACCGTCACTGCCATTCGATTGTGGAATGCTCTGTCTATAGCCGTGCAGATCTCGACGAAAAAATTTATATTTAAGAAACCATTGACAGCATACTATCAATAAACCTTGATTAATTTTTGCCTATATTTATGTATTATATTGAATAGTTTAGTGTAGGTTTAAGTTTGATATGTTTGGGTTGTCTGGAAGAAACTGCTTTTTGCAATAAGATTGCCCAATTACATCATTCGTTTTCATTTATTTAATCTTACTTTTATCCTGTTCTGTGTTATTGTGATGTAAATGTTATTATTATCATTATTATTGTTAACTGTGTGTGTATATACGTATATACTTTAGCTTAGGATCGATTCTTGATCCTGGTACAATGTTGAACATGGGCCTAAACCAAGTGAACACAGTTTATTATGGGTTATTTTCTTGTGGAAATTGGCAAGTTATTCCTGCTGTATTTAATATTACTGCTTTTTGAAAGATGTTATTTCGGGAGGTCTAACAATTTCATAGATTCGATTTATTATTATTGGTGGCATGTCTTTCCCATGAAAAAAACAATCTACTACGCTGATAAGAGGTGATGAAAGGCACATGTTATCGATTTTGCGTAAGGCACGTTTTTCTGCAGCGTAGGAGGAAAAGTTAATTTTCCAGATAGAAATAGAAGTGCACGGAGTTCGAACGTAGGACCTCGTAGTTAATTGGACAATCGCAATCAATACATACTCTTGCAAGTTATAAATTACTAATTAATTTTGAAAGTTATCAGAAGATCTGATTATATAAAATTTATAGTATATTTTTATTTAAAACATGTAATAAAGGATGAAGTATATGTATACAGATATAAATCCCGTATATATTAGGTTTTCGGCAGGTGAGTCGAATAAAAACATATACTGCAATAAGTGATATCTACTTGAAAAGTATGTTTCCGTAGACGGTCTAAGTATGGATCGCAGTGACGTATGAAGTAGCTAGATAGTGGATATGTGTAAAGGCGTTCAAGGAAGCCCTTTAATGCGGAGACAGCTCCGGTGGGACGCTATTGATCGTCATCCGTCGTCAGTGGCCGAGTCGCTCCTATTGATTCACCGCAATCTGCATGATAACCCACCCGAGCTTATACAATATCAACTTATCTCTCAAATTAGCCGTTTACTTTTCAAACGCATAGAGTGCATTTGTGGATAAAATAAGTTGTCTATGATTACAGATTAGCTTACCTATATATCTCCTGGGCCTTCTGTGTTTAAAATAGAAATACAAGTTGTGAATAGAAAGTAAGAAATTTGTACATAATTAAAATTTTAAGAAGAATGTTAACAATTATGAAAATTATTTTTCAAATACGTATTAATATAACTTAATTTATTAAAATCTTTAATAAAAACCTAACCTTTAGTAAACATTATGTCTTATTTATCGGAATACACATTCAAAACGTATTATGCGTCACTTCTATCTTATATACAGACTCAGCGTTATATAATATGTTGAAATCAACATAATATATAAGTAAATGCACCGACACAAGTCTAGCCCTGCCGTACTATCAGTACAAATTCAAAGTAACGAATTTTAATAAAACTTACTATCACTGCAATTGCGGCGCGCAGTAAATTGGCGCCAAAATCAAACATTTGACATTTCAAAAACAGATAACTCTACAGTCTTTAGATAACCAAGATCAATCCATTAATTGTCTCGAGAATCACAAAGAATCAATAGAAATGTTCTTTATTGATTGTAGAAGCTGTGTGGTAGTGATTTTCGCGCGCACCTCTATCCATTCGAACATAGAACATTTCATAGGTGACTGTGTCTTTAGCTTCGATGAGTCGATGGCAACAAAAATGCTTACTGCGTGATTTTAGCGTTTTACTTAATAGAGTCTTCATAGCTGTAATAAATGTTAATAAGTCCAACTAAAATTATTATTCCAAATAACACCACCAAATCGTCTTAATTCTTATTGCTTAAATTCTTTATTTAGTAAATAATTATATCCACTAACCAAAATCTATATTTTCTTATTTAAAGTGTTACAAAATGAATAGCAAAGAAAACAATCCATAAAGAGTGGGTGAAATGCGCAATCAAAAGTTGTTTTGTTTTAGGCGCGTCACGTTATCGTCTGAATAAAATTCACGTGAAAAGTTTGCGGAGACACAGGGTGTAGCCGCATGACGACTGCCAATGTGGGTCACTGACGCCTACGCGTTTAACCTCTCATCAAGGGTCAATAAAAACACCCTTTAAAATTAGCCTTGATGGATTTTTGATAGAATTAAATCTTGTGATTGCTTCAGGAAAAACTGCTGAATGTTTTTCAATATTCGGCAAAACTGGGTTCTTTATATAGGTATATAAGATCCTTTATTTTATCAAGTTTTCATTTATTGTAAAGGTGGATTTGATAAAGGAATAACTTTTACTGAATATTAATTTTAAATTTAAAGTTTCTCGATTCGCAAACTTTTATAATAAATTAATTAATTCGAAAAATTATATTTAAAATAATATTTGTTAAACACTGTTATAGAATCGAATATTAAATAATATAATACAGTTTTATAAGTATTATATTTATCAATATATTGTCTAGTAATTTAAAATGTATAAACCTGCCTATTCATGACGAAAGTAGTGTCGGCGAAAGTGGTCTAATTAATAGTGCAAAGTATCGATTAATTTTACCATGACTAAATATAAAATTTTGTGGAAGAAGACAAAGTTTGCGCGCAATATCGTTACAGAGTACTCCTGGCACAAAGGTCTACGGACTACATAGACCTACGGGCTACGACATAATTTGCCACGAATCTAAACTTTCGCGCTAATGAGTGACAGCTTTTTGATGTTCATTTTAATGGTACACTTTTTAATATTTGCCGTTGAATATTTATACTTTTAAAGTGCAGTTTGAATGAGGCGTTTATGCTAAAATGCTTGAGTTGAACGTATGATCGCAAGGGATTTACCTCTATAGGGTGAATAGTCTGCGCGTGTGTCGCGGGCAGGGCGGCAGGATGAGGCAGTGCGGGCGCGGGCACGCGGCGGCCGCGTATCGATTCCGCGCCTTCAGTCGGCGTCCGTCGAGCGCCGCGCTGCGCCGAGTCGCCGGCGAGCGGGCGTCGCCCCCCGACCCCGGGCCCCGCACGTCCCGCGCCGCGCCGCGCAGCCAGCCTCGCCTCCACGCCGGCAAACTCGAACGACCTCTTTCCGCTAACTAACGTCGCACCCGCGATCGTTTCCCGCCGCGAAACTGCGTTCGATCTCCGCGTTGCAGTAGTATTTGAAACTTTTCAAAACTTTCATAGATTAATATGCGGCGAATGTGGATTTAAATTTGTGTAGAAATGCGGACGAGCGGATGCGGGTTTACGTGGCTGGCGGCATAGTCCGCGGAAATGGATTGCTGCAAGTGGGGACCGCTCGGCGCGGGCGCAGGCTGGGCGGGCGGTCGCTACGCTGCGCCGCCTTACGCGCCCCAGCCCTCGCCTTACCCGCCTTACTACCCGCACGCGCACGACTATGCACGTTACTACCGCTACGACTATCCTACGCCGCACGCGCATCATGCTGAACACGCTATGCCAATGGGTTGGTATCCTAGACTAACATAGAGTGGTAGAATTACTAGACTAATTTATTTTTATCACTTTCTGTATATGGGTACACCTGTAAGGATTTAATTAATTAATATAATGGGTAATTTGTTTATAAGAAAAACTAATTTTTAATAGGACTGAATATAAAAATGTTAACCATTCTGTACATATTGTACGCAAGACAAATATTTATACGAATAAATAATAATTTCATAAATGGTTTAATCTACATAAAAATTTTAGTAGTGTTAGTAATTTTAGTTAGTAGTTCAGGTGTGAAGCAGTTATTATATCATGATTGATTCTCGAAGTACTATCCTTAATATTAGAACCTATGATAATATTTATCTAAAATCTAGCTCTACACTGACATATCAATATTATTAAAAACGAGTCGCAGTTATTAATTGTGTAATATTTATTTAATAAAAATATATTTCCAGCATATAAATTACTATACAATTTAGATTAATTCTAAAGAAGGTAAGCAAAGTTTGTAAATATATAATCTAAAAAGTAAAAAAAAAGAAACACAAAATATATAAACATTTATGCTTTCATTTAAACTGAAAACTTTTTGATAATAAATGACTGCGTTATGGCTGTGCGTTCGATGTCCTAGATTCTATGTCCGGCGATAAGCGCTACAGTTTGCGGGACTTATAATACATAATAATTCTAAAGCATAGTTTATATATCATACACATGCGTTAGCAAGTAGTTATGACATAAAATCCGACACAGAAAATCAATTCCTCTACCACTAATTCCTCGCTTATAATTGAATTACAAACATCGCTGGTATGTGGTCATACGCGTTCAGTGTAATCAGTTCAGTTGCAAAGTTTGTTTACCAATAATGGATACCGCACGCGCGCGACATTCTGAACAATGAAGAATGAAGTAAGAATTAATGTTTACGTTTGGGCGGATTTCTCAGCGTCTACGTCACGTGTCGATCCGAAGGCGGGCGGGTGGAGGGGAGGGTCGGACGGCGGGGGGTAGGCTCTACAGGTGGTACCCGCGTCGGATTGATTGCTTGCACGGCGCACAGCCACTCTACATATTGACCGGGCGCCTATCGCCCGCGTTGCTTCACGCTACGAAGTTTATCTATTTCGTATAATATGACGTATTTTGAAGCGATACTATGAACATTTCAATGGGCATATAACTCTTTATAAAGGTCTCTCTCTTCAATCGGCAGCTTATGTCTGAGAGTTGTGGTCAGCAAGGACCTGGAGCGGATAATCTGTTTCCACCGGTGTCTGTCCAGCGCCTCTCTTATGGCAGTGTAATTTTGAGGACGATGAGTCTTTCACTTGATCGGTATATCTGGTTGGTAAAGGGCCACGTGATCTTTTGCCTTCTCTATTACCAACCACGATCAGTTTCTCCAAGTTCCTATACCTCTGCGCATTGTATGGCCGAAATAAGATAGAATTCGCTGTCAGCATATGGTGGACAGGAGAGTCCACCACATCTCAAAGGCATCGATCTTTTAGCTTTCTCGAGCCAAGATAGGGAACTTCATATAGAAAGATAGGGAATGCTTGAGCCTGTATCAGTGTTATTTTAGTTATGATACAAATTCCTCTTTTCTTCCAGATGTTGCCTAAACGTATCATGGTATCTTTAGCCAAAGATACCGATCATAAAATCGCAATAACTTGAACCATGACATATATTATGATATCTACATTTAAATAGAGCAACAATTAAATCTCCATGCTTCGTTTAATTCATAAAGATTATGTAAAATAGTTATGATTATGCATATCGCATTTTTCCGTGTAATTTACTATCTGTATAAGCGATTTGTATTGAAATTTCTAAGATTGCAAAGGGCTTTGGGGCTACTTTTTCGTAAAAATAATGCCCGGGAATATTTTAGTAAACAAAATACCATCTTCAAATCTATTCTCAACTACACTTAAAATCTTCGCTTACCTCATTCTACAAATATTAATAATAATAAAAAAATATGTTAACTCGCTATAAGTTTAATGCAAATATTTAAAAAAAATATCTTATAAGTAAGAGATACCTGTGTTAGGGTATCAGCTCTCATGTATAGTTTATATATACAGAGTTACGTCATAAATAACCTTATACAATTTCGCAAAATATATGTATCTACAAGAGTGTTTATTACCCGTTTACATATAAACCGTGAACCTTATAATCCTGGTCCAAGCATAGAAGAGCACATTTTCTGTTTCAATATTTTTTCTATTTACTGAACCAAAATAAATGAATCCTTATTTCCCTTGGTCACGCCGTAACTTGAGAAAAACTTTACCGACTTCTTACAATAAGGCTTTCTAATTGTTCGTAAAAGATTTTTAAACAAAAACCTAATTATGGTTATTGTTTGTTACTGAATATTTGTAACTTGAATGTCTGCTGGGTCTTATTATATATATGTTTATGCAGATTATGGTGCGTACGCGCTGAAAGAATCACGAGGACGAAGGGCACTCACTCGCAGAGAACAGCGTATTCATCCTGCACTACAACAATTTCCTGTGTCGCATACGGTAAGATACGTTTTAACATAAATACTATATAGAAGCATTCTATATGTCGGAATTAAATACCTATTTTTAGTACACATAAACAATTTACCTATGAGTAGATAAAATATAAAGTAAATCATAAAATATATTAGAAATTTAATGTTCCTGTTGTCTTTATAGATATTACTTACTAGACATTATTCACTAACAATTACACAAGTAATTTATAATTATAAGATGTTCATTTGTTTATAGTATAAGAACTCAATAACACATACCAGCACCTATTTCATTGATCACTTTAATTGTTGTTTTCTGCTGCACATTATCTGCGTATACGCATACATTAACCACTAAACATTGGAAGTAAATACCATCATGTATTAAGCATTTTACATCATGTAGTAATCAGCGTAAATGTAAATTGTATTTATTTACATTACGTTCAAGGCCACTATCATCTATGCAACTTTGCAATCTCATGAACTCGGCACTGTCGGGATGCTAAAATTAAATTCAGTGTATTTTTGTTCATGCTATTACTAGCAAGTGAAAGTGCCTGTCAAGTTTATTTCTCTCATACATTAAAGTTACAGAACTGGCTACGATTTCTGAATGAACTTCTTTATGTGACTATTTCTGATTTGTTATGATAATCTATAATAAAAAAATATTTTTAGCACGCAAATTCTATTTAAACTTTAATCTATTGAAAGTAGATATATTAGATTATATATACCACAGACAATAGTTTGGTTTGCAATAAAAATAAATGATATTTTTTTCCTTTAAGTTTACGTTTTATTTTTGAAATATTATTTTTAATCTCTTAAGTTAAAGTTCATATGACTATCATAATTTGAAGTCGAATACAGCTACATACTGTGAACAATATTCTGATTTTAGGGATTTCATTAACTAAAATCTTCATCAAAAAGTTATAATAGATGAGCAAACCAACACTTATTTTATATAACAATAAAACAAAACATTGTACACGTAAAATTTGATTTGGAAAAATGTACTGTTTGATACCAAAGGGATACAAACGGTTCATCCTGTATTTAATAAAGTGAACATAATATTAAAGCATTACGGGGCGTCCAGTTGAAATATGTAGGTCAGTGTCAGACTGTCTACATTCCTTCGTGGCTTCCTTTATGTTCTCAGTTATCAATCGTACGCAACGCGCGTAAAGCTCCTATTTATCTGACATGCAAAGTTCTAAAAGTTAGCGGTATTGGTTCTGTAGCGCCAATTTCGAAAAACTTCCAAGTTCAAAAGTCCCGTACAGGTCATTGACATTTTGTTGGAATAGATAAAAATGCATACAAAATTATTAATTCTACCTATTGATTTTGAAAAGGTTTTTATATATTGATTCAGTAACAACATTGAATATCGTAAAATAAAAGCAGTTTTTTGACGTGAATAAAATTCAATATTTACGTGGGAATGTCTTCACTATATACACTAATTTGTAAATTTAATTTCAACTTACTTCAATAGAAAAACACCTAATAATATACGGCAAAATATTTTTTTCAAATACAATATTTTTTTAAATTAATATTTACGCGGGTATGTCATCACTTTATTCACTAATTTGTAAGTTTAATTTCAACTTTCTTCAATAGAAAAACATCTCAAAAATTATTTCTCTTACAATCTATTTATCAAGGACGTGTCAGATAGTCCAATAAATAAATCAAATGGGTTATCTGGTTGCAATTGGAATACGGAATTGGTATATTTGGAGGTATGATTATGGCGCCAGATTATGAGACAAGTGAGCGGCACAAAAGCGCTAATGAGGACGTAGGGGGTTCGCGGGGTGTTGGGGGGGTGACGGCGGTGGCCCATGAAAGCTGTCAGCGGTTGATTTTTCCGAGTGTCGTGGGCGCGCTGATCGATAAGTCACGTGGTTTTGCACTGCTCCCCGCTCGATAGTTAGCCTGCAAATCTCCCGCCACTACTCCACGTACCTGCTACGTATAGCAGCTTAGCTATTTTACAATGTCTAAGTTATATATCAATAAGACGCCAGTTCTTGGATATTAATTATGTAAATTACGCACTCATACATCTTGTTATTTATGCTTGATTAATTGTAATTCTAAATATATATTTATATTTTTTGCAAGCTATAAATTTTATGTATATCAAATCTTAACTATATAATTCGCACGATAAGCAAATTTTATTATTATTATTTGATTCACTTACTTCTTGACATTGAAATTTATTAAAAGTTTACCTGAACAAATAGTTAAAGAGAAGTAAAGAAGAATATGAATGTAAATATAAATATTATCTTTATCTAAAATATATTTTATAATACTAATAACCAGCAATAATAACCTAAAATATCTTTCTGTCAATATTAAGGTATTAAAATATGCTTCAAAATCTAAAACAAATAGTACAATAAATATCTCAACTTTAAACCTTTTATTTCATGCAAAGTAATATCGAAATTCATGTAAGAAAAGTTGCCAACGTTTAAGCTAATACAAAACAAAAAAAACATTTACATACATAGAGTTTATATAGGTAAGATGATGGATGCAGTTACTGCAACGCAGAAGTGCAGAGGGAGCGAACATTGATCGCGGCGCGCGCCCCACAACCTTATACGTTATATACAGCCTTACGTCATAACAAAAGGGAATCTTGCGAAGCCTCTAACATCTTGCGAGAATGACCCTCTCATACACATTTGTCTGAGGCGACACTGGACAATTGTAATAGATATTTTAGTAAACTTTGTGATTATTTTTATTAATTCGGATGCCGATAATTATTAATATACAAAAAAGATTAGTTCTATACTAAATTTAACGCTCTATATTAAACTCAGAATCAAAAAAACATTACAACAATCATCTTAAGAATTTCGGCAGCGAACAAATCGAATTCTTTATTCAAAATAAGATCAAAACCTGTCATTGCCAAAATCTTTGAAGAAATGGCAATATTATGTTATACCAAATTTAACACTTAATTTATATTAACTCAGAATCAATAAAAACATTACAACAATCCTCTTATGGATTTCGGCAGCTAACAAATCGAATTCTTTATTCAAAATTAGATCAAAACCTGTCATTGCCAAAATCTTTGAAGAAATGGCAATATTATGTTATACCAAATTTAACACTTAATTTATATTAACTCAGAATCAATAAAAACATTACAACAATCCTCTTATGGATTTCGGCAGCTAACAAATCGAATTCTGTATTCAAAATTAGATCAAAACCTGTCATTGCCAAAATCTTTGAAGAAATGGCAATATTATGTTATACCAAATTAAACACTTAATTTATATTAACTCAGAATCAATAAAAACATTACAACAATCCTCTTATGGATTTCGGCAGCTAACAAATCGAATTCTTTATTCAAAATTAGATCAAACCCTGTCATTGCCAAAATCTTTGAAGAAATGGCAATATTATGTTATACCAAATTTAACACTTAATTTATATTAACTCAGAATCAATAAAAACATTACAACAATCCTCTTATGGATTTCGGCAGCTAACAAATCGAATTCTTTATTCAAAATAAGATCAAAACCTGTCATTGCCAAAATCTTTGAAGAAATGGCAATATTATGTTATACCAAATTTAACACTTAATTTATATTAACTCAGAATCAATAAAAACATTACAACAATCCTCTTATGGATTTCGGCAGCTAACAAATCGAATTCTTTATTCAAAATTAGATCAAAACCTGTCATTGCCAAAATCTTTGAAGAAATGGCAATATTATGTTATACCAAATTTAACACTTAATTTATATTAACTCAGAATCAATAAAAACATTACAACAATCCTCTTATGGATTTCGGCAGCTAACAAATCGAATTCTGTATTCAAAATTAGATCAAAACCTGTCATTGCCAAAATCTTTGAAGAAATGGCAATATTATGTTATACCAAATTAAACACTTAATTTATATTAACTCAGAATCAATAAAAACATTACAACAATCCTCTTATGGATTTCGGCAGCTAACAAATCGAATTCTTTATTCAAAATTAGATCAAACCCTGTCATTGCCAAAATCTTTGAAGAAATGGCAATATTATGTTATACCAAATTTAACACTTAATTTATATTAACTCAGAATCAATAAAAACATTACAACAATCCTCTTATGGATTTCGGCAGCTAACAAATCGAATTCTTTATTCAAAATTAGATCAAAACCTGTCATTGCCAAAATCTTTGAAGAAATGGCAATATTATGTTATACCAAATTTAACACTTAATTTATATTAACTCAGAATCAATAAAAACATTACAACAATCCTCTTATGGATTTCGGCAGCTAACAAATCGAATTCTTTATTCAAAATTAGATCAAAACCTGTCATTGCCAAAATCTTTGAAGAAATGGCAATATTATGTTATACCAAATTTAACACTTAATTTATATTAACTCAGAATCAATAAAAACATTACAACAATCCTCTTATGGATTTCGGCAGCTAACAAATCGAATTCTTTATTCAAAATTATAACAAAACTTGTCATTGCGAAATTCTTTGAAGAAATGGCAATGTTTTAAGGATGTACCTAGTTTGCTCACTCCCTATTGATTTCTAAACAAGTAGGTCGCCAGTTCGATCCTCGTTTGTTTGTGTTGGCCGTGAGTATGCTATTGTTTTTACGTAAGAAAATCAATATCGTCTTATATTCGCACACCGTGATACTTATAGAGAAACGCGTTTTAATTCATGGAAGTATACTTAATATAACACTAGAACTCCATAGCTCAGTTATTAACGGGAAAGTTTGATAACTTGGTGTTCCTGGATTTGTTGCCTACTTATAGTAATTCATTAGCAAAACAACTGGCAGAATAATATAATAATAATAAAAGCCACTTCAATTCCGTATTGTTAAAAATTACACATCAAATGGGTGTTAGTTTTAGTCTACGTAAGTTAGTGTTGTTCTGCCGTATGGAATCCATTTGTGTAAAGGCCTCCTATTCAACTTTCAATTTGGAACTGTTCTTGGCTTTCTCCATCTATTTCTCCCCAAAACCTTAAGCAACCTTAACTGCCAGAATATCAGATCCTATTAAGTTAAAAGATTTATACACTAGTTAAAAACATAACACATCAATATTGTATAAATTTAAATTTATAACGTTGGTGATATAACTATGTCTTAGTTAGAAAATATCACGGTAGTATGTGTTAAATTGATACACATATTGTGATATGGCATAATTTATTGCAGTGTAGACGTTTTTGCCAGCTTAAAAACACACAAAAAATCTAATAATGCACTTAAAATAATTGGGAAAAAGGATTGTATGTAATTATTATTACATGAATTTATAGGTAAAAGTGAACATATCTTTGTCTATTTTACAGAAATAAGCGAAAGCTATTTAGAGCGATTTTATATAGAATTGACGGTACTTTTATAAAAGCTACGTGTTAGTTGTGGAATTGACCTCTAACAGAGTAAAGGCCTGAAAGACAACGGACGGATTTTCTGACTGGGTGAAGCAGACCCTTATATAAAAACATAAGTAAATTTAGTTTCAATAATCTGTCCTATCTGTAATATGATAGTTATATGAATTCGTTGGCCGTGTGTACAATGATACGGCGCGTAAGCGTGCTACGTCACGCGTAGCTCAATCGATACGAAAGACCTGAACGGCGTAGAGGCTATTTCGCGATTTGTGTACGTAAATTAAATTTGTTTACTACTCAAAATATGAGCATACATCACTGGTATTTGCAAAACGAGCTTTCAATATGGAAAGTATGCGGCGTAAATAGTTTGTAGTTTAATTTAAAAATACTTAAAGTTTTGGTACAATATTACGTAGGGGAAGGTGGGGACCCTTCGTACGGTTTTCACATTTTATTTTTTATTTTTTTTATTTTTCCATGAATCAATCACCTGATAGCTTAAATTTATAGTCTAACTATCTGAGATTCAAATAAAAAAATGACAAATGATTTCATCCGATGTTTCAACCATAATTATGATTTAAACTAAATCTGGAAAACGTACGAATCTGCCCCATCAACGGGGCACCTTCGTACAGTGTTTGGGGTACCTTCTTACGCTGTGGGGTAGTTCAAAATTCATTTATTAGCAATGAAATTAAACACAAAAATAAAGATTTAATTTCTATTAAACAAAAATAAAATACTTTTCTTATGTAAAACAAAATTTAATTAGTTAGGTATCTTAAATTTAGAATTACATTTTTTTACTCTTTGGTGTGGATTACAACTTCTTATTTTCGGGTGTGGCAGTATAAATTCGTGGTTTTCCTGGCCGTCATCGTCATTTTGCTTGTTTTATTACTTCTTACAGAATGCGAATAGGGTCGAAATGCCTCTGGTGTCAAAACTGACTTCGAAGGAACTACTATTTGATGGATTGGTAAATTATTCACAGCATCTGGTTCACAAGCATCAAAATCAACCTTAGTCAAGATGCCTTAACAGTAGTGTAATATGTAGAAAGTCGAAAACTTAATTTGAATGAAAAAGACAGTTCGCGTCGACAAATTATTATACAAATTTAGTTGTACAATTCGTACAAATGTGCCCCATCTAGTGCTGTCCGAATGTACCCCACTAACTGAATAACAACAAAATATAACTTATTTTAATATTAATAGGAAAACGTCATAAATTAAGTATTGGAGACGTATCTTAAGTATATTTTGCTAGTTACTGATAGAATACTCTACACGAAAACTTATTTTATCTACGGTAACAAGAGATAAAAACATAGATCAAAAAATTACTTACCGAGCGCGAAAACACGTCTATGCCTGTAACTTCACTCTCATCGGTGCGAATTTCACGAAACTTCGTTGATGTATAGTTGGTACCTCGACTCATGCACACATACAAAAGCAAGACTGTACTTTATTTCGTTCAAGTTTTATTTTGACTGTATGAATGTGCCCCGCGTACGAAGGGTAACGATCTTCCCCTATATATAAACATCAAAAATTGCCTTGACTATATAATTCAAATTTCAAAGCCTTTATTACAACTAATACAAGAGAAAGTTTACAAAAATTTATATGTATATAAAAAAAAGTTCTTTAAGAAGGTTTTGTTGCACAGCTGTCCTCTTGTACAGCTTGCCTTTGTGGCACAAAGGCCTTCTCCATGTTTCCAGTGCTTCCCTATCCCTGGCAAGTCTTTGCCACAGAGGACCGGTGGCTTTTTTAAAGACATCAGCCCACTTCGCACATGGTCTTCCTATCCTTCGCTTGGTGTTGTAGTGAGGTGTCCATTGAGTGACTATAATATGACTGACTCATTATATAATAATAATGAAAAACTCTAACACCTGATATTATAACAATACTGAACTACCAAAAGTAAGAATATCAGTTATGCACGGTACTTAATTAAAGCTTTGTTTGGACCATATGCACTAATGAAGCGGATATATAATCGATCGTTCATTATTTCAGCCACCACTAGAATGCGGAATGACCAATCGAGGTCATGGGTACTGCGAGCCGCATGTTTGGCCACATTATCAGGTAAATATAATTAGTCCAAAAAAGTTTGTACCATTGTGAGTCCAAGACACCGGTTTCAATTAGCTATCACGAGCCAAAGACAACCCAAGCTTTCTGTAGTATAAGGAGTGAAGTATTTCCAAACCATTTCGACTTAGGGTCCTTCAAGAAAAGTGCGTACCAATTCTTAAAAGACCGACAATGCATTCGCGAGCCATTCAGCCATTGAGAGTGTCCATGGGCTGGGTTCACTTAACATCATGTGAGCCTCCTGCCCATTTGTCCCCTATTCTATAAAAAAAAGTAAACAATTAAACATTAGTCGAGTAATCAATTACTCGTTGTGATTAATTTAATAATAAAATGCAAGCTAATTGATGATGTTTTAATAGAAAGCGAAAAAGTAATTATCTAGAATAATTTTTAAAACATACAGTCGTTATAAAGAATGCTTGGTAACAGAACTGTCGTAGACAACTTTTCCCAAGCTTTTGGGTTTGCAAAACTGATTCGGGTTCGGACAACACATTTTGTTTTAACATTAAATGCGTATTATTAGTTTATTGTAACAATTTAATAATTAATTTTGGTATAGATGGGTGTGCTAGCAGGGAGTGGTTGGAACGGCACCAATGGTGGCGTGTGGCCTTCGCGAGTTCCACAGAACATGTGTTCACGGGAATCGATGCGTTATGGACCGGATTGTCGGTTAATGCAGGTAAATATTAAATAAATTAACAGATTATATATAAAAACTGGCTGTCCCCGCAAACTTCGTTTCTCCTTAATGTGATTTTACTTAGCCTACCTTTTTAGTACAAGTACATACCAACATGGAACATTTTGCTATGCTACCCCAGAGACAGTTCGGTTTTCTGGAATGAAACTTTTTAGGTTTTTCTGTGAATTTTTCTCTATATAAACCTCAGGGTTCAAGTCATAAGATTTTAATTAACAAATAAAAAATAGGGGTGAAAATTAAGGGTTGTATGTATTTATGTATGATGCTATAAGCAAATAAAAAAAAAAGAAATGTAAGGGTGGACCACCCATTTAGGGGTTTGAAAGAAAGATGGCCGATTTCAGAGCCGTTTCGGAGGAGTATGGGAACGAACATTTTGTGACACGAGAATTTTATACATATATAAAAATGAATATCTAAAAGCCACTCGTGAGACGTTTCGCAACGTTGTATTTATATAGGTTATGAACCCTATTCATTAATCGAATCTAATTTTCAGAACACCCAAAACCACATCACACACGATGGCCGATCCACACCATATCCTGTTTACGACACAGGCTATGAAAGCAAGCGCGGTAGCAATGACTTTCCAATGCGAGTCCCACCAGCAGAAGTCCCACAACCAGTGCGGGAAACTATCGAAACTCGCCCACCTGAAGTGGTGCGTCCTCCAGTGGTGCCATTGCCAGCGTTTCAACAAGCTTTTGGCTCCACCGAAATAGGAAAGTTCGCGGAGGCGTTTAGTCGAGCGGACCTGGCGCACGAAACAGACGAGTGTGAAAACTTCGCGTTCGAGCCATTTGGCGATTGGGAAGGCTCATCCGACCAGTGGACGCCACCCGTCAAAGAAATAAAATGCGAAGATACCTTTTAACGTAAGGATATATTCGCTCTAGTTAAATTTTTGGGCATTATAATTGCCTTAGGAAAATAAACCTCGATTCAGCACCAAGTTGCCAAACCGACGCTCTCGGTATCTATGCGATATCATAGAACTAGTTATGTGATAAAATAGTTAAATGTGTATGAGAAATGATATAGTGGTGTGAGTTTTTAGTTAATAGAAGTTATTATTGTTACCATCGTATTCGTTATTCCCTGTAAGTTCTAGAAGAACTCTGTCTGCGGGGATGTTTTCGTTCATCTAGGTACCTATTGCGAATGATTATGCGAAAAATGTAGAAAATGTATTACATAATTCAATGTGCCTTTAATCGGCGTTGGCCGTGAGTCGCGCGGCGTCGCCCCATTCTCGTTACAGATCATAAAGTTATTATTTACAATAGTAATATAGGGACCAACGTTTAGAGAATTATACACGACCGCGTAAGATCACGCGACGGACGAATGCATCACTCGAAAAAATTTTATAAAGTTTTAATGGACGCTAGAAATATGTAAATTGAATTTAGAATAATTCGTTTATACAGATGCTCTGACAATCAATATTGATTCTAAATTCTATACCAGTCTCTCATATTTCAAATTACTTAGCTATAGGTTCATTAAATAACACGTATAAGCATCTCTCTTATGACCTTTCAAGTATCGGGGTTCAAAAGACGTCGCGCGGACTTCAACCTCTAAATTAAATAATCCTTAGGTACAGCTACAAATCACAAGCATAGCAAACCTAGCTAGTCAAAATTTTAATAAAACATTTTCGAATAGGAGCGGCTTTTTAATTAAAGAATAAGGGTCCAAAAATTTATTGTAGTGTCATAGTAAGAATTCCGTGAGTTATGGCACTTTTTCAGCCAGTCACTTAGAAAATTCGGGAGTATTGTGGATTATTTCTTAATATTCTGAAATGATAGGTGTAAAATAGGAAATAAGGATTACGTTTAACTCTTCTCCAGTCATAGATTTATTGGTACAATTTTGGTGACCTCTACAGTTAATGTAATTTGTCATAGTATGGTTTTAGAGAGTAACCGCCAACCCATCAGAATACTTGTGGAAAAGTAGGTCTTTTATTTTAATTTTTTTGCTCAAATTGGAGTTTGGCTACTATTCAGTTTTATTTTCATCAAGTCTGTATTAAAAGAACTTCCAAGGGTCTTCGGTTTTTGTAGAAAAATGGGTGGTAGGACAGCCACTTTCTATGAAACAGAATTGGAGTGCCTTATGTAATTTATATATTAAATAATAATCATTAATGTAGATCAAAGAATTATAATAGTCTTATTTGAAAACACCACATTAGAATAAAATATCGTTTAAATAATTCCTTAGTCAGTAGATGATTAATGTAATGTTATATAAATCTTATTTGTGTTTTTTTACAGCAAATATTTAATTATAAAAGTCGTTGTGTGCGTTAAAATATAAATGACAACCTAGGGAAATGTTAAGCTTTTAATTTTATTTGTGTTAAAACGTAATCATTGTTTATGGTAAATGGTTTAATTTTGTTCGTTTCAATATTAATATTCTTTTTTAGAGTTTTTTTATAATATCGTTAATGTTGTATTCTATTATGTGTAGGGTTCTCTTGAATTAACGATGATTGATTCTATAAAAGTGCTATAATTCAATTTGAAACGTATGTATCATATAAACGTATTGAAATGTCAAATTTGTCGTTTTAAGCAACACATCGATGCCATTTCGCTACCATGAGCTCCTTCTGAGAACCTACAACTGAGATGCAACGCTTATTCATACCATGATGTCGAATAAACCAGCACGGATATTATTCCAGCGTCGAATTATTTAAAATAATTTTTAGATTTTTATTATAGAATCATTTAGATTATAGCAAGGTTGACAGATAAATTTTAAAAATTACATAGGAACTACAAACAAAATTATCGTTCTTTCGTTCGGTCTTGCGCTTCCAATACGTTCAGTTTATAGGTCATGGTACCTGAACTGATGCGGAGATGCTGATGAATCTCAGCTCATGGTAGGCCTCCTGTACATGGTTTTATTAAAACTATATTCTTCCATAAATATCTTCGATACGTTAAGACAGCTATGGAATACACAATTCTTTGTGAACAAGGTATACCGACACGTTATACTGTTAAAAAGATTATCGAGAAATCAAGGGATATACGTTTGATTTTGTGCAAACGTTTGTGCAATATAATTTGTTTAAGTAATATCGTCAAGCGCGGATTCAGCCCTAAAAGGTTGTGGTCCGGACTAACTAAATCGTCCAAGTGACTCTCAGTTTACATAAAATACCATTCCCATTAAGGAATTTTAGAATGAATATGAGGCATCATGATTTAGCATAGATTTTACTAACCAATGCTGGATCCATGCCTGTCTTTTAGTCCTAAAATACACGTCTTACGTCTTGACATTTCATAAATTAATTAATTGTAGTCTGTGCCACATGTAATGTATATACAATATACATCTCTAGATAGTCCTATTGTTATTTATTTAAGTCTTAGGTGATTTATAATTTATACTGTAGAGATATAGATACAGAAATTATGTAACTAAATTATAAGTGTTCCAATTACATAGAGCTTCCTTAGACCCCGATCTATGAACCATTATTATTTTTGTATGTGCATGTTTCTTTGTATTTCGAATGTATTCTATTATGGTACTCCCACATTGCCGTTAGAAAATGTTTAGTAACGTGAGTAAACATTTGTTAGCAAACATTTAATCACAAATGTTAAAAAATGTTTTCATGTTAGAAAATGTTTAGTAACAAGTTAACAAATGATAACAAAATTGATTCCAATGAGCAAATCCTCTTCCATTTTCGTGTAGACGCCCTCAGAACGCAAACCATACTGCGAGCCAATACCAGATTTAAATGTTATAAAATGTTAGTAAACATTTTCTATTAGTATAGGAGCAATTATAACATGTAACAGTTCCTAACAAAATGTAACAATTGACAACATTTGTTAGTGAATGTTTTTATGTTTTCAAACATTTTCTAACGGCAATGTGGGAGCACCATTAGAGAAGTTTTTATATATTATTTGATGATTTAACGTATTTTCGTCATTTTACTTCTTGCAAATGTGATTTCTTTAAAAGTATTTGCCAAATTTGTTTAAATTTATTTTGTATATATAATTAAATTGTTTAAAGATGATCAAGTTATTAAGTAAGTTATGAGAACTTTGTGTGTTTTTTTCTATTTCTACATAAGTCCTTATATGTAATGCTATTTGAAAAACCTCTCTGTATTTGAAATAGTTTGTCAAGAATATTTTAATTTCAATAAAAATAGTACAAAATTCAAATATTTATATTAGAGTAATTAGGAAATTGGATTTGATATCAATGAATTTTATTATTTCAAAATAACGTTGCATGTAAATATCCACAAGTTATTTTCAAAGTTACACCGTTACAGTTAGATGCAGTTGAAATAGAAAAAGTTTTCAATTAACATCAGTATTTCGTTCGCGGTAATGTACGAAATAAATTTATAATCTGAAATTTGGTTTTATTTCTGGGAAACATCCTACTTCCTATTTAACAAAAAATTATGGGATTAAATTTAAAATGGTGCGATTCACAATAAAATGGTGTGGTGGCACCATTATGGTCGTGGGCTTCAATTTCTAATTGGTAATTGATCAGCCTCCTGTGCCTGACTCACCGATTACCTAACATACCATACATACCAAAATCCTCACGGTTGTCCTTCAACATAGGAGTGAGTGTTTAACGCCAAAATTCAATAAATGCAAGGCGAAGTTTATACCTATGCCCTTAAGGGGATAAGGGTCACATGTTCAAGCAACTAGGCCGCTGCTCACTATGAGTCCTACATTTAACTATAAAGACTTGATTAATTATTATCGTAAACTGATTACAACATACACGATATGTGTTATACGAACAATTTAAATGATTATAAAGTTGGCGGTGCTTACTTTTGCACGTATTTCTTAATTGTGGAAAAACCGTCCTCTCTACCGCGCCACTTTCTGCCACGCACCACCTCTTTGTGGATCCAGCTGTCAGAAGAGGTATATCCAAACCAATATGACTTAGGGGCCTTCAAGAAAAGAGCGTACCATTTCCTGAGAGATTGGCAATACACCCGCAAGCAGCCGGCATTGCAGGTGTCCATGGACGGGGGATAACCCACTTTATTCAAAGTGCGCTTACGAACACAATACTATTACCGAGAAACAAGACCTATTTGTTTTAAAAAAATATAAATGAAAGAAACGAAATCAGAGTAACTACAGGTGCATATTTGAATATATCTGTGAAAAAAGAAAGCATTGTATCCCTACGAAATTAAACACATTTAATCTAGACCCTGCTATGAAGGCTAAAAATGACTATTTTATCAAGACAGTCTATTATTTCGTATTTATTTTTTAGGCTTTAAAGATTTAAAAATTAACTTGTAAGGTAAAAGGGTAGGCCGAATGAAACCGACACTGAGCTCTTGTTACCCACCCACTCAAGACATCGTGTGGAAACTGGAATTATTTATATAATCGACACTATGCCTCAGGCAGAGACGGCTGGCACATTAAGGGCCTATTAAGAAAACAACTTCATCACGGAACAAATAAAGAAATCAGATGGTAAAATATATATCGTTTGCGATATATAAGTTTGAGATATTTAAGAATCAGGTTGATTGCCCTATCCTTATAACTAGATTAAAAATTCGTGTACACTCTAGATACCCCAGTCAAACCATCATGCCATTTGTCCCGCCTTTAAGAAGACGGGTGCGCTAAAACTCACCGATATCCAGATTGTGCAATCGTTGATAGTTGCTCCCCTCACACTTTGAAATCTATTTTCCTTTAGTTTTGTGTGTTTGTTATGTTTGCCTATAAGTTCTTGTCACATTAAATCTGGTACTTTAATTAGCAGTACAAATGTATGAGTGTGCCGAGCGCTGGCAAACTTTCGTAAAAAAAGAAAGGTTTAGGACGTTGCATCACTGATTTATTGTTTGGTAATTAAACTTCCAATTTCACAGATATCGTTTATTTTTATTTGTAAGCAATAAAAAGTAATCGTGTGTCACAAACAAAGGTACTTAAAATATGAAAACACAAACCTCAGAGACACAGTATTTATGAAACTAAATCAGCACAAGTCACGACAAATCAACGCGCTCTTGTTCTTAACGCACATAAAGGCACTTTCAATTTAGGCAATTGAATGAAACAAGGAACTCATTGAATCATAGATACACGATTAAATCAAAAATGCACAACCATACGAAGCTTGTAAAAACAATCAGGAAAACAGGTGCAAATTACGTTTAATATGAACAAACTTCAACGCAATATTCAATGCTGGGAACGCGTCGCGCCGTCGTGACTAATCAATATAATTTCCATATAGGATATTACAAATGAATTTCTAAAAAAAAGGCCTAATCGTGGTACATAACATGAGTTACTTCCGTATTTTACTTCAGTAATTCTTTCTAAATATTCATTCATTTTCCTACTTTATTTAACATTATTGAAGTATGAAATACAATCGCAATTAATCAGCTCGTCATTTCACATTTCATTCATATTTGTTTATTTACTTTATTAATTATATTTTCTTAGTATAACAATATCTATAAATTGGTTGTATAAGTTCGTAATTATTAAATTCGAATATTTTAACATATGTATATTAATAAACAGGTTTTATTTCCATAATCACAAAACAATATTAAACAATACGTTAAATTTAAATTAAAAATGCAGAATTCACATACATAATGTGGTTAATTAATAAATAATTGATATCTACATAGTATCCATGTACAAGTCATTTCAAAAGTAGGTATATACCTATACTGTAAATTATTTTAGATTAAATGTTATTTTAAAGCCATAATAACAAAGATTAGGCGACGCGGTGATATGTAGTAACGTGTACGTATATCATAAACTATGTCACTGGAGTTATTATAAACGTATTATAATTTTGTGCGCGACATTTAAATATTATTCTGAATTAACTTTAGTTAAAATTAATCGTTAAATTACACAAATACTACGTAACACTCACGTACAACAAGATTACAATTATAAAGAATAGTTGATGTCTACCAAACCAGTGTTATTATGGTTTTAAAATATCAATGTTATATTTTTCTAAATAACGAAATAACATTAGTGCTATGTCATACTTTAGTAAATAAATGAAACTTAAAGTGTGACTTTTACACCTAGCCTATGATAGAACTTTTGAATTTGATCACGAAGAGAAATTATTAAAACTACCTAACGTACTTTCCATAGGTTACGTGCATTTCGAACTATAGTGAGATTCATTGCCAATGTGAAATTAAACACAAGTAGATTACATCTAACTACTCTCACGATATATATATATTTATATTCAATAGTACGAAGCGCAGGATGAGAGAATCTAGTTTGGCACAGGTCTCAATATTACTATATACTATAATAATTTAAATTTCATGTGTTCTCTATCGCATAGTTGTGTATACATAAATCGATATATACTTTAAACGAACAACGAATTAAACTAGAAATAATTTCAATATTAATTTATCTAATTGCACCTTCCGCAGTTTGGTTAGTATTGAAAATTCCACTGTGCCAAGAAAAGGTACGCGTATTACACTATGATTATCTTATTAGCAAAGGAAATTGTGACTAATTATGAATTAAAAATGTCGTATTACAGTCTTGACCAGGGATAGTACACGTTTAGCTCTTACAAAATTATTAAAAACAAAAGGTATTCTTTTTGGCATTAACAATTTTTTAATAACATTGTTCTTTGTTGTCTAACAATCAAGTTATTCCATGACGATTTTTGCTAATTTCGCTACATTTGCTGAACGGCTATAGAAATCTTATTTATACATATCCATCACCAATTTCAATTAGGGATATCCCGTCTTGATTTGAAAGTGACGGTACAAGGATATGGTTAAAAATAGACTTCGATAGTATTTACAAGCATCACGCGTTCATTCGATTTTAAAATTACCCTTGAGCCCAAAGGATAAAAATAAAATCCGTTGGACGACGTTGCTATTATTTAATAAAAAAATCAATGTTTACATTTATTTAGGTTAAAAAGAAATATAGTTGTCGTTCAGCTCTTGCGTCTAAAAGTATTTCCGGTAAATAACTTTACTTTGATCATACCTTTTTAAGTGATAGCCGACTTTTATGTTGTTTCATAAAACACAATTACAGACGCTTTACAAATACTGTTAGTTAAACGCCTGAGTACCTATTACAGGGAGAGGCTAATAATTGTGACAGAAATATACCTAATTAATGAGATTATCCATTTTCAGTTATTCAATAAATTAGGTACTATTTTTATTAAGTAGCCTTATAATTGTATGTGATCTGAAGGTTCCACGTAGTACACTCAGAAACTCCTGAATACAACCTCGTTTAGGCGAGGAAACTGAGTAAGTCAGTGTTTGCCAGGGATACAGTATCTATTATATTAGTCAACTCCTGAATAATCTTCCTCCTTAAAGAACCGAGTTAATCCAAAAATTATTAAATAGGTTACGCATGTGGTCTAAAAAAGAAACGGTAGGTACCTATTTTTATTTATGAATTAGACAATCTTGAATGCGCTTTAATGCCTGTGGTCCGGCGCCAGCGACTTGCGACTGGCGGAGAGGTGAGGGGCGCGAGGCGCGGGGCGCTGCGAGCGGGGCAGGGTGGTGGGGGCGGGGGCCTCCGACACCTCGCGCGGTTTCCACACCGGAGACCCTACAACACACCAAACACCGAACTCTTTTATCATTGAGTTCACACGACCGACAATTTAGAATATATATCCAGGGTAATGCGGAGCCGCGAAAAGAGTTGAATGTTTGATGAATGTTGTTAACGCTGTGCTGGCGTACATTTAAAATGTCGTAAATGAGTCTGATGTCTATGAATTTGACACGCAATGGAAATATACATCTGTCAAATATTTGTATTAGCTGACATTTATAAAGCGTACTCAGTGTAGCACAGATTATGCCAGACATTAATGAGTTTTTACTCTGTGTAATCTAATTTATAGTCTTCTGAAGTCTGGCCTAAGAACTCGCATAGCTAAAAGCTTGTCCAAGTTCTAACTAACTCTCTATTCTGTTTGTTATTTAAGTGTAGAACGCTTTATAAATTACAGCTTGCTGTTTGATCTAAAGTTCAACGCAGATGTATTAAGTCAGCGTATACTTATGGATTGAAATGTGTACGCAAGCACAGTTTGAATTCCCTAGTCAGACTGCAATCGAATAACAAGGTAATACATATATCGTCTGCAGTTAACATCTTTCGCCAAACAAACATAAATCGACGAATTGACGGGATAAGAAAATTCACTATCAACATTATCATCGAACATTCAAATTTAATATCGAAGAAAAATAAATGCAACCTGTGTAGTAAGAGCAAAAACAAGTGCAGCGTCGCTACTCTGTAATTTCCAGCGATTTCTTACGTTTTTATATGCAATTTCGATCCCTTAATAGTGCGAGCTACAATACTCTTTCTATTGGAAGTTACATAGTACCAACGCAGGTTCAAAAAGGGTCTTACATGGATGTGCGATCGTTAAGAGGAAAAGTATATATTCGTGCATTTGCTATTCTTATATTAGTTCTACTTAATCTACATATTGTTTGGGTAATTGAATTATTATTTACGTATTTAAGTGTATTACGATTATAGATAGTCATTAAATAGTTATGATTAATGCATAGTTTATATTATGTAATAGTTTAGAGAGAGTTTATGCTTAATTACCAACCAAATATAAAATATCACATTAAAAGTGTATCAGGATAAAGATGATAGTAAAAATAAATATTTTAATTTAATTCTAAATTGAGCACGTAATAAAATTATATAAATGATTTAATGTTTTAAGAAATGGAAGACTTAATAAATGGTATGTAAAAATTTATTGATTATATTTAAAGATAATAGAAAAAATTGAAATATGAATTATGGTTATAATTGAATAATGTTAAGGATACACATCAGTTCGATTCCACAGCCATTAAATTTAACACTTAGCACTTGGATACTAGGATTAAAGTTTGAATATTATGATTACGTCATCTATTTAAAATTATTGTTACTACGACAGCCGAACTGAGTCGTTCATATCTTTCTATATCTTCACTACTATTGTTTTTTAAAATGCCTATAGTGGCTCTTTTGAAAGAAAGAGAGGTTGGTCTCTTGCACGGTGGGCTGAAGAGCTCAAGGAAGTTGGTGGAGGAGATTGGGAAAAAATGCTCGAAATAGAGAGAGATGGAGCCAATTGGAAGAGGCATATACTCACTAAGAGGTCCTTAGAACCAAAAAATACATACATATACATTATTTTTTTGTATCTCTGTATTTTGAGTGTGTATTTTATTACAGTGGCATTGTTGTTGCGGCTGTGAATAAATAAATATGGAAATTAACGGCTCGTACCAATTACGACATATATTGTGAATAAGAGCACAGAATAACGATTAAAATCGCTCTATGGTTTCGTAATCAGCTTTTAAAATCATAATTTTTTATAGGACAAGCATACAGGGCGCCCAAAAAGGGCAGTCATCGCAGGCCATATATTTGCGTTGCCAGCCTTTGTGGGAGGAATATACTCTTTTTTTTAAACAATTGGAGTTCGTATCTCCCAGGACCCCAATCAGGAGTCGATTCCACAATTCACTAGTTCGCAAAAGAAAGTATCTTCTGAAGCTTGGAAGACTTCCAGCCGTTAATTGAGATATTTATAAGAGATAATGAACGACTCTGTTTACGGCTATTCTTATCGTAAGTGCAATTAGCTACACTAAGCATGGTTTCAATATAATTCAATAGGTTAAAATGTTACGTATACATACTTTGAACTTAGCATTCTGGTAACAATATTGGTGTTATGTCTACGCTACTGCTACGTTTATTGGTGTTTCGATTATAATATGTAAAGTTACATATAAGTAAAATTGAATACGATTACTTAGCAAGTCTCTAGTCAATTCCATTTACCAGTCGATAGAGCAGTGTCATTTACTTTCCAAAATACAGAACAACTATACCGCATATAATTTGGATATTTTTTCACCTTTCAGGTAAATTTTTTATTATATTTATCGGAATAATGGCGCTGGAATCAGCTGCCATTATCATTATAATTTAATAACATCAACATCAAATTAGTTCAAAACCGTAATATGGGTTATTTGATTTGTTAATGTAACTAGATCTATTAATTAACGACTATTCAATAGTCGATAATAATAAAGACTCCAGATAGTCATCAAATTATAATGACAATGGCAGCTGACACTAACACCATCTGACATTAATAATAATGACTGGGGTCATAGTCAAGATGCCTTAATAGTAGTAGATGTAGAAAGTCGGAAACTAAATTTGTATGAAAATGACAGTTCGACCCCACAAATTTTCATACAAATTTAGTTACTAATACTACAGATTATCAAATAGTATAATTTATAGATCAAGAAACATTAACAAAGCAAATAAACCATATTACGGTTTTGACTTTGAAGTTGATGTTATTAAACTATAATGACAATGACAGCTGACACCAGCCACCAGCCATTGCTGCGACACGTTAATTATTTTTATGCCGCATTCTAGTCTTGTTAAAAGGTCAAGTAAAAGTCAAGTTGATGACAAAACTAAGGCAAAAGTGTGTGCAATTGATATATTATTAATGACATGTAAATTATATACGGCTCCGATTGTGTTGTGTTCTGTATAAAATCAATTTAAACGTGAATCTGATCAAAATCACTCGTAGCGCATTGTCGTGATGAAGGGCAATATCCTCGCTCGTGCGCAACGTCGTCCAGAGTCTCCACACTGCTGCGGTCCGATGACGTCAGAATGGACTGGGGCGCCGTTGATTTCTTACGAGTTTTCGGGTACTTGCCCCTCCCCTTATGCTAAGAGGTCTTACTCTGCTTCTTCCCCGATAAATAACACTCGACACAAGTGGGACGCTCAATCGCTTTAGCGATTGATTCAGTGGACTTGGACACGACGATCCCCATCTTTATTGCCTTATCTTCCACTTTCGCCAATTGAGAATAGTGGGTCATCCTGTCCAAGGAGTTGGTTCCGAGGCGGGCCAGTTTCTCGCCGCTGGATTTAGAAGAGCGCCGACTCACGTTAGGCGATTTGCAAGGAGACCTGTCGAAGCTGGCCTGAGGTGTTCGCATGATGCCCTTTTTTGGGGCCGGTTTCGGTGATCTCGCTCTATCTATGCTGTTTTCGCGGGACTTCATGATGCTTCCGCGAGGGGACTTGGAGCCGTCGAAGCTCTGCTGCGGTGAGCGGGATTTGTCGATTGTGGGGGACTTCGATTGGTCGAAGCTACCACGAGGGGAACGGTGGAGGGATTTGGACTGCTTAAGGTTGGACTTGTTGGGAGACTTGCAAATGATGACTTTGGTGACCTTGTCCCTATCGGGGGAGCGATCGCATCTATTGGGAGATCTCTCTCTGTGAATGTTGCTTCCGCTGCCGGAGCGGATGACTTTAATCTTCTTCTCGGATCCTGAGGGTTTCTTTTCGGGAGAAGATTTTAAAGATTGTGACTCTTGCTTACCTAGCTCTTTGACCATAGTGGGTTGATATTGGGTGGGTTGATGCGACGATTGAATGAGGCGGGCTTGGCTACCAGTGCTTCCAGCGCTTAGGGTCGATGTTGTGCTGGAAAATTAATAATAATTCATAATTTCGGAAACTTTGAGTAAACAAATAGTTTATAAGCAAAAGTGCTTCTCAAATTGCTAAATGAATTGAATCAATACTAAACTAAGACGAACTTAAAAGACAAGCAAAATTTAAATGAAAAAGTCTTACACATATAAAAAATATTATAAAATAAGGCATCTAATTACTACTGTAAGCTAAACAGAAAAAGGGTCATACTGTAAAATTATAAAATAGCAAATTTTAAGATAAACAAAAAATTACTTTATTTGATGATCCATTTTTTTCTATTTAGCTTAAATCTATTCTAATGAGCGTACATATGTATGAGTAAAGAGCGAACCTACTGAAATTTAGCGGCAACTGAAAACAAATGTGAGTCCAATCGAAGTAGGCGAGTATTACTACCAACGCACTGACAGACAAAAATAAAACATATTTTCTATGAATTTATGGAAACTATAGAAACAATCAATGTTAAGCAGTATATAGTATATACAAAGTTTTGTGTATATTCATAAAGTAATAGTCCAATTGCACTCCATTTACTACAGTAGTCTTTTGTCCCTTTCTGTCAAATTGTGCTTAAGCTGTGATGAAAAGAGACATAACTATTTTATTAAAACAGTTTTTAAGCATAATATGTTTTAGTAATGTTTCGTAATAGACAGACTTCTTTACTGAATCAAGCCAGATTTTACATTACGCTTCAGTTACACATAAATACACACCACTACACGCATTGTCTCAGTAATATTATTATTTAGTGTGTAAACCTAAAATGCTGTTTATATTTAAAAAATATTTTTAAATATAATTAGTAAGCTGTAAGGTTTTCTTAATAAATAATTAGAGTACGACGGAACGTTGGATCTGATTTGTGTTTAAATTAATCTTTAGGTATTTATTATGATATTAGTTTATTTTATTAAACATATCAATTAACCTATAACTGTCAGTGCGCACGTAGCCTCATATGACCCATACATGTGTACCTGAGCGTGAGGTGGTTGGGAGTGCGTCCTAACCCTCTCTTGGCGGGTGGTGCTGGGGGTTCGTCTTCGCCTTCGGACTTAGACCCGCCCTCTGACTTTTCCGTGTCTGTGGGCGGCGGAGGCGGCGGAGTGCGCTTTATGCTCTCACACGCTTTAATATTATAAATTGTATAAACATAATTAATACATGTTTAGATTAGTTTTTCTAGGAATTGATCCTAAGAGCCTACCAGCGATTTTCTATTAACTTTTTCAGTAAACTTGTATCTCAAAAAATCGCGATATGAGCAGTTCTATATTTTTAAATTAAGGCGAAGTAAATAATAATAATAAAACAACGTAAAATTATCGGTCCTTCGATCCGGAGTCTAACAACTTTTGATAATAATTAATGTGACGGATTATTGATGGAGTATGCTATCATAAACAAATCAACTTTTTAACCGACTTCATTAAAAGGAAGTTATCAGTTTCACCTGTGTCTGATATTGATGGAATCAATAATAAGTCTCATAATTTGTTAAAGCTTTGAGCACGTACTATATTTCAAGTGTAAAAATGGTTGTATGTATAACTTAGGGAATACTTCGAGTTTAATGAAAATCGGTTTAGTAGTTTTTAAGATGGGTTTCTTGAACTTAAGTGAATAAATGATATTTTTTCTTTTCAATTACAGTTGTTGTTATGACAAGTACTTGAAGTTAGTTCTTTTATTTAATAAAGTATTAAAATGTTTACGTCAAATGTTAGAAATATATTATAACGTCGTAAGGTATATAAATACCTGGTGCCTCACCGACTGTTTTGCTTCTAAGTCTGAACGAGTGATCTTCTTCTTGCGGAGTATCTTCGGCGTCTTGAGAATTATCTCGTGACAGATTACCGACCTTCGAAGAAATCAAAAGATTAGAAATAAAAATATTTGTTGCGTTAAGGTTTTTTCTGCAATTAATTACGAAAAATTAGATTTTTGGTAAATGTAATTCTGTTTTAGTATAATTTTATAAATAGGATATTTTTAATATAAAATAAAAAATATATATATTATATAAAATATATATACTATATTAAAAATATTAAAATTTCAAGATTAAAGAAATGTCTTAAAAGATTATTGGAAAGCAAATACTAAACCGCTCAATAAACATTAATTTCAGTATTCAGTGGTATTCAGTGAAGGTTATCTTATTAGCGTAATATCTAAAAAAACAAATCACCTCTATGTTACCAGCAGATAATCTCTGTCCAGATGTTTTCGGTTTCTTTGTTTTCCCTAAGGTTTGCGATCCTTGCATTACTTGAACCTGTAATTTAATTGTAAGTAAGACTTTGTTGAATTGTTTTATATGCGTTTTAAAAGAACCTTTTCTTCTTTTTTTTTGTAATTTAATTGACTGTAAGTGATACATGTTATCTTAAAAACCTATCTTTATTTTTTTTTTTTTTTTTTTTTTTTTTCATTCTAATAAATTGATGATTGATACATTCTGTCATAAGTATTAGAATAACATCAAAAGTGTGACAAATAAGAATGTTTTGCGATTATTTTTCCGACCCAAATATCGACCAATAGAATTGCACCATTCGACGTCACGTGGTACAACCTACATGGTATTATACTGATAATTTTTTGAAAATTTTCTCTGGTAGTTGCTTCAAGAAAAGTATTAAGTAGTTGTTTTATTCATTATGAAATTCTTATTTGTTAACTGTACATTTCGTCTCATGGTGCAATTCTATTGGCCGACATTTGGGTCGGAAAAATAATCCCCCGAATACCACACGAGCTTCAAAATTATCTGGCATTTCCCTCAAGGTTCCCTGCAAACAAATAAAGTCGTCAAGTTTGTGAAAGTGAAAAACTTGACTCCTTCAATTGTTTGCAACGAACCTATCGGGATATACCCGATAATTTTGAAGCTCTTGTGGTATTATAAGTGAGAATATAAAAATACAGAAATTTCACCATTACTCAAACATTTAATGTTCATCCCGTCGATACGGTAAACAAAAAAAAAGTATTTAGGTTAAGGTAAGATTTTATCTGAATATTTTGGATATATACAAGATATAGTCAAAAAATTGCGAATATTAGATTTAAGAAATGTATGTTAGTAATGAAAAAGGATTGAAATATATATTGGCTGTCAAATGTTTATGCGTTCGTACGCTTATTTCTTGTTATAAAAAGTAGTGAACTTAATGTTTATTTTGTATTAATTTCATACAGTGATTAAATCATGCTTAGCTAATCTGGTTTTTTTTATGTAACTTAAATTGTTATTATATTGTACTGGGTGTCAGCAATAAAGGCTTAATAAATAAATCTGTAACACGACATTACAATCACAAAACATTAAGAATTGATTACACAATGCCTACTTGACCAAAGTACAATAGTGATATTGAAGAATTGGTCTCTTTAAAAAAAAAAGATTTAGTCAACATAAGTGGATTGCTATGTAAAAGAGTTATGTTCGAGAAAATAAAATTTAGTTTGTCAGATTCATCTCGTTTATTACAACTAGATGCCTAACGCAGTGACCCAATTTCAGTAAATTGAATTTTTTACTATTCTATTGCATCACTGGGGCATTTACATATCTCGTTATATTTCTATTCCTCTGAATATATTTTTTATATCTAATATATAAAATTCTCGTGTCGCGGTGTTTGTGGTTAAATTCCTCCGAAACGGCTTGACCGATTCTCATGAAATTTTGTGTGCATATTGGGTATAACTGAGAATCGGACAACATTTATTTTTCATCTCCTTAAATGTTAAGGGTAGTTCTCCCCTAATTTTTATTTTTTTATTTTTAGATAAAAAAAAATTATTTTTATTTTTTTATGATACAGCATTAAAAAATACATACAACCCCTAATTTTCACCCCTCTACGATCAACCCCTATTTTTTATTATAAATGATAAACATGGCAAAACGACGTTTGCCGGATCAGCTAGTGTATTTATAAATAAGTTAAGAAATCAGTTTTAAGTTTGAAAAAATATTGATAAGTTTTACAATAATTATATTTATATTAAAAGTACGACTTGAGGATATGACAGTTGGAAACCGATAATTACTTAGCCAAAATATATATTAAACAATTAGTTTTAGTAGTCTGATTTATTAACACAAAGCACTCGGGGGAATAACTTAAAACTTTGCCAAGTAATCTATTTTATAACACTAAGGTCACAAAAAAATTAAAATCCTAAGGGTTAGAATAAGATATTAATGATAGGGGTAGTTCAAGTATTACGTAATCAATATAGTTGTCTTTAATTTTCTCTACTTTCTTTTCTTACAAAGGTTCTTATTTTTGATGACGTGGGGGGATATAGATGGTGATTACGTCAGGAGTAATTATTTACAATTTTACTCATATGGCAACCCATAATACCATTTAAGACCTTTGATGACTTTTGCTAACAAGGGGGAGAGGGGGAAAGCTGTAGTAAATATGCTTACGTAATACTTGAACGTCCCCATAGTATGAATCCATTAAAATAATTAACTATACTCATTTGTTCAATTAATTTTTATTTATTCAATTAAGTAAAAATATTTGTAATTCCGAGAACTACAAAGTGCTACAATCTTCTACAACTACGGATACTTAAACTTATACTTCTACAACGCTACGGACTGCTACGTTGTTCTACGAATGTCTACGCACCTGTTGCTTAGGTCTGTCGAGCGTGTGCGGCGCTCGCGGTGGTGTGGGCGCGGGCCGAGTGGTCGGTAGCGACATATTGCGAACCGACTCACGTATTATTTGACGAATTGTCTTGAGGAAGGCATTGCGGAAGTCAGCCGTACTGAAATTTGTATGGTTTCAACTTAAGCTTAAGCTTGTGTTAAAGCAAGTCTTCTAATAGTAAAGATTGGTGATTACTGTTAGTTTTGTAGATAAAAGTTTGAGTTAAATATTTTTATTATTGGGATTTTTAATAATAAGCACACATTACACGTGATTAGAATAGTTTTCACCGCTACAATCAATAAACAGTTGGTATGAACAATGTTTGAAAAGTGTTAAGTTTTTTTCTTAATTTTGAAATCAAGTGAGGAAATTTAAAATAGTTTTGTTAGAGATTATATTAAGGAGAGTAAACGTTTACAATATACAGTTTTATTATGTTATATTTTTAAGACAATATCAAAGCTATTACTTACTCACAAGTAAACATTTATTAGTATTTAAGTTGTAAACAACACAATATCTTATCATTCCTCAATCAATTAACTTGAAACAACCCACCTGTTAGACAGCACATATACTTTTTCCGAGCGACGCTGAAGCTGGCTTCGCAAATGTATGAGCTCCCACAAGAAGTGACTGTCCATATCTTTAGCTGAAGAAGCACGAACTTGTACCTCAGTAACTGGTATTAACACTTGATACCTAATTATCTCTACTTCATTGGAATTATTCTTTGACGAAACGCCCTGAAACACGAATTAGTTATACAATTGGCAAATTTTAAAACAAAAGAAAGTTAATGTAAATTACATACCATCAACTTCTTTTTTTGTCTCAGTCTTTCTTTGCAAAGGAAGACAACGGCTGATTTAAATACAAAACACATTGCGTGTAATTCTAGTCCCTTTTTAATTTTTCCTAGGAAGTCTGATATATTTAACCACTCTACGCCTCCGTAATATAGCAAATCACCTGAAATATAATTATAATTATCTAGCTATTCAAAGGGGGAACGCTGCCAGTATCTTCGGAACTTTGCCTAAAGGGACTCCTTTTAATAATATATTTTAGTTATTATATATATTTATAATAATATAAATTATAATTAATTTATATTTATATATTATATATTATATAAACATAATTATGTTAAGGTTAGTTATTTATTTATTAGTAGTAAAAATACACTCGCACATTATTTTAGTTATTTATTATTACTATTATAAATTAATTATAATTTATATTATTATAAGTTTATTTAGAAAGTACTGTTGTACTAGAAGTTTTGTGACACCAATAGATTTTATTTTGAATTCCCGTAGGTACATGTATTTTTCCTTTAACTGGTATTTATCTTATTTTTGTTTTCATTAATTATTTGTCTATAACTAGTGTTTTAATGTTAAGATTTGTTCGTATTCTATTAATACTTTGCATTGCGTCTTTAACTTTTAAATAAATAAAATTACAAGTTCTTCGTAAGGAAATTCATAAAATAGTAAAATAATCACCTATTTGTGGACGTTATAAAAGAGGAAAGATAAATTAAAGTTAGATTTAAAGCGATACGACTCACTACTGGAGTAGTTCACAAAGTTATCTAGAAATTACCTAATGGTCTGTAAAACGGACACATGAAATATATTACGCTCCATTACTAACATGAGATTTGAATAATTACATCTTTCCTCGCTGCTTTTTGGTGATTTACGGCTAAAATTTATATAGCACACAAGTCAAACGTATTATACGCGAGGGAAAAAACTGCTTATTGTCCCTAAATATAGAACAGTGTATTTTCGTGGTCGTTTACGATTCAATGCAACTAAATGTTGGTACATCCTGCCACCTCCAATCCACGACATTTAATACGTTTTACTACATAAAATGTAAAAGCTTTGGATGTCAGTCAACTGAGTTGAGAATTTAGTTGTATTGTATTATATTTTATGTTTGTTTGGTAATTTTTTTATATTTTTTTTAGTAATTGTATTTTATTTGTTTACATCTTTGTTTTCGTCAATGTATACTGTCACTCCAACGTAGTATGGCCCACTGAAAATGTGTTGCTGCTAACAGCTACTTAAAGCCTTGGGCCCATTTTTGATTGAAACAATCACAATCAACATCAAAATATTTTTTCTTTCTTTCAAATACAGCTTGATAATATATTTAAAAATCATTTTATGTGAAGGCGTCTGGTAGTACCGGCTACCCGAGCTAGTGCTTTCCTTGCTCAAGGAATAAGTATTCGCAATACAGCGAAAAAATGCTGGTAGCACTAAAAGAACACTGCTACGGGGATTAAGCCTTTTTAATTTTATTTATTTATTATTACTATTTTTTATTAACTTTTTTTATTATTATCATGTGCAGCATTCTTTAGACTATATTTTAAAGTGCATTGCCTTAGTTTAAAGGTTTTATTTAAAAGTTAATAGATTGTGAATAATTTGATACAATACGGTATTGTATAGATTTCTGTGTACCAGACATGGTGAATTTAAGAAAAGCTATATTTAAAACTTTGAAAATAAACCTAGCTATGTTTTTAACAGTCTTATCCTAAAGAAAATTGATATATAAACAACTAGCTGATTCCCGCGACTTCATCTGCGCAGTATTAAAATAATAGCGTGAAAGACATATTTTATCTACTTTTAATGGCTTTTTTGTAGGACTATTTAAGATAAACATTTCCATCATACATTACATATATGTATTCTAGCGGTTTTGGAAGCGCACGCCAGAATAGCTCGCAGAAGGTAGATTTTTCCTACTTCCTTGATATTTTGAACAATTCACCCAATATCTTTATAAATTGTAGCCTATGTGTTAATCTGATGTATAAGCTATATTATTGTAAAGTTTCATTAAAATCCATTCAGTAGCTTTTACGTGAAAGAGTAACAAACATCTATCCATACTTACAAAGTTTCGCGTTATATTAATATTAGTAGGATATTTATTTGAGATTATGACGGTTGGTGTCTGAACTTACCTGGACTTAAGTCTATTGGTTGCTTGCATGACTTTTGGTGTTGCCTAAATAAGTGATCAAAGATAGCACCATATTCCTCGTGTATTCGTTGCATTTCATTTATATGTTCAGCAACCTTTTCCATACCCTTTAAAGCCTCTGTTAAAATTATAATAAGATATATTATGGCTCAGATAATTTGCGTAATTCTCAAATAAAAATTAAAAAAGATTTTATAGTTCAGTTTAAAGTATAAATGTATCAACTTAACTTAAAAAAATAAATAAGTAATTTGACATTAATTAAATCAATTGCATGATTAGTAAAATAAACTCACCAACTAAATGAAGATGCTCTTCAGAATTGACATCAGTCAAATTTCGGAGTTGTTGAAGTAATAGCGGATATTTCAGTATTCGCTGAATCGGTTTAATTAAATACGATTCTAAAGTGGATGAGTGCTGTTGCTTCGGATTGCGAGCCGCAAGGAACTCTTGCAACGCTTGGTTGCCTTCATCTATAAATACATTCCGAGATTTACAAATGCGCTCCTTTGCTTAGAAGCTAAAACACTTAATTTAAATATATGAGACTAAATTCTTTGTATCGTGAAATATTTTGTAGCTACTAATTATTAAAATCAAATTACTGAAAGCATAATTAGAAGATATAAGAGTATATAGTTAATGTTTACGAATAACACTAAAAATAGAGCTCCGTGGACCGCGAATAATTAAATATTTTTTTAATACAGTTACCTTAGTAAACATTTAATCAACATTTTAAATAAAGATTGCTTATGCATAAGATGTGTTTTGGCAAAGTCATAATGAAACTATCTTAAGCGGGTTTTAAACATACAGTACTGTAAATATCTCTAAGCAATTAACTGTTTAAGAAGAGATACATAAGCTACAAGAAAAATAGTGAAAATCAAATACGGTTTTCCTTTAAATTGTATTTGGCAAAGTAATCATCTTAAACATTTTCTATAAATAGACAGTTATATAGTGGAATATACTATATATTAGTAAGAGAGAATTTAATAAGAGCTAGTCGACTTCTAATGCCACTCGAGACGGAAATAAAAATAGATAATAAATATAATTTGACTCACTCGGATGTAAGACTTTCTGAGCTTTGCTGTGACTAGCGCAGAATGAGCTATATAATTTGAAGTGATTTACGTAATAAAGGAATGCATTTCCAACAGCGAATAGAACATTCTGAAAAGTTTTCATAAAAGCACATAAATTTAAATATGGAAAACTTATACAGCAATGAAAACTCTTGTATTTAGATTTAAATATAAGGTTAAGGTATCGGTTTCTTTTTTCGTTAAAAGGTTTCTTTCTTTTGATTTACAGTCAAAATCTGTTGTAACGACATCGAAAGGACTACTCATACTTGGTCGTAAAAACCGATGGTCGTAACACGCGATCAAGTTGTTATTTAGTACACAATAAAATATAATTCAGCCGGGACCTTTGATTTTGGTCAATATAACAGGTATGTTGTTCGAAACGATGTCGTCGTAAACGGTTTTGACTGTATTTACTTTAAAGGAAGTAAAAAAAGCTTTTGGAACTCAATTAGATCCAGTACAGTTTGGTCCATTGGATTTATCACTGTTATTGTTTCTAGGAAAATCAAAATTGGTGAGTTCAAAGGAGGTATTACTGACTTTTAAAACAATTTTAGTAGAATAAGTGAGATTCTGAAAATTACTGTTTTCATAAATATTAAATAGTGGTATTACAGTAAATTACAGTAATCAGTACAAGTAAAATTACCTTGAACTGATTAGACAATTCTAAATGGTGGAAGTTAGGTTCAGCTTCCAGCGCTTCTTCTAAGTTTTGCAGGAACTGTCTTTGGAAAGTTACAATCTCCTGAATGTTTCCGAACAGAGCGTTGATTTCCGCGTTCGATAAAAAAGTTTCCCTCTTCAGCGGTTCCAAGTAATTCTCCAGTAAATTATTAAGGTGCTGTGGAATCGAAACAACAACAGATAGCAACAATAACTTTGAACATTTTAATCTAAGCCGCAGGTGCATGGTTCGTGCCCGCTATAAATTCATTTCAACTTGGTAAATAATACTCGGGCGTATCCACTTCGGAAGATTAAATCTTTCGCGCTTTAAACAAAACAATTTTTACAAAACAATGTGACTACTATGTATCATGTTTATTTTCATTACTGTGAAAAAACAACTGTTTGATAATTGTATATAAAACTACTTTTAATCGTAAAGCTTTTGCCATTGGAGATTTTCTCACTCTCATTTTTTTTGTATTGTTTTAATTTTTAGTGTTAATTTTTCTCAAATCGATTACAAGATAAGATGATAAGATTTTATTTTAATATTTAACTCATATAAATTAGTTTATATGCATGGTGAAGAAATTTGCGCTCAATAATATACCTACGAAACTGGTAGTCTTATGGTTACACTAAATTCTCAATAAAATTTCCTCTCAGTGAAAAAATAAAGATTTAATCACAATAAAAGTCAGGACCACATAAGTTTCTCAATCGTAATTCATGTTTTCCTCCGCAATTTTATTGTTTCGCCCCATATGCAGAGGGCCCTTCGCGGTATATTATTATTACATCGCCATAAATAAGGTTTTACGACTTCTTTATCATAGTACTTTATAGGTTAAGATAAATTCTATTATTTCAATCAACATCTATGATTTTATTTAGTCAGAAGTTTTATTACATGTTATCACGGTCAAATAGTTTTTACGCTAATGAAATCGTTCCAAAGTTTTGCCATTGCCCTAGACACTTATTATCATAAAAATTGGGATTTAAGAAAAGAGGAAATATATAATTCAGTTTCCCTAACTCTAACTTGAAACTGGGCATAAAGTTAAAACCATTGCTATAAAAAAATTCTTAATCATGGATCTTTACAGATATGTGATGCATCGAAATTACATGTCCGGAATTATTTCCAGTTCAATTGGTGGAGTGATGCACTCGGCTGAGAGAGGTCGTTGGGAGCAGATTAATTAATACACTTTTTAATAATTTTTCCAAAATGTAGTATACATATTTTTAAGTACCAGTATAACATATATTTTATGTATAGTAGTTTAAATGCACGTCGAAGTCACAGTATAAAAGATCGCAATTAAGGTTTACAATAAATTACCAAAAGTATTAAAAGATCTTCCGAATAGAGTCTTTAAAAAGCGACTTGGTGTATTACTTTTGGAAAAAATTGACAATTTAATAAATGATTATTTGCGTGAGACACTGTAGTTAATATAAATTTAATAAAGTATGATATGATATGTACGATACAAATAATATAAGAATTGACCAATTCATTTGACTAATAATGTAAAACGTAAAATTCCTTTAAAGACAAATTTGCGCGTCATTGTGTGTGGCAGAATATGCGAACTTACGATTACACCTTACACATTTTGTACCATATTCTTGCAATAAATAAATTATTATTATTAAAATATTTATTTTAAGGAATTCTACTAAATGCCACTTTTCAAATGCAAACGATTCCGAGCATATCCTAACTTCTTCTAATTATTCTGGAAGGATTACACGTCAATACTCCATTACCTGCTAAGTTTTGATTTGATTCAATTGATAAATTGTAGACAATTTTGACAGTAAAGTGCGACCTTCGCATTTACATCCTGTATTTGATTCTCGGCCATACAATCGTTACGAGTCAAAAGTTTTTATAGTAATTGCTTCAAAAAATAATTATAAACGTTTAATGTTCGTCACTTTATTTTTATTGTTTTTATATTTATTTTTATTTAACGGCTCTTTGTTTTTATTGTTATTATATTTATTTTTATATTTTATTAAATTCTTTTTATATTATCAAATGTATAATTTTACTATATTTACTATATTACTGTATCACTCGTCGCTGTAGTTCACATGTGTTAAACACAGTGCCACTGAATGTAACGTGGTGTAACTAAAGTGATTTTCCAATAGACAATAATATGCATTTAGAGTCTACACAATAATTTAAATATGAACACATAAATCACACATCACTATACCTTGACATACGCGCGTTCCGTGTCCACCAGTTCCAAGAGTACTTTCCTCAGCTTGTCAGCGTCAGACAGGTGCCTTGAGGGAGTAACCGCAGCGCTCGCAAGGCTTCCCGTGGGGCTCGCGCGACGCGTGTCACCCGGGGACCGGCACCACCCAGTCACCTGCTCCGCGCTCTGACGCACATCCCCACACTATTTATACACGTATTTCTAGGCTAATGATGACGCCATGATAAGCTTACAGAAGATATAGCATCTAATGAAAGCGTTGGTTTGACCTTACTTATACTGCTAAAGTCAATTGTTTAAGTTTGAGTGTTTTACTTTACGCTTAGCAAACAAGAAAACTTATATAGCAACCAATTATGTATTGTCTTTGATTAACATAACTTTTATTCATTTAATAAAACACTATTTTGACCGGATTGAAGTTATGTATTATTATAAATTTACAACTATTTAACATAATTTTAAATTTATCCGACGTTTCGCGTGCTTTACAGCGTGCGTGGTCACGGTGACTGAAGACAAAAGATGTTGAATGTCAAAAAGTATCACAGCTGCAGAGAAAGTTGCATTATCTGTATTTATTTCCCCGAAGTTGGTATCGACTAAAAGATGGATGGTTTTGGCAAAAATTGCTTACGGTGTCCTCTATTTTCGCGGATTGTGTTTCTTTTTGAGATTTTAATTTGGATATTATTGGATCCCAGGTGTTTGACAATTTTAGGCCATCTTCTCTATTATATCACTATATAAACCAATTATGTGTTATATTTAATAGTAACAATGAGTTTTTGCTTATAATTGTGTTATTCGTAAAATATAAAGTTGATGACGCTTTGATATTCAATAAAATGTGTTAGTGATGTTGGTTTTTGAAAGTGAAAAGTAAAAATCTCAAATTTCTGTACCTTTGAGGCAAAAATAATTTTATAAGTAAGGCCAACAAGTTCTATTTGTTTCACGTATCCTGTAATCGCTTTAAAAAAAATAAGATAGTGTACAGCGGAGAGTTATACTACAAAAAACTAATTGATACTAAAAAAATAAAATTGATTAAACTATTTATATTTTATAACATAAAAGTTCTCAATATAATCTTGATTGAAAAGAACAATGGAGGTATAATGTTAGGATTGAGCTGAGTCTAAAAGCCCTTTGTAACACGGGAATACGATAAAGACTAATTAACTGAATATCTCGAGAATTCTCGACGCTGAAGAGGGATGATACGTTAGAGAAGACGATCGGAAAACGAAGTCAAGCGGGTGAAGTGTATTGCGAGTGTGCACACAAGCTGGTGAGGTGAACTCTTAATAAGTGCCTGTAAAGTACCTTGAGTAGATTTTCAATCTCAAATGAGTTAGTTCGAGAACTAACTTTGGGTGGTCCCGATGCCGCGTCCGTATGCCCGTCTGTTTCAGGACTGTACAGTTCCTTGCCTGTGTCAAAAGTACGAACTTAGTTTTCGACATCAAACGCCAATTACGAAGTTTGTTTTAAGTATTTGAGATAATTAAAAATAATTATAAGATTTTCTTCTTACGTAAGATTAAAGAAAAGGCTCTCTTTTATTCTCTGGTCGGAGATCAAGACTCATTCCGTTGCTTCAGCAGAGTATGTAAGTATATGATCAGAAACAACCACTAATTGTTCCTAGTAATACCAAATCTACTTAATATATATTATGATAATATCATCATTAACAACTTGATTGTAATGAATTGACATAGCGTAATGACAATTTACCTACATGTATTACATTAGAATGGCTCATTCAGTTCAATGTCAGAGTAACCTGGATTTGATATTATTTATGATCAATATATTATTCTTTGCATTACGCTATCCCACTTACGAGTATTTTGAATAGGCTTATATATATACTACCATAGGTTTATTTATCCCAATTTACCTGTTTGCTAGTAATAAAAGCTACTTATAAATCATATCTAAAGGCGTATCTACTCCATATCGATTAGTTTAAAAAACCTTTAAAAGCAATATTGTAAAATTAAAAGAACGAGTACAAAACGAAAACAATAGAAATAGAAAATTCATTTCCGCGTAGCTAATATTAACGTTTTATTACTATCGCCCATTACAATGGAAAAATTTGAAAAGCGCTGTCGGTTGTAGATTTCAACATCAACGTTGAAATTGCAAGTTTCATATCGAGGTTTGTGATAAGATGTAACACAATGAGTTTTTTTTGGTCGAGGTAAGTCAACAGCTCAAGCAAACAGCCTACGGAAGGGTCGCGGCCTTTATTTGGAGGCCGCGTCGAGAGCTTTGCTTCAATGTAATTTTTAATTTTATAGAACATTTTCTATACTTAGAATACTTACAAGTAATTAGTCTTTAGATTTGTCAGATCAGTGTCTCTCCCCGAGAATATGCAAGTACTTTTTTCTGTGTATGATTAATTTTGCCTATACAGGAAATCGTGAACAAAAATGTGTTTGCCTGGGTGAGGGTTGTACAATGTACATACAATCTGTTTTTATCATTTATTCTGATTCGATAGGACAACTCACCACTTGCTTTATATTGCTGTTTAATAATTTTTCAACGACCTAAATAGATATAAGATTCATTGTTACTTGATCACAACTGAGAATGAAAAAGAAATTCCTTTTATTCTAAATAAAACAGAATTCAAATTCTTCATCTCGCGGATCTAAAAACTGAATGATTTTGAAAGATTTCGTAGTGCAGTAATTTCGGATGGCTTGATCTATATAACACGAGAGCAAAGCGATCTATTTAAAAAATGAGTGGGCATAGTTAACTAACAATGACATTTTAAAACTCAGTCATCATTATTACTTTAGTAGTGATGTAATAATATATTTAAATAATGTGATTATGTAAATCAAAATAAATCACTGGCGCTACAACCTTTTTAGATCTGGCCATCAGACTTCTGTATTTGTTTCATGTTCATTTATCAATCTAATAGACGAGTAGGTGATCAGCCTTACCATATTATTTTTGGACTATATTCTTGAAAATAAATTATTCTACGATATATTCTAAAACTACGATACAAAATTACTTCAAATGGAATAAACAAAATAGGATTTCATTGGCCGTCAGCCATGATATTGAATTGTATTGGAACCGATGCCAAGTATTAGATAGATAGCAAGATTGAAGTGTTGCTTGTTAAGCATTAATTAATAAAAACAGTATTCATTGTTGGCGATTTGAAATGTTGTAGATTATTTTACATTCCGTGAATTTCGTTTCGCCTTATTGATCTTTCCAGTTAGGTTACCTTTTTAGTAGCTACATACCAACATATGAAACAGACAAATAACAAAGAAAAAAAACTTTATAATACTTAGTAAAAAAGGATAAAAAATAAATCAATGGCGCTACAACCTTTTCAGGTCTGGGCCTCAGATTTCGGTATCTGTTTCATTATCAATTGTAAATCTAATACGCAAGTAGGTGATCAGCCTTCTGAGCCTGATGCACGCCGTTAACTTTTTGGGTCTAAGGGCTTGCCTTACCTACCTGCCTTACGGTACCTCCTCACGTATAAAAAAGGATATTTAGGTTAAAAAACAGTGGAGACAAAAAGATAGTGGAGGCTAGCCCCACACTAAGATACCGTGGGCAGCTGGTTTCTTCCTTTTGACATACTGGTACTTGACAATAATTTATACATTGCATTTTATAACTTAACTATTGTTGTACAATCAGAATAGATTCTGTTTTAACATAGGACAGGTTGAGAAGATGTGAATGTTCGCTTTTCCCGAATAAAATCTAAGTATTAAAACAATTTTTTTTTCGATTTTTCTATTCATAAAAGCCTTCCTCAGAGTTCAATTGGTTCAGCCGTCTTCAAGTTTTGAGATTAGCAACATATTTTACGATTGATATAGATATGTATTCTTATAATTTTGTTTGCAAAAATCAATTTACGTTAATTGAATATAATTCAAACATCCGCCCGATATTTCATATAAAATTCATGCAGTTCGTTACGATTTAATTGAATTCTAAAAGCATGGCTCGTTAGTTCGTGGGATTAAGTGCTTATGTCGAGTGTTTCAGGTGTACATGAACATGTTTACCTCATTCTTGTTACTGACAATGCACTCACAGTAGGTCATTGTTTGGGGAATATTACATCTTAACACGTACCGTATAATTAAATTCACCGACAAACAAGCATAAATTAACAAGTATTTTGTGCTACAACGGTATACCTAGAATATTCTATAATAGTCTTTTTATTTTAGTTATTTATTAATGTGTAGATATTTTTCTAAATAGAACAGGGCCATACCCGTTTAGGAGGATGTTGTTGAATGATACCGCTGCCCATAAACACTCTAGGCGCCGAGGGCGGCTCGCAAGTGCATGGTCGGCCTTTTAAGATCTGGTACGCTCTTTATTTGAGGGACCCTATGTCGATTTGGTTCGGAAATACTTCAGTTGACAGCTGGTTCTACGCTTGATTTCTACATTCTAACGACTAAATTTTAAATTTCTCTGTTCGAATATTATTGATTTATAATAGTACGGGAGGTACAACTTTAAAAAAAGAATTTTGGTCCTGTTTTGTTGTCCTTGACTCCGGTTAGATCTGGGCAATCTGCTGCGGTAGCGGTTGCTTCATTAGTGCGCTCCTATCTGTCCAGGTAATAATCCTGGATTTTAAAGCATTTTAAGAAGCGTAATTTTTAATTTTTCGTTTTTAAATACGTCTCCTGACATACTTTTTTTATTGCCGACATTTTTCCGTTGCTAACTATGTGCCAGACGCGATTTTATTTTAATTTTTATAAAAATTTCAAAGCATTTTAGATGTCTGTAATTTTAATATTATGTTATTTAAATATAAGAAAAACTGAAAATGATTTGCCAGACATTAATTCGGTTGTTAAGTCTTGAATTAAAATGTAAAGTATTGCAGTATGATGAAGCATTGCATTTTAGAAGCGTAATTTTTGATTTTTCCTTTTTAAATACGTCTACCTGACATCTTTTTTTATTGCCAGCATTTTTCACGTTGCTAACTATGTGCCAGCGCGATTTTATTTTTATTTTTATAAAAATTTCAAAGCATTTTAGAATGTCTGTAATTTTAATATTTGTTATTTAAATATAAGAAAAACTGAAAATGAATTTGCCAGACATTAATTCGGTTGTTAAGTCTTGAATTAAATGATAAAGTATTGCAGTATGATGAAGCATTGCATTTTGAAGCGTAATTTTTTTTTTTCCTTTTTAAATCGTCTACCTGACATCTTTTTTTATTGCCAGACATTTTTCCGTTGCTACTATGTGCCAGACGCGATTTTAATTTTAATTTAGACGTATTTAAAAACGATTTAAAATTACGCTTCTTAAATGCTTTTAAAATCCAGGATTGTTACCTGGACAGATAGGATGCGCACTAATGAACGCAACCGCTACCGCTAGCCAGATTGCCCAGACTCTAACCGGAAGTGCAAGAAGGAAGACATATCACAAAATCAGCTGACCTGAAATTCTTTCTCGAAAACGTTGCTACCCCCCGTACTATAATATCATATTCATAAGCATACATGTTTTATTAATAGTACTATTAATAAATTAGCTTATTGAAGATTGTAATGAAATTGAAAGATGAATAAGCAACTTATTTAAAGATTGCTGCCGCTAAAGGAAACGCATTTGTATTTTGCAATATCGAGCGCGATTTTTTATCATCTTCTAGGTTGATTTTCGTAATAACAAATCTATTTGGAATTAATTGAATGAAGAGAGAACAAAGTGGTCAGTTTGAACATATTATGTATGTGTGTACTCACTCCAAGCAGGCGCGGGCACGATGAGCCCAGATATCATGTCATCGGAGATGACGGGTGGATCGGTGGGCGGCGGCGGACATACCAGCGAATCGATTATATCGTCGGTGGCCGCGCGCATCGCACCGGTTAGCTCTGGCGGCTCCGTGCGGGATGACCTGTACATGCGACTAATTGATTGTTGTCCTGCTTATATAACAATACAAAGACGGACTAGTTTGTCCTTATCAATAGGTAACGTACTATGTTTATTAAATATGTAGTCTACCGTTTATTTCGCTTATGTACATATATACATACATACAAATCAACGTAGTTCATCAGGGATTTGACGGCTAAATAAATTGTTTTGTGTTAAAAGAAAATTCGTTAATTAAACAGATATTGGAATATCTTATGAAGACATATATTTGCTAATAATATTTATCTATTATTATAATGAATAAAAACATAAATTGTGATTTAATGATAAGAAATTCTTTCTTGTGTGATTTAAAGATTTATAGAATATAAAAGTTGCGTTTCTTTAACACGAACCTTCAGCATAAAAAATATGCATATAAATGCTTACAATGTAATATCCTAAGCGCAAAAATTATGTAAAAGAGAGGAATTAAAATGAGCGATGACCAAATATGAGTCGTAAAACATATTGTTTTTACGACAATACATAGCTATACTTGGTAGCTGAAATATATTCTGAACAAAAAATGTCGGCTTTTTATGAAGCTGAAAATTACTTTGCATAAAAGGTGTGGGGCGGAAATTGTCGACAGTATTTTGTAATTTATATCGGGCCGAGAATAAATTGGAACGTAGACAATTCAAGTGAAAAACAAAAACTATGAGTTATTTCTAGATAATGACTTACTCAGATAAATGACAATGTAACGGATACTCTCCGAAGCTTTCACAACACGTCAATAAGTCGAAAGAGATATTATTTTAAAAGCGGTAGCAATAAGCGACACGATATCGCCGGGAGGCTGTCCCCGACTCTTACAATAACTGATGTGACGTCGCTAGAGGTTATAGGGTTACCCAATAGGAGTACATTATAATTTTAGCCCGCAACGTTAAATCGATAGCGTATCAATAATTGATGGCTTCGCTAAGTGAGCGACATCGTTATTATTCATGAGACCGTAAAAAATCGCAAGCCACTCATACACATTCATGTTTATTTGGCGTCACTTCTAATATTTTCACATTTTTGCGAGGAAAATGATGTTTACAAGCACTCAGTGACACATGTTTTATGAAGATGTGTCCACATGTCATGTTTCAACCCTGAGGGCGTGAGGGGACTTTTATAATAGGGGTATATAGGTCGCATCGAGCGCTTCAGTAAACTGGTAGGTTTAAAGGTCAGGTGAGGGAAACGCCGATGGAGGATTCACTCGGGCTTAGAGCCGCACTCTAACTTCCGTTTCATTAGGTGTCGAGCGCATGCTTTCCTGTTTATCATACAATTATCTCAAATGGCTCTATTTATAGTTTAAGAAGTAATTACTTTTAAAGAGCTTTAAATGACGTAGTATATCTACGCGACTTAGTCGTGTACGATGTATTTTAGGTTTTACTGAGATTTTATTGGTTTTGTATATTTGTTTTTTGGGTCATGAGAGTTTATTTAATTATCCGATTACCGGCTATGATACGCAGTTAAAGTATTATTTAAGGTTAGGAACTTGGGTACATATTGGCATTGTCAAAAACTACAACTTTAATGACACAGTCTAGACTCATAGTATAAAAAGGTTATATTTGTAACAAGTACTCTCTTATATTACTGAACTACATTATTTCGGAGTGAGATAGGGAATTGATTCCTAAGCAAAGCCTAGTTTATATGTTACATTAGATATATAGAAATACTAAAACCAAATTCATCAACTTGGTATAAACATCATCTAGTTAATATCGGAACTTTGGTGTCATGAATAAGTGAACCTGCTATCGTTTTTATGCAAATCAATGCTAACGAATGCGCTGATTAATGAACAACTCGATCGCATGGTAATGAGAAAACAAGCCTTACCTCATCATCATAACTAGAGAAAGCTCCTCTTGCAACACGCTCTCGAGGTACATCATATCTAGGTCGGAGACTATTGCACCGTTGATCACCATTATCTCATCACCTTTTATGATACCTGGAAATATCTCTAGCATTAACGAAGCAACAACAGTTTGTAAAAAAATATTAAAACCGGCAGGACACGAATTACCTGCATCATTCGCCAATGTTTCGGGATTTTTCTATGACACTAATTATGAGCATGTTGATATTTTCCACCTCACGATAGAGGATGTAAGGAAATATTTGAAGAGGCGGGTCTTTGACTTTGTTTAGCAGTAACAATTTAGTTTTTTCTTTGAAATATTGAGTATTAAATATCGTTTGATCAATGTTAAATTTCAGTTTTCTTTTATTTTTGTTTATTAGTTTACTTATTTATGTTTTCTGTTACATACACATCGTTTATCTATGTAATCTGGGCTTTGTACAATGTCTAAATGTTTTGTTTTATAATATGTATGTTAGCTGTAAGTTTACTAATAAATAAATAAATAAAACGCTCTAGATTTTTATTCTTCTCATATAATTTTGCATAACAAAATCCTTAAGGAAGGAGGAACCCCCCATTTATACGGAGGGTTCACTTTTGTGTAAGCCTACAACGATAAGATTTGAACAGTAGATTATTTTTTATGTCAATTAAAAAGTTATGAGCTGTGTTGCCCTGTCACTGCCGTGTGAGTTGTGAATCTCATACTTGAGGTCCGAACCCCGGCTGTGCATCAATGAACTTTCAGTCTATGTCCGCATTTAACACACGCTCGTACGGTGATGAAAAACATCGAGAAGAAACCGGCATGTCTAATACTCAAAAAGTCGACGGTGTGTGTTAGTCACAGAAGGCTGATCACCTCCTTGTCTAATAAAACAAATGATCACGATACACAGACAGAAATCTGTATCTGTATAATCATGTAATCCCTAAAAAGTTCTAACGCCACTGTTCTTTTTAAGGGGTATACAATTTAAAACCACTTAGAGGAAAAGTATCTCTAACGTATATTTAAAAACATTTTTAATAAGAATCCGATTACTGAAAACAATAATTGCTCAAAATCAAAATGCTCTGAAAAAATCGGAAAAAGTATATATTTAAACTCTAATTCTAATTTCAAATAGAATTAACTTAAATTTCTTAATTCTAATTATTTAAGACTAATCGAAATTAATTTTATTTAAATGAAATAATAAGTTTTTTGTAAATATTAGGCTTTAACATTTTTTTAAAAGTAAATGCTTAGACGTAACAATTGATTACATGTAAACAATCTTATTTTCTATACTCACTTTAGTAATACCCTACTATAATATATATAATACCCTTTACTATATTGTGCATCAACAATTCTTTTGTTCGCTTTTAGAACAAAGAAAATTGAAAATGGAGTTTTATTTATGTAACATTTAACTCTATTTTATCTTTAAAACAATGACGGGTTTATTCATTTTCAGCAATGGATCAATTAGTATAAAGTTAAAAATTATTTGTTTAAAGCTAAGCTTTTCTTTCGTGCAAAGTGTGTGAGTTCACGCGGAGTTTTCCTGTTCGGTCTTATCTAACATTTAATTATTTTTGTGCATATATTTATGACAAGTAAATTAAAAAATAAACCATTTTAACAAAATTCAAATTACTAGACGTAGCGAACTTATCCTAGAATGACGTCGAACAAATATACATATACATACGTATGAAGCCATTTTCTCTCTAACATCGTACACGTTACGTCATCATTCAATTTTCAGGGTTTAATTAATTTCTGCGAAACCGAGGGATAAAAGCAAACAAATTGAGATCAGGGTAAATCAAAAACCGTACTAATTGAAATTAAATGGTTAAATTCTTAATACATATAAATTAATAGTTTGAAGTTGAGTGGTCACTATATTTCTGTATCAGCCTTGCGATTCTGTAACTCACTTTTCGAACTCACACAGTGGTTTTCGCAGCGGCGGTCGCGCAAAACAATGGAATGAAATATAAATAATATACGTCAAACCACATCATTATAAAACTTCAGTAAATAGGTTTCAATTAATTTTCATATGATCAATTAACTAATATCAACGGCGCTTTTGTTCAATATTTATGAAAAGTAATAAAGAGAAATTCGTAACATTGTATTGATATTGGATGTTCTGTGGTTCACCGCTGCTAATGTGTTTCACAAACACCTACGTTATCTGTAGCTACGTGAACTATTTACATCGACCCAGCGAAGCGCAATCAACTATTTTGTACGTAATATGTTCGAATTCATTTATGAAAATTGAATATTTGTATGAAAATATTTTGCCGTAGTAAATTAAAAATATGTCTATTAAGCCGTATAAATGAATTGGTTTTAACTGAATCTAACCACATTTTCAGATTATTTTTTTATGTGTCGGTAGTTTCAGCACATGTTTTATTAAAAAAAAGGTTTATATGTTCGTAGTATTAAAAATATGTTTATTTAACCACAAAGTGTATCTATATGTTTTACCAGCGTAAAGTTGTGGTTTTAATCACTATTTTGTCTGTCATTGCTTCTATAGAAGCAGTATAATGCAGCATTTTGATTAATATAATAAAGGACTCTGATGTGTGGTCATGAAAAGGTTTTCATTTTTAGAAATTTGGCAAAAAGCTGTAAATACAAAACCTAATCAAAAAAATAACTACTTAACTAGACATATAAAAGTATCTCATGCCGCATATTTTGATAGTTATCCCTAATTAAAAGTTTATTTTACTTCCTTGAGATTCGAATCTAACCTGCCACAATAGCCTTAAAATAATAAAAACAAAAGAATCCGTTAACTAAGATAATATGCACAATTCTTACACTTAATAAAAAGTTACAGCAAAAATCCAGGCTTAAAGTAAACGTTAAATAAAGAACATCAGACTTAAAAGTTTAATTTTACTTCCTTGAGATTTGAATCTAACCTGCCACAACAGCCTTTGAATAATAAAAACAAAAGAATCCGTTAACTAAAATAATATGCACAATGCTTACACTTAATAAAAAGTTACAGCAAAAATCCGAGCTTGAAGTAAACGTTAAATAAAGAACATCAGACTTAAAAGTTTAATTTTACTTCCTTGAGATTTGAATCTATCCTGCCATAATAGCCTTAAAATAATAAAAACAAAAGAATCCGTTAACTAAGATAATATGCACAATGCTTACACTTAATAAAAAGTTACAGCAAAAATCCGAGCTTGAAGTAAACGTTAAATAAAGAACATCAGACTTAAAAGTTTAATTTTACTTCCTTGAGATTTGAATCTAACCTGCCACAATAGCCTTAAAATAATAAAAACAAAAGAATCCGTTAACTAAGATAATATGCACAATGCTTACACTTAATAAAAAGTTACAGCAAAAATCCGAGCTTGAAGTAAACGTTAAATAAAGAACATCAAAGACATAAAGTAATGAGTACAAAGTATAATTACCATTTTGCATAGCGACGCTCTTGTCTTCAACGCGACTGACGTAACAACAAAGCTCGTCTTGTCTCTCGGCGTTCTCAATGAGCTCGGCCTCTACGCTGAAGCCCCACATTTGCTCCAAAGTTGTGCGTTGCAGTTCTACTTGGTATAAGATCTTCGCGCAAACTTCCACTACCTCGTGTGTGTGCAACTGTATAATTGAAAAATTATGTATTAAAATTGCATATGTATTTGAGATTGGATTTTGATTACGTTACATAAATTTTAAAACTAATTATCGTAATATACTTAAAAATAATATTATTAGGATTAAGCTATACCTCATGTTTAAGTACATATTACTTTCTTACTAAACTCTGTCTTTAATTTTTTTTTATTGTTTTTTTTTTTTATTGATAAAAACTTGGCAACTCGCGGCACTCCGATACATGGATAAATTAACCACAATATACATTTTTTAATGTGACAAACACTTATAGGCAAACATAACATATACAAAGAGATAATACAAATATTAAATTGACTAACTAAACTTCGTTTTGATCTGTTAGGCACGGTGCCTTTATAGCATGGGAGAGTATTGTGCGGTATTTTTATGATAAATAAATCTGAATGTACCAAGTTCTATGCAATAAATGACTTATTATTATTATTTATTATTGTAAATAATTCATAAAAGGTACGAATTCCGACCGACGAATTTCGATAGTCAAACATGTTGACTCATAGATGTTTATTTTGTATATGACAAACGGAAATAGAAACTGCATATGGCGAAACTTTTCTGAGCGCTTCTACGTTCGATTTATTTTCATAACATTTTTCATTTATTGAATTCATGGCTCGGTAAAATATTGAAAGCTTCAAAAGTGCGAACTAAAAGTACTTTAATTATATCTAAGTAACCATTGAAACTAATAATCTCCATCGAGCTTGCAAAAGTAAAAATGGGTATTAAAATTTGCACTGTCAGACCTTAGTTGGAATACCGTTTCAAGTTTTGTTTTACTTTCATCACTGAATCTGCTATAATTAATAATCTTATTAGATTATTTTTTAGAAACAAAGGAAAGTTATTAAGTCTAATTAAATTACGACCTTGCTTAATTAAAACAGGTTCGTTTATTCAAATTATCAAGTAATAAGGGAATGCTTTAAAAAAACAATTTAATTCACATTTTCTTTATAAAATAAATCACCCCGTTGAGGTTTGTGGAGTACAAAGGAGTATCATTAACTAAATTACTGGGCGTGTTCTTTAAAACAACGACTGAAGACATCTTAAATAATGGTCTATCAGAGTCTTCTAAAAACCTCTATGAAAGTGTTCCTTTATTTGATAATATAATATACAATAATAATATATTTAAACATATTTTTTTTGCCGGATAGATGCATGACAGAAAACCATACCATCAATATAACATAGAGTATTTATTTCTGGAAAATAAATAATGTTTCTTACGCTGAAGAATATTTTTTTATTACATTAAGAATATCTTCTTATATATAAAATTCTCGTGTCACAATGTTAGTCTGCATACTCCTCCGAAACGGCTTGACCGATTCCTCTGAAATTTGGTAAGCATATTGGGTAGGTCTGAGAATCGGCTAACATCTATTTTTCACACCCCTAAATAATAAGGGTGGTCCACCCCTCAATTTTTTTTTTTCATTTTTTTGACAAAATTTTTTTTTTATTTTTTTATGATACGATATTCAAAAATACATACAACTCTAAGTTTTTGCCCTTCTATCACCAACCCCTATTTTTTATTATAAATGATATACGAGTACATGGCAAAACGACGTTTGCCGGATCAGCTAGTATAATATAAAATAATAAAAGATACGGTCAAATACGTTTGAGATTTATTTAAATATTGCGATACATGAATCTATTTAAAAAAATATCTTCTAATCGAATAAAAGTCAACGATAATTCTTTTAATTTTGAAACTAGGCAAGGACGATTGAACAGAAATCCGCGGATGGTGTAATATAGATAAATTATAAATTTTTGCAATGTTTGTTAATATTAAAGAAAAAAAAACTAACTTTTAAAGACACTTTTAAATCGAAGCATATTTATTTATTGAAATGTTAAATAATGTTATTTACAGTTAAAAATGTTTAAATTATTGGTTTCGATTAAAAAAAAATCTTTAATAGCATGGCATTAATAATGAAGTTCGTGGCCTGGGCCGCATACCGCATACTATTGTATTTCTATTTATTTTATTGAAATATTTATGGTTAAGCTAACACAGTTTCAGTACTTACATAAGTCTCAATAAGATCAGAACGATGTGGCACAAAGTAGTTATGGTCCTCCATATCACGTCGTTTCTTAACCCTCACAAAGTGTTCCAGCGCGTTAAGAGAACGGCGCACACAAGCAGAGGCAAGGAACTCCTCAACTGTCATTCCTTCACGAACACCAACGGTTGCGGTAGTTCCTTCAGGTAATGACACCCGTACTGCAGCCTCACCCTCTTCACGGGACATCTACAGTTAGATAATTATGATAAATTTATGTATGCGTACATAAAACAGAAGTTTAATGAACAACCGTTTTTGTTTATTTTGGGTTCAAAGATACTTATTTCTCAAAGAATTACATTCACTTAGTGAGAAATTTTAGAGGGAATGTACATCGTATTGAAAATATTTAAAAGTAAGCTATATAAAATAAAAATATTAGTTGCTAAGAATATGTATAAATACTTTTTTTTAAAAGTGCAGGTAGGTCGCATCGATGTTATAACACGCATTGTGTGACTATCTAATGAATAATAATAATTTCTTAGACGCTCGTTCACAGATATAAATAAATGGTAGAAGTAAATTTAATAACGTATTTTTTAACCATCTTTCTAAAAAGTTGTAAGTAATGTTTAACAATGTAAGCTGTGTGTAACTTAAAGTCAAAGTCAAAATCATTTCCTATTCATTTATGGTAATACAATGTACACTTATGAACGTCAAAAAAGAAATACACATTAAATGCTAAATGCTTCTAATTTTACATTTCATCTAGTTCTCAAATCAATAGCGTAGAGCGGACGAGAAGAACTGACAATAAACTCTCCGCCACTCACACATTTACACCATGTTCCACATGACATCTATAGTAATTAATAATAAAAACCAAAGATTTGTCCTCTATCAGCAGTAGGCATGGTAAAATAAACAAAATCGAAATCGGAAAGTAGGTAATTTATATTTATAGATATATCAAGATAATTGTACTTGGATGAAATTTAAGTTGTTGCCGTTAATAGATTAGCCAGATAAAATCTTTAATATAATCAGTATCAGTATACTAATAAGTATGATGGTGGTACATAAAAAGGAGGAAAAGTGTTCAAGGCTTTCTAATTTTAATAAAATGTAAAATAACACGATACTTGAAAATGGAGTGAATATTAAAGAAATCCTATGTATTAGTCTTACATAACCATTTATATAGAATCTGTGTAATGAACTAATCGCCTTGTTTCGTGACGATACATATTAGGAGTTCCTTCAATATTGAGAAGCCTACTTGAGTATTTCTGGTTAACTTTGAGTGCTTTTCACGCTTCATTGAACTCGTGTTTCGAACTTCACAGTAATAAGTTTAGTATCGTGTCGTTAAAAATGGCTTAATTTTCGAATGATAAAATGAGAATTGTGTTCTTAAGCTAAGGAACTCGTGTTACTTTCAGTTTTTAATGTCATGTTTTAATTAGGTCAACGTTATGTTTATGAGAAATAGCTAAAGAAAAAAGAGAAATACTATTCAATATTATATTTCAGTGTAATTTATATAACAGATTTTGTGTTACTAAAATTACGATTATTTGGAAATAGCAGCAGTATAAGTTGTCATCATTGCTCGCGATATAAAAGATTTTCGCACCACTATTTTATAGGTAAAAAAAGAAAAAACACCTTTTCAGCTTTTTGCGTCTTCATAATGTGGAAGGATTAATCCTGAGAAATTCGGGTCGACCGTCTAACAATATTATGAAGTAGAATTACAATACAAATTTAAAATAAATTCGTCTAAAACGATTTATTATAAACACGCTAATAAAAATTGAAACTAACAAACATTTTACTTAAATTCATATAACAAAGTTAGCTAGTACATTGTTGTAATTCAAGTAATGAATTGCCGCTTTGTATCAAATTTAGTTTACATACCCTCACTTTCACACCATCACATTGCATCACATCACAACAAAGTCAAATTGGGTATTACTTATTTAAATGTATTTAATCATTTTAAATGTATTTAAAATGTTTGAACCTTTTTGTATTATTGTATTCCATCTTTGGGTACCCTTTAGTATAATAGTTTTTTGTTATATATAACTTATGTTAACTGTAGGATGTTGAAATAAATAAATTGCGATAGGAGACCACTTATTTAAATGTGTAGATGCTAAGGTAAACATTTCATTAAGTGGAATGGAAAAATCATACCGGTCAGTGTGATTTTTTTAACATGCAATTAAAAACATATATTAAAATTTATTTTCATATGCAATAAAATGTTTAAGTTAATGACGAATTTATATGTGGGAACTAAACACTATTGAACAGAATGACGCTGATGGCATACATCGCAACACTGGTACAAACAAATGAATATGAAAGAGGAAGGCGATGGTTTCTTGAACAAAAGATGCCACACGGGACTTTGTCTGTACTTAGTCTAATCTACCATTACTCATTTACCCGTTATTATAACTTAGCCTAGATGAAAACCTTACCTGCATAGACCGCCGGCTGGAGCCCGAATTAGATCTTGACAGATTAGGCGCCCTTCGCTTAGTAGCCCCTCTGCCCGCGAGCAAATTGTTGAGCAAAGATGGGGAACGGGCGCAGATAAACGCATGGAAGGACGACACGGTGAACACACCCAATTTGTTCAATGTGCTCTTTGTGCCCCGGGAAACGTGTGTAAGCAGAGACTGCAACAATTCCATTCGTAACTAATAAAACTCAACTCAAACAAAACCCGCTTGTTGGCTATTTACATTTAAATGTCCTTTGATTTAAATCTGAATGTTTAAATATTATCTGCTCATAAATTGCTTCCGGGTAAAGTTAATTTCCGTGAACTAAGTAGAAGAGTTGCCTATTTCTCCTAGCATGAAATTTCTGCTTTGTGTGATTTGAATTCCTTGTGTCGAACAACGTATCAAAAATAACGAACTACTGAAAATCCTTAAAGGAAATGAGGTAAACTTAATTATTATTCAAAAAATATTAGTTTAGGATAAGTGGGATTTAGTTAAATATAAGTATTGTTTAATTAATAAGGTTTAATTTTCGACTTAAAAAGATCTTACGTGAATAAGTTTCGCATAGCTATTTTTCTTAAAACATTTTGTTATATCTAACTAAAACGTAAATCGAAGTAAAACAACACATAATGTATGTTACTCTATTGAATTTTTGACACGGGTCTGATCAACGTAATATTTCACAGGCGTGGGTCGATCAGTTGATGTGTTCACTGATTTCGACGTATATTCACACTGTCAACACTTGTTAATATCGGCCCTTAAAATTTTCCATGCCACATAATCTATTATTATTTGCAAACTCGTGCTTTTCATTATTCTAAAGCACAAATCGATATTCTCATTAAGGCAGCGCAGAAATAATTCATGACGCACCAATAAATTACGATTACGACTATTGAAATACAGTGGAAATATTGGATTATTGTTTTACCTAATTAATTGGTTTCGTTGATAAAAAATGTAATCAACTAGCTTTTTGTGAGTGAAATCCTTTTAAAATTATTTGCATTTGAAATCAGAATTCTTTGTTTCAGAAATATGGGTTATTCTTTAATAAATTTCGTAAAAGTATAAATAACGTAACGCATAGAACATACCTTAGGGTTTGGAAGCTCGCCACTTTGCAGACTGGCCATATAACATCTAAGTCGGAATTGTTCGCAATGCAGTCGTTCAAGATTTTCCTCCCATTGTAGCATTTGCACTGCCAACTGAGCTCTTGTTTCCGGGTCAGATACCACCGACTGTTGTAGATCTGCCATGTGTTTCAATTTGTGATCCTACAATGTGTATGTTAGAATATGAATATATATTGTTTATTTGTATGAGATATTATAGACAACGAATGTTGGTATTAAGACTAAAATTAATGTAACCATAAATCTCTCACATTTTAAAATACAATATATAAATATGTAGTATAGAAATAATAACGCAGAGCACATATATTGTTTTATTTCGTCTTGTAATTTTAGTGCGTAAAATATTATTAGTTTTAGTTTACTAAATTTAATAAATTACTTAACAGTCTGTATGATTTCGCAATATTGCGCTGGTTTTATTTAGTTTATCCTTGAAACTAGCAAATAAAAGGACACTAAGGAACTCATAAATTGCACGCATTCCCACAAATGTACGAAAGTGTAACTTATGATGGGCCTTTCCGTATGAAGCTTCCTGTGGTTGATGAAACGCTTGTGATAATTTATAACCCTTAGTAAAATAGACGAAAAATATATATAACAATAAAAATATTTTTTTAAAACTTGTAACATATATAATTAAACTTAATCTATCATTCATACCTACGGCTCGTTTATCTGCTACTTTTAATCGTCCAGTGAATAGGCTATCTCGCTCTTACAACTTAATGACAAATTGATGAAAATATTAATGTGTTTTACAGCAGTCTACCAACTTACCGTAACTTTGTTTTGCAGGCTCTTAATGTGGTTTAAGTTTTCATTTAGTTTTGTTTATTTCTGTTCTTGTTATTTTTTAATCTTTTTAGTTTTAGTTACTATTATTAATTTGTAATGTTTAGTTATTATCATTATTATTATTTTTTTGTTTTATTTTATTTAGTGGTTGTTTGTTTAATTCTTTCCTTTGATAGATTTCTTATGTTCTATTGTAATTGATGTGTATGTGTGTTAAATTTGTGATGTCATATTTTCTTGCATATTTAGGCATACATTAGAATGTATAAATAAATAAATAAATCCATGGAGTATGGTGTATTTTAATAAAAATCTGGATGTACATATGTCCGAAATAAAAAAAAATCAAGGAAAGTTGATAATCTATTTTTTTCCTTATATTATGATTAACGTAAAAATCTTCGGATTCTTCTTTATAAAATTACAATATTAACGATTAATATAAGTGGATGAATAATTTAAAAAAATCCTTGGATCATTAGGGATGTTTACTAAGAAAAAATAGTATGATAAATTCAAGGAGACCTCAAAGTTTAGTAGAGCACATGGCATCCGTGCCATGAATAATAATGAAGGCGAGCCTACCTGTGCGTGAATACAAACGTAAAACAAATTCTTATCAAAATCACGTTGACGATTTTATAGAACATTATTGATTCCTAGGAATTAATTTTAGCAGTTGAATTTTATAATGATCTACAATTGTTTTTTTTAATTGGGTATTTGTCCACTGTTTTCAATTCTTTAAAGATTTTTTCTTTAAAGAAGAACGTTTTCAAAGATTTATTGACTATTTCACGATTTAAAAGTTCCCTAATATTTAGGCCCAAAAATACCAAAATCAAGTTGTACGGGAAAATAATCGCGTGATGCAAGGTGCGGAATTTCTACGTATAAATAACTTTAAGCCTTATACTTGATTTCTTCGCCGGAATTTACATCTATATCTCAATGGTATTTTCGTATTTGGAAAACTAAAAACTTTAACATTCATAATTATTAAATAACAACTTGCAAATACGAAATTAAATCCCCCTCAGTTAATAAGTTATGGAGTATCGTTAGTGGTTTCTTTGTGGAAATTCAATGCATGTTATATAATTATTCTCGGGGCGATCAGCAAAGGCCGCAAATGCTTAAGTGGCGGTCGCCCGGTGCGGGTTACATATTGGCACAATTTCCACGCGGAACATTGCGAACCGCGTAACATTACCACATATTACGAATTTCTATTAGCTAATAGAACATGTTTAGTGGTTTTATAATTAAAATATCCACTTGTTGTAATTAGTATAGTTGTAATGTGTGATTTAGCTTATTTTTCTTAAATCATACGATTAGGAACGTAAGATATATTAAATGTTCGAGGGTTTGTAATAATCCAGAAGTTTCGAAACATATTTAGATTTACTTTAAACACAGCAACGTAGAATAGCTCAAATAATAATCGAATAGCTAAAATCGTGGTTCACATCAGCAACTCTTATTTCTAAAATAGCTATTATTCCTAAGTCTTAGAGACTAAACGTAAACAACGACAATAGTTTATGGAGGCAGTTAGGGATTCATGTCAGTCAAACAATACTTCTGTTGGTTCAGGCCGAAGCTGTGTGCACTTAGGGTCGCATAATAACTCAGTATCTGCATTGTGTTCAACACTCCGTTGTGCAAGGCTGCACTGAAACCGACTAATGCACCGTGATTTCTTTAATTATTCAAAGCGACGCCTATACAAAATAGGTTATTCTCAGGTCATTTCATAAAGCTAAATTCATTCAGGTCAAAAAAGGTACACACCGATTCTATGGCTTTTTCGAGGCGGTAAATTTCCTCTTGAAGTAGATGAAGCGTGCCGGTCTTGCCTCGGTGGCGAGCGAACGCCGCAGCGCATGCACTATGTATGCTATTCACCCAGTTTTCGAGCTCCACCTAGGAAAATACAACAAAATGAAAACAACGTTTTGTGCCGAACTCGCGTTACATTCCGTTCACATACCTGGCACGGAGCTTGGAATAGATATGCGTCACCGAATGCAGTGCTCAAGCAGAATATGTAATCGCGTTTTGGATGCTCTGGTATGGGTTGCATAATTGCTCCGTCGACGATTATAAGGTGTTTAGGGGCAGCTTCCACGGATCGCCCCTCGCGTGAATCGCAGGGGTAGAATAGCAAAGTGGTGCCTTTGAGGCAGACCCAATATCCTTTCCAGCCTCGTTTCCGGGCCAGCTCGATTTGATGTTTCTTCCGTAACAGCCACTTTTTGACGCTCAAAAATCTGTAAGCAATTTCAGTATTGAATATTCAAAGGCTTCCTAGAATGATGGCAGTGTTTGTTTGAATTCACAATGACATATCCAATATCAAAGAGTCTATTTTAATTGATGTCGTGTACAGTTAAATTAAGTTACACGAATTTATTCTTGCATCATATAAAAATTCATTACATTTTATGTACGCTTAACGCCAGGCTAAATTGGGTAAAAAGGAACTTATAAAAAAGGACGCCTTCCGTGAAATTCAATTTTAAATACATCCACCAATTTTAAAATATGAGTATATGTTAAAAAGTATTTTCACATCGCGTGAAGTTTTAAAACAGGTCTGCCTACATCAAAAATACTCTTTTGAAAGTTAGTCAGTTTAAAATTATCGAAAAAATGTGTCCTGTCTTCAGGCTCAACGCGTATTCTTTTGAATGGGTCACGGCTAAGATTTCCCTCCGGTCATTTGGGATTCATGGAACAGGAATTGTAGCCTCAAGAAATATAAAGGATCCCGACGGCTTTAAGAAACTCGTCAACTCTTTACGAAATCACTTTCTTTTGTAGTTTTTCCTCCTTATACCAATATATTTAAGACTTGAACTCTTAAGAAAGTCATCTTTCGCTCTTATAACGATCGCCTACATATATACTTGAAAATATTGTTGACTATATTTACTATGAAAAGTTTTGCGAACTTGTTTAAAGCATTTTTGCTGAAGGAGAGTTATTTATTATTTTACTAGTTCACTGTTCTAAAATCTTACTTCACAGGGATTCAATTTAAACAGATAAGTTTTTTCCATTGATCTAATCAAGATGTAGTTTTGCTTTACAGTTTTATTTTAATTTCCCTGAAGTAAGACTTATAACTTAACTTTTAAAAATTATCCAACTCGTAATAATTATATTTAAATCGTTAGTAATAGATAATAACTCATGGTTATTTCCTTTGTTGTAATATAATAAATAAGATAAAATAATAATAAATAAGATTAAAATTGTGGATCAAATGGTATAATGTCCTAGCCCCTTTAATGGTTTTAATCACAGCTCGAAAATTGTGTAATTGTCACAAACACTTTTACTTGATAATAATTTATATTTTACGATGACGAAAGTCTAAGGTACAGTCTACCTATAGTCTACGAAATAGTGGTCGCATGAAATTTTAGTACTCACCCAGCTTTTCTCACAGCACCAGTGCAATTGAAAGAGGCAGCTGCAGCACCAGTTTGTTTTCCCTTGTACGGTGAATTCATTGCGCTCTCACCAGGATCCTCTTCATCAGACACAGCCGTCGTCAATGACATGCGATCATCGTCGGATATCTAGATTGATATAACATTTTATTAATACATACACCTTAAGAACCTTTTAGTATATTAGATTTAATCATATGTTAAATCTCTTAGAACAGATATTGGGGTATTATTCTATGTTTTTTTTTCCTTTTGTGATATGACCGACAGTTACAAGTTATTACACTTAGCTATAATAATTCCCTTATAATTGATATGAGGGATACACTATCAAAACACTTTTATTTGCACGATAAACCAAACATCAAAAAGACATTATAATTTACTTACGTTGAGTGTTATACACTTTAATGTTTTAATCAAACATACCAATATAAGACTGTACTTACCATTTATATACCAAAATTTTGTAGTATTTTCTATATTTAGATGACTATATTACTTGGTAGGTATCGCATTGGATGCTAACTAAAAATATAGATGTGTATAATGTTGTGGTCATGATTGGTTTTTTTTATTAACCCAATACGCAAAATTCATTTATTCAGTTGAATCACATAATCACTTTGAATTGTCAACTTTACCGCCTGTTCGGAATCGCGAACAGCACACAAGGAGTAAGGCAAGAACCTCGGGCTTGTTTTTTTTTGATCGTCTTAAGTTATTTACAATGCTTATATTAGTCAAAGTTAAATTAAATAGCTGGAGCAAATTATTTTTAATTATAAGTTTCCTTATCTTCTAGGTAATCCAATATTTTATAATAAGCTTTCCTAGAGTGACGATAATAATTTTATTAAATTTATTATTTGACAAGTTTACACATCATGATTTATTAACTTCATGGAGCCTAGTTGTAGGAACAGCGAATTTGTTCTTATTTTTAGTGTTATAATTATGATTGTCACAATTTTTGAAGTGAAACTTCTTTAGGGTAAAAGTTTTACGGATGAAACGCAATAAAAATAATATTAGTACGTCACGAAGATGTACAGCGTTTTTGTCGAACAAAAGGGAGAGAGCGATTGAGACCGATTGAGAGAGAGTTAAAAAGGCGGAAAAGGAATTACCTCATAAAAATTCTATTTATAAAATGAAATTTTTTTAAAGAGAATTTATGAAATATTAGTATTTTATATTTTGTGCAAAATAATTTTTTGAAATTCACGAATTATAAATTAAAATGCCACGTGTTTTTATTATTGAAAAATATAATTTGTATTAATTTTCGACACTTAATATTTTAAATAATGAACAAGTTACTTCTGTCATGTGTACTTTGTACGCACGCACTTTTTTCAAACAAGTGTATGTTTTTTATGTGCATACAATAGTACCTCCTATCCTATTTATATATAAAATAAGACGACATCGGTACATCAGGTTAAGGTACCGTTAGAAAAGCTTTTACGAACGTATGCAAATAGAATTGCAAGCTGTAAATCGAGTGTTAGACTGCTGTGCAAACGACACTAAAATATAGCAAAGAATACTTCGTTGTCGAGTTGAGTTTACACAGTGCTTAACAAATTTACGGATTTTACTTTAATCCTGAGAGAGATGGGGCACGTTAAGGGAACGTTCTATTTATATATATTATTAGAAGACTACTAGCTGACCCGGCAAACGTTTGTTTTGCCATGTATATTATTTCAGGGAAACATTTTTTCCTAGAAATAATTTTTAACATAAAAAATAGGAGTTGATTGTAGAGGGGTGAAAATTAGGGGTTGTATGTATTTTTGTATCTTGTTTCATAAAAAAAAAAAAAAATCTAATAAATAATTTTTTTTTGTGGCCTGGACATCACTTAGGGGTTTGAAAGATAAAATATGAATTTATGAATAAAAAGTATCTAACGATTCGCACGTCTTATTATTGCAATTCTTCAATTCAAGACCCTCAATTAATTCGCGATTCATTCTCAACTATAATTCCATAACAGTAGCCGATTCTCTGACGTACTGAATATGCATTAAAAAATTCATAAGAATCGGTCGAGCCGTTTCGGAGAAGTATGGGAACGAACATTTTGACACTAGAATTTTATGGAGACAGGAGAATTTATGCAATATTTTCGTAACATATTTTATTTATTACAGAATTATAACATTTGTAACAATTGAAATTAAATCATACAAAATACGTGGCTAAACTCTAAAGGGGCATTAAGATTTTTATTACTGCCACGATCAACATACCTCAAAGAAAATTACATTCGCTTTAAAGAGAAAGAAATTTCCAACCCTCGCTGAATACGTACTTGGAAATAATTTTTAATGTTGTAAATTGCGAAGACGGAAGGTAGATGTACCTATAGCTATTCCTTGGAACTAGTTACACCAGAGTTATTTATACCTAACCCAATTTGTAGCCGTGCCCTCGTTTCCAGGATTAAATTGTTTGATCCCTGTTCTACAGCAATTTTATAGAAAAATTGTCGTTTGGTACTTGTTAGCTGTATGTAGAAATGTTGCATCAACTAAAATTCCTTAGAGTATCGTATGTACTTATATTTATATGTTCGCAGAGTGAATTCACAGTAGCGATATTGTGTATATTATGTGTTTAATATTATATATGTACCTACTTTATTATATTTTATTTAATGTTTCTCGACATTATCGTATTGGCATAGTCTGTAAGGATAATGTATGTATTTCTGTAATAAATAAATAAATAAATGTATATGCTAGAGATGAATTCTCGCCAACCTGAGCTGGTCTAGGGCAAAGGCAAACCATGATGAGAAGCCCCAACGGCACATACACTTCTAACATGTTTTCTGATGAATATCTAAGACAAGACAATGTTTAAAGATATCCTTTAGCAGAGGAAGAATAGATGTTGTTTGATGATTTAAACTGTCTTTTGTTTGCGTAAGTTCCACACATTTAAATAGCACTTCTCTTTTCATGAAATTATTCATTCTGTATTCGGACCATGACTTTTCTTTGCAGTGCACATTCTAGCTACGTGCGCTTGGAAGGACAAATAATGTATTTAGCGACAACCAGTTACATATATAGCTATTGGACAAGTTCTCGATCTATTATTAACTATCATCATATGCCAATAACAAACCCTCGCGAAACTGAACTAAGATCGAGCAGTTTGTTATAAAAAATATTGATCGATTCTAAATTGTTTTTGGTTATGAAAGATTTCAAAAATTTCCCGGCAATTTTTCGGTTTTATTTCTCTTTAAAAACAACATATACAATCCTCTTGGTCATACACAGAATTTTAATTAAAACACGACCAATTAGAGAGTTATACAATTTTTACTGTGCAGCAAGAAATATTGTTAAGCAAATGTAAGTGTAAGCGATGGACATGAAATTTAGAATACAAAAATCCGCTGTTTTTCTACCTATTTATTTTCATTATTTTAATTTATTGTATATTTATGCATAAAGTGTTAGTAAATATATAAAAACGTTTGCAGTGCTTTGTGGCGCATGCCCATGGTAGCGTACTCGGCTCAATGGCACTTCACGTTGCCACCGGCGCTCTCCGCTCTTTTCTCTAAAAATTCCATATTGTATAACAAATTTGATATATACCTAATTGAGAACACAGTTCAACAAGATCTTCACACAAAAGATTGAATATAGGGCGTCTTTGTAGAGACTGCGAATAAAAATGAAGTTGGATAATATGGTGGGCATTAAGGCAGCGTCTAAGTGCAATTAGATTAAACGAACACGTCTTTTATAGTTATTGCTATGCATATAAGTCTGCTTTTACAAGAAAGCTGATTTGCTTATTATTGTAATAAAACTTGTGGGAAGAATCTAAGATTAAAAATAAATGATTCGATTATCTGTATAGTATGTCGTTTTAATGAAGTTCTACTGGTTAGAATAAAATAAAATGTAAATTGGTTTTATGGTTCAAGTGTGGCACAAACTATAAAATCGCTCCGTTTAGCGATATACGGCATTTTTTTATAGGTATACGTAGAATAAGGAGGAATAATTGAAAATCTCTTTCAATAAAAGCCACAGCATTTCGCATAGAATGTTAAAGTTACCTTGACACATGAGTAAAAGGACAATTTTTTTTTGTGTTATTTAATTATTTTTGTTTATGCTGGTCTCTAAAGTCAAATCGAAACATTTCTTGTTTAAAATTTAGTTACTAATACAATACGATTTCTTATACAACATATATAATCATCTAACATCATCATATATAAGGCCGGCAACGCACTTGCGAGCCTTCTGGCAATGTGAGTGTCCATGGGCGGCGGTATCACTTAACATCGGGTAAGCCTCCTGCCCGTTTGCCTCCTATTACTACTTATAAGTAAAACGTTGGAATTGTCTTCAACATTATAGTATACTATAATGTAGAAAAACGAAAACATCACATTTAATTTGTTACACTTTAACGAGTTAACTTGAAAAACGTGCTGCAAATGAATTAAGAGTTTGCAGGCAAATTCGTTTTATGAAAGTAATTAGTAGCAACACAGAATTTAATTTATAACTATACTTTAAACTTATTAATCTTCTTAGTGAAGACGGGAGAACTAAGACCCTATTTGAATTACTCAATTTAAGCCCAGGTGGAAAACAGTTTAATATTATGAGACCTTATGTATATAGAATTTATATACTTGCAGTTCAGTGCCTACGTGAAATATACTTTATCTACGAGGAGTGCGCGGTTCTTGTACCACAGGAACGTTTATTTATTTTAAGTATTTAAGGCAAAACAGTATAACATCAAAGAGTGCCACAATACACACAAAATATTGCCACAAAATATTATAAAAAAATCATTGCAAAAGCTTTTGATCAGCGAAGCCATATTCAAAGAAATGTCTTTGGCTTGCTTTAAGATAAACTGTATAAAGTCTCATAAATTACAAGTATTTAATCATTATCTAATCAATTTTATCTATATATTCTATAATATCTCTTAATTATATATTAAAATTGGCGCCTGGTCGATAGTACCGGTGGCTCCAGAGCTGGTACTTTCCTCGCTCATATAAGTATCGCAATACAGCGAGGAAATGCTACCTTAAAGGTACACTGCAACAGGGACCAAACTTTTTAAATTTGTTTAATTTTCTTTTTATTAATGTTTAATTATTATTTTTATGACTAAGCAGGTTAAGAAATGTAAATACTGCGTATTTGATTATAATAATATAAAAACTTAACAATTCGCACAGCCCGGACATACAACGACCAATATTTAAGCTTTGACTTATTTAAGCTATCGCGGAATATGGTTAAAAAGAGTATTAAGAATATCAATAGTGCGAAAGCATTATGAGCATACCCCACATACACACCTTCACGTACTTATCCTCACTTTTACACCATCACACAACACAGCCAAATTAGGTACCACTTATTGAATAATTTTTATTGTTTGTTTCCTTTTGTTAATTTTTGAACCTTTTTGTATTTAAACATTATGTATTCCATCTCTGGCTATATTTTCAGTGTAATTGTTTGTTATTAGGTATATATCATTTTTCAGCTGTAGGATTACGAAATAAATAAATTCTCATATACAACATTTCCCTAACTATAAAGCATGAAATTAATGAATATTCAACTTCACTTAAATACCTAACGCTAAATATTTAAGCTCAACGTTGATTCGTACCTTAAGAATAGACATTTAATGCAAATTGAGACTCTTCTGCAATGCCACAGAGTATAAAAGGCCTCATTAGTAAAAAAGGAAATTGCAGCTTCTCACGAACGTTGAATAAGGCCACCGTTACCATAGATTTACTCTTATTTATCTCTTATTACTTTAACATGAAATCACATACAAATGTATGATATGAATAACAGGATATGTTTAGAGTCGTGTTAGCATTTAAAAGGATGTTTTGAATGTGACCCGCTTTCCCGGTTTAAAGGATTTTCACATGACTACGATGTTTAATGGGGCTAAACTTTTCATCATTTAAATTGAGTATAATAGTTACTTTTTAAATCGCTTTGTTTAGGGTTTCAATGTCCCTACGTATATGATATGGAAGGTTTTTAATGCAACTCATTTTTATTTATTTTATTTTAAGCCTTATCTTAATTTCCTAATACAAATATATCAAGTTATCTCATGTGTTAGTGAATAATTTTTACAGTTAGTAAGTATCAGGAACCCTCTCCGGTAAAGGCCGCCTCCAAGGCTTGCCATCTTTCTCTATCCCGAGCTATTTGGACCCAGTGAGGACCCGCGATTTTTTTGATGTCATCATCCCATCGAGCGTAGGGTCTGCCTCTGTTTTTTTTTCATTGCTTGTTTTGTGTGGTATGATGATGATGTCCTTGGAGGGTTTTGGTCATAGTCTTCCCGGTGACCAGCCGGGTTGGAAGAATAGTTGGGGGAGTGTGTTTATTATACTTTTGTTACTTTTGTTTCTTTTGTTTCTGACCGCCGGTATACAATAATTGCTATTGCTGAGTTTTTGTTGGGAGTGTTGAATGCTCGTGAGTCGGCCTCTCATCACGTCGAATGCATTTATTCTGTTATTTCTAGACGAGATTAGTGTTTGCTGTTTTCTTGTTGTAATAATTCTGCTTGCGGAGAGTTTGATTTATCTCTCTCCTCTTGTCTATGGCCCTTGATTCCCTTTGACAATAAGTTTATCATACTTTATGAACGCTATGTTTCCTTTCTGCCTTTCTTCCATTAGTTTGGGTTGCAAGGACTTCCGTATTTCCAAGGTTTCTTTTGAGTAGTCTTCTGTTATATATAATTCCTTTAATTTCTTTTTGTTCCTGATAATTTCTGCTTTTCAATCCGCTAACTAAAGAAAGGAGGGTAGGCCTAGGTTTTCCATTATTATTTTTTATGCCAATACGGTAGATTTTATTTATTTCATAATTTTCTAAGGTTATACCTAGTTCATCCAATATACATTTTTTAATGCACTCGATTAAATCCAACGTTGACTGTCCTTTCCGCCAAACCGTGGATTATTATATTATTGCTTCTCTTATCTCTTTCTAGATGCTCTATTTTCTTTTCCAGCTTTTCTACTTTACTTTTCAATATTTGGTTTTCTTCGAGGACAGGTCTTAGTTTTTCCTCCATTTTATCAAGTATTGTGTTCGTTAGTTGGGTTGTTTGGTTCTGCAATTCCAACTTCATTTTGTCGAACAGTAATTGGAATTGGTCTTCCATAATTTTGTGTATAATAAAGCGCAATTAACTATATGTTTTGCCAATTTTATTTTTTCCTACAGTCCTCTGTGAAAAGCCAGAGGATAACGCGATGATTAGGTTTTAGTGCCACACAGTCACCTTGTTTTTGATAAGGGTGTAATGTTAATGTGAAGATTGTCTATCAAATTTGTTTTTACTTTTTATTTCTTTCCTTCTGTAAAATGTTTTGCGGGTTTTTCATGCAGCGTTCTGTTCAGTGCGCAACTGTGCACATGTCGTAACTCGCGATACTCTGTACGTATTCTCCGTTTCGTTAGATCGATCCGGTATGAGTCATTGTCTTCTTTGTTCGAATAATGAATCACTTGTTGACGGCACTTTCACTTTAAAGCGATAACGAATTTTTGTTCTTTTAGACAGTCAGTTTATCACTTTATTACCGATCCGATATTTGAACTATTAAAAGTTTTCTTCAGGATTGCCTACTTATCGTTTTAATGCTATTTACAAGTTTTAAACATTGCTCACTTTTGAAATGTTTGTATGTTTTACTAGGTTTATATCGAAAATTAGTCTAATAAATCCTTCACAATCACTTGCACTGTCTATAAGCACTACTTTATAGTTTTTTGTACTCCGAATTCGCGAATATTCGTTTGTTGTATTTTTAATGATTTATTATAGCGGAGTACGACGTGACTGTGACGCACGCGGGGTCACCTGCCTCATAGTTTGCCTTAATTGTATAATAATCATAATGAAAATAGATAAAACATTCCGATGCTAAAAACTAGAGAAAGTGAAATAAATTTAATACCTTCTTCCTTATAAATAATGAAACAAATGAAAATAGTAATCCGGACAGTTTTGGCCCTGGTTAATAAACAACTAGGACCGCAGGTGTGGTAGTTAGGTAAGATTATCTCACATATCTCGATAGAATCGGTGTCCGATGCGACCATAGTAAGACAATAGACGCAAGATCGTGAAATCTACGTATACATGAGGGGCTGTTAACGCACTTCAACAACTCCGTGGACTGCTAACATTCAACCTTTTTTCCACCAATAAGTGTAACTGAAACCTAATATCAGTAAGTAAGCATGCATTTTTAATATGACCAGTGTTTAACTTGTGATTGTGATTTTATGGCAAGTTAACTTATGAGATGTAATTTTAAGTTTATGTATTTATTACTTAGCAATGGTTAAGAGTTATTCGTTCTGTAAGAGTATTTAACGCGTTCTTATATCTTTTTGTGTGTTTCAAATTGTAATACATGTTGTAATGTCTATTAGAAGCTCTTTAATTAAATAAATAAAATTACTTCATGCAGTTTACGCAGATGTGTTGAACGACTAAAAATGTTATATTTTATACGTACTAGTGTTACAAAATTAAAAATTTCATAAGCTAAAGTAGCTTTTTTTAATTTTACATAAGTTTCCTACGCGAGAACGTCGTAAGGCTACGCTTCAAAATATAAAGGCGTAGCACTTGCTCTACGTAAGTTGCTTTAATAAGCTACCATTTGAAAATATTAATTCTTAATTATGGTTAAAAAAAATGCAAGTACTGAAAAAGGTATTGTTTAAAATTATCATTTCCTTTTCCTACTCTATAATTATAGTAATAGTTAAGCAGTGTTGGCCTTGTGGCTTCAGCTTGCGATTCTCATCGTTGTCGTAGGTTCGATCCCCGGCTGTGCACCAATGGACTTTCTTTCTATGTGTGCCTTTAACATTCGATCGAACGGTGAAGGAAAACATCTTGAGGAAACCGGCTTGCCTTAGACGCAAAATGTCGACGCCGTGTTTCAGGCACAGGAGGCTGATCACCTACTTGCCTATTAGATTGACAAATGATCATGAAACAGATTCACAAATCTGAGGCAGTGACATCAAAAGGTTTTAGCGCCACTGACTATATTATTATAGTAGCCTCAATTATATATTAATATAACGTACAATGGACGTTAGTATTATACAGTGTATTTTAGATGTATTTAGGATGAACAAAGAGAGATTTTGGAGAATGACTGCGGCCCTTTGGTAACTCAAGAAGCACCACAAGAGAGATAGAGATTTAATTAGTACCTGGCATGTAATCAACTAGTTTTAACTAATTAATTTGAGACGCTATATATAGTTCGAAAACTTACCTTAGTTAAAAAGGCTTCATTGCAAGTTTGTGCCGTCCCCTTCCAATGATAATGCCGAAACCGGACGTTACCAAGCAACTTAGCACCTTGGAGAATAGAAACTTCATACACAATGCGTCGAATATTCAGGACGTCTGTGCGTTTTTTATATTTATTGAGTTTTCTGCGGCGAACTATGCGTTCATCGGGCTCAGAATATTCCCCGGTGCTAGTGAGACCTTCCTCAGCGGCCCAAGCACTCAACACGCCTTCAATAAAACTAAATAACTGTTGCACATTTGGTTCTAATTTACTAGGTATGTATAAGTACGGTGAAACAGTTTTTTGTGGTACTGTCACCTTCTCTTCAGGCTCATCTTCTGGTGGAGGAGCGGTATCGTGGTAGGGGCAGGTGTGTATTTTGTGATGATGGTGGTGGCGGTGATGATGGTGATGCCTTCCCTTTCGTTTCGCTCCTCTCGGAGCCGAGTCGTTATCGCCCTCTCCTTTATCACCGGTTTCTCCGCCACTGGAATGCGAGTCTCCGCTACGGTCTCGGCGGGGCTTGGGACGTCCATTCGAGGTCAATGCTACAAGTGCACCTGAAGCTAAACAACAGTGGTGTGCTACACAACAAAAGCGTGCATCTCCTTTATCGAGGCCCGTGTGCGATTTGTGGCAAAAGGATATATCGGGTATTCTGGCCCCGAGTGCGGCTAAATGCGCCCGATCGGCGCAAACTTGCATGAGGAGGTTCTCCCCAAAGTGGACTGTCTTGTGTCGGCGACGTCGCAGGTGCATCGCAGTGCCACTACCGGATAGGGAGGCGGGCGCGGAGGCTGAAGTGGGCTTAGCCCGATGCTCCGGCGCACGCACACACCGAGGCGGCGGCGGGCGGTGCGATTCCACCATCATTGGCAGGTGCGGCTTCAGCGGCCGGGTCGCGAACGTCACCTCATTACTACTAGCTAACGCTCTTCATTTTCGCTTCGTCTTAATTGTTTATACACTCCACATGCACATTATATGATGATTTAATTAAAGTAATATGCACTAAGTCATTTTAAACGTCCAATTAGTTACAAGCCTTTAAATATTAAATAAAATTATCGGATTGTAAATTAAAATTTTCCAGCCAGAAACTGACTGATTCATGCGGCGACATTGGACAATTACCTAGAATATTTTTCTAACACAATAATTGTGTAACGTGTAGTATATACATGGAAAGTTAAATTCTAGTAAATTCATTACTAGAGCTTTTAAAAATAAAGTAGCATTTTTAAAAGTGGTTAAGTGTAATTACAGAGATTTTCCAGCGATTGATTTTGATTGATCAGTGGGGCCTATTTTAAATCTTTTTCTATACTTCCTGCACATTTGCAAGCAACGACTAGTAAAAACTACGAATTCCTTTATTGCAAGAATTAGACTGTTTTAATTTTACTAACAGCCTGCGTTACCCCTGGGAAGTAGAACGCTATATGATACCCTCATTAAGTGACAAAATTTTATGATATTCTATAGAATAATTATTGTGTTTTAGGAACTTCGGAAGCATTAAACTCAGATATCTATGAATAATATGAAGGATGATTTTTTACACAAAGAAATATTTACCATAATAAACCCATAACTTAGTTAAATACAATGTAGCATTAAAAATAAGGTAATACCCTTATTTTCTTTTATAAGCATCGATCGTATATCGTATTATCGATAATAATATTTATTAATACTGAAAAAAATTTTAACAGGCTGAACGCGTCTATAACCTGAATAGGTTAAACCTATTCAAATTATGAATTCATATGGAAATAGATAAAACGCTGTATTTTTGTGTTTTTTTTTTCAAATGAAAGATGTTCTTATGCAACTGTCAACTTGTTAATTAATAAATTCAATTTCGTTAAATAAAAATATTCCTTTGTAGTGACATCATATTCACTCATAAATTAATATTGTACTTGTGTGTAGTAGTCATAACCGTTTGCTTTGCTTTAATATTTTTCATGTTCATTAGTCTAGATCGAACCAGTGTACTAAGCGCCCATAATAAATTAAATATATTTCTTTACTGAATTTTTATTAACAGTAAGACAAAGGCATCACTAACTTTGACTTCATCCGTCCTCCTTTAAAAAAAAAAATCCGTCCTACAAAGTTATTTACTATAATAAGTATAATATATAATATAAGTATAGGTAATATATTATTTTATTTCTGTTATTTAAAAAATCATTTCGGTATCTTCAGTTAATGCATGTTGTTTTAGTTATAAATATGTACCAGCGTTGATATAGAAAAATTTACTGAATAATGGAATAATTTTATCATACTAATAAACTCCTGCAATTAACCGTTTACTCCAAAATTACAATATAACAATTATTTCAGCCGGCGCTGTCCTCGCAGATACGAGGCTTAAAATGTAAATTTAAACATTAGCAGGTACAACAAAATTTTATTTCTTTAGTATGAAAATATATATTAAAATAATTTGTGTTAACATAAAAAGCTTTGACATATGAAATTCGGCGTAAACCTACAAATCATTTCAATTTAAAGGAATGCCTTTTTTAATTTTGACAGTGTCAAACACATTACTTTTGATACATAACTGGTGTATATATGAAACAATATTTTTTGTATTTTTCAATTGTAATTTCGTAATTAATGTAAATCATATCGTTTAATATATAATTGGAAGCACAGAAACGCATCAATAGACGTGATATCAGCATTAAATTACGCTGAAATTGTCTGAAAGAAATAAGGTCAATTCATATTCAACTAGTAGATTTTTGGCTGAATAAAATATAACTGAATTTATCTCAATTAATCGGATGCTCGGATGAAAATTTTTTTTTATCAACTCGGCCCATATCATTTGTTTTTATAACAAATATTCCTTATCATACAATATGTATTATTCCTACAAAATTTGTCTACTTTTTATTTTTAAAGTTATCAATTATTTAAAGTATATTTTTAGTATATACGGCGTTCTGCATTGCGCCAAATATAATTACATTGTATTTTTTTTTAAATAATAACAGAGTTCTGTTATACAAGCGGTTTCGATTTTTATGAAATACATTTCATCCTAACATAGATAATTAAAAATCAATAAAATATTTCTAATAAAATAAAAATTGTGACCGAACTCGTGCCCCACGAATAAATCAGTATTTTTAATTGTAGTCTGGTGCATCAATAATTACAAAGTAATTTACAATCCTGATGTTTTTGATAAAGCAATAAACCTGTACGGATGACGTTCTGTTACCGGGAGTAAAGGCGTAGGTACACATCACTAGCACATGTACAATTATATCTCAATCCATTGTATCAATAATAATAACCAATGTCGAAAAGTTTGTACCGCGATCGGGTGTAATTTTTTAGTTGATAAATAAATAACGTTATTGAGTTACATAACCGCACAACGGACACACGGAATCGCTCCAACGCCCAGGCGGTTCTCACTGCGACTGGATCCGGCACGCGTCGCAGAGGGAGGCTGCGTTCGTCAAACATCGTTTCGGCCCGAAACGATCGTAAGCGCTCGGATGCGCTCGGAGCAGGCGCGCCAGAGGGCGGGCGGGCGTCACCGCGGCGCCTCTACCCTGTATTATCCGCCTAACACTCTGACACGACCGAATCTCACATTTTGATCGAATGATTACTTTATGATTGATTTGGCAGCTATAACAACAAAAAAGTTACTTGTTTAGCCAAAATTAATAGGAGACAACGGCATTTAGTCATCAACCTTTGAGTTTATGATATTGTAATATTGTTCAAGTTAAATTATACCGAAATTTACTTGCTTAATATATTTATGAATTGTAAACAAATTGACACCGATACTAATGGAAATCATCAGTCTATGTAAAAGATAATGGCGCTGTACGTTGTTAAATTACAAAATCAATACTACCGTTTTAACCAAATATTGTGTGCAATACGAATCTGAAACCATTTGTTCATTTACATCCAGAACATTATTACTGAAGGGAAAAAACCGCCACAGTCATTTGTGAAATCAAAATAAAGTAATTAAGAAACCTTATTCAAAATGAAAAATGTAATTAAATGTACAAGCAGGTGTTATCGCGCAGCCCTCACGTTCCTTAAGTGAGCTTTCTCACGCGCAAAATATTCCCTACGTTTAAGAGGAAATACCTGTTAGAAAAATGTGTTTAGATTTTGTAAGTGGACCACGGGTCAATGTTCTTTATTAACGGGAAAAGAGCGGGATATATGTACTCGCTCATATTTGCTTAAATGGATACGACATTGACTGATATTGATTAAAATGAATGTGACGGTATGATTCGAAGCCTGGGTACTTTCAAATATGTGTTCATTTATGACATAAAAGAGCAGTGTTGGTCTAGTGGCTTCAGCGTGCGACTCTCATACCTGAGGTCGCAGGTTCGACCCCGGCTGTGCACCAATGGACTTTCTTTCTATGTGCGCATTTAACATTTGCTCGAACGGTGAAGGAAAACAACGTGAGGAAACCGACATATCTTAGACCCAAAAAGTCGACGGCGTGTTGTGGGCACTAGAGGCTGATCACCTACTTGCCTATTAGATTTAAAAATGATCATGAAACAGATTCAGAAATCTGAGGCCAAGACCTAAAGAGGTTCTAGCGCCACTGATGTTTTTTTATGACATAAAAAATATAGAACGAAGGAATTTTAGTAGCTTTGTGTGTTGTTAAAATTTGTAATTTGAATGACAAACGCATTTAAGGAAAGTATTTTACATATTAATGTTGTCTTCTAATATTTTCGTGCTATTTATATTACCTACATAGAAAGTGATTGTTACGTATTGACGTGCATTTAATCGTCTTGAACAGTCTATATTTGCACAAATCGAAAACGACATGAACATCCAAAGGATGTCAGGGGCATTACCGACTTATCATACAATATGTATTATTCCTACAAAATTTGTCTACTTTTTATTTTTAAAGTTATCAATTATTTAAAGTATATTTTTAGTATATACGGCGTTCTGCATTGCGCCAAATATAATTACATTGTATTTTTTTTTAAATAATAACAGAGTTCTGTTATACAAGCGGTTTCGATTTTTATGAAATACATTTCATCCTAACATAGATAATTAAAAATCAATAAAATATTTCTAATAAAATAAAAATTGTGACCGAACTCGTGCCCCACGAATAAATCAGTATTTTTAATTGTAGTCTGGTGCATCAATAATTACAAAGTAATTTACAAAAAAACAAGCACAAATCGAAAACGACATGAACATCCAAAGGATGTCAGGGGCATTAAGGTGATATCAGACGGTTCATTTTTTGTTCATTTTCACCTTTCATTCGGTACATTTCACTCGAAATGAAATGTCTGAACAAAAAATGAAACACGAGTGCCGAATGAATTCATTAGTGAACCGATCCAACAGTGTTGGATATTGGCATCCGGTATCTTTCATTCCCACTCCGAATGAACGAGAAATGAACGGTCTGAACACTGAGAGAACGTTCATTCGGATTCGGCCATTTTGTTTCGAGTCCTGTAGCCGACGGACATCACGTTGTCGACGAAGTTATAACTTTTTTTTAACTTTTCTTCAAATTTACTTTCATCCATTCGAAGATGATTACAATATGAATCAGGATCTTCAACGGCTAGTTCTCTCAACAATGTATTGGAAGCTCCTAATAAATTTATTCTTTCAATCCATGGTCGCACCCACCACCGTCGACATTTTCTTTGCTTCTTTTTTGTCAACTCTTTGATTAAATGATCACAAATTAAACTAATTCCAAGACGTACGACTTCATTCGATGACATATTTAAAAGAAAGAACAATGAATGTTCATTTCTGTATCATTTCGTCTAAGCCGTGTGAACATAGAATGAAAAAAAATGAAGCATTCACTCGAGTGAACAATCATTCGAGTGAACCGTCTGATATCACCTTTACCGACGCTGTCAACTTCATTCACGGTAACAGCAACACGATCGGCACTATTCGACTGCAATCTATGTTCAAAGGCATGGAAACTGCTCTACGTGACAAAGTTAAAAATGTCGTGCAGCCAGTACCTATTGTCAGTAAGCTATATTTAGATTGGATATAATAAGTTATTTATCCCACAATAATTGTATTACAAAGAATATTATGAATGTGAATACAATGTAAGATTATCGACTGAACTATAGAAGCGTTGCGAGCTTTAACATCTATAAATAATGTAATTTATTGGTGTCCTATTGTATTAATAATATTGTATATTTTTATTATGTTGGATCAATATACTCGTGGCAGTAGACAAAGGTACTTCAGGAACCTTACATTTTCTTTTCTCCTGAAAGTAGCTGGTTTGTTTTAACAAAAAGTGTATAAGTCTCGGCAGCTATTATACGTACCAACAATGGGGAGTTTATTTCCGACCGCGAAGAGAAAAGAGGTTACAGCTAAAGTAAATACTATAGCAAGAATAATACGTGAAGCTGTGCAATATTATTATACAATAAATAGTTATCATATAGCCCTATCTAAAAACTCTTAATAAAACTACTTTTATTTTTAGTTCACCTATTTCGCTTATTCACATTGCCTGAAAAATCCCGAATTCAATTTCTCACTAAACACTGATTTGATATAAAAAATAATGTGTATTAAACGCATATTTGTCTGCACTTAAGCCAACAGGTTAGCATAAATATAATAGTTATTAGGAACATAATTATGTATTGTCCGCCCAAAAACTTTATGGACTTAAAAGCTAGGTAATATAAGCGTAGAAGTATTCCATTTCCAGTCTTTCAGAAATTTACATAATAAATTGTATCACAAGTCTCTAGATAAATCATACTTTGTAATAATATGAAATTGCTAAATCAATACTAGTTTTCATACATCACTTTTAATTGTTAATATTCCTGAGAAACTATCGGATAGCTGACGTACTCTAACTCGAAACATTCACATTAAGCTGTTTATGTACATAGTGTAAGAACAACCATCGCTTCAAAAGCGTATTTGGAACTAAACTACGGACATTTAGCATTCTCATCCGTATATTCTTATATCTATAGCGAATTTATAGAAATATATTTGTTACTGCCTCACTGTCATTATATCGAGTACATATATAATTGATACGAATATTTTCTACTCCCCGTCCAGAAGTCCTTTTTGTCAAGGTCCCTTATAATGTATTTGGCAAGTCAATACACGAATAATATAATTTTATAATACTTGTGGTTATTAGCATTTCCAAAGTTCCGTTTCCGCCAGCCAACTTCATATAAAACGTACAATTGGAGGTGTAAATTTATTTTTTCCTCGTACGTGCCGTCCCTAAAAGGTTCTAACTTTCCACTAATAAGTAAAAAGTAAACAAAGCTTTATATTTCTAAAAGCTTTTACCGAACTAGGGTCGAAACTCGTAATTCTTCGCTCCCAAACGACGATTTAAAAATAATTAATTACAAATGTTTACTTACCTCTGCAAAAGACGTTAATTGTAAGATAAATAGTGTTGCTTACCTGAAAATAAAATATATATTTTTAAATTTTATAGTAATTTTAATCTCTTTTGAAACTTATACCATATTTTTATTTTCTCTCAACATATAAAAAAAAAAGGGTGCGTGTACTTATGTACGCGCGTAAGAAGTTATACTTCTTTGGCATTATTAAAAATAGTTTGGCTTTGTTCCACCTCCAGTTTTTGATGTTTCACAGCGATAAGATGACAACTCTTTTTTTGTATTCAATTTAGTGCACTTACACTGATTCATAAATTGTTTTTTGTCTCTTGTCCTTATATTTGCTAGAGAAAAATTACATGTTTTGATTAAACAATGTGGTAATTTTTTTAATCAAAACATTACTCGATAATAATAATACAAACTGATAGTTAACCTCAATTGTAATGAAGCACTTAGGAAGGTTGATGAGCACAGTTGTTTCACAAATATTCATTAGTATTGGTTTAAATATTCAATTTAAATCACTTCTGATTATATATAATTCAAAAAGCATTGCTAAATTTCTTTGAAAAAATAATTAAAACTCCTTTATTTGTTTAAAAGGTAAATGACAAATGTCATTATGGTCATTCAAAATTCTTGGCATACGAACTTCACGCATATTCTATTTCTTTTTACTTGTAGATTGTCTTATTCCTATCTCGCTCGCGCACGCTATAATCACACTCCTAATTTTGTGTCACAGGTGCGCGCGCATCGTAAAATTTCACTCTCATAAATTTTTCATAACGCGCCTAAAGAAGTATAACTTCAAAAACCCAAGAGCCACAAAGAATAATTCTTTTAAGTTACCCACAATACTTGTTGGTTCTTATTTGTGGCTCGTTGGACATAATTACAGTATAAGAAAGGTTGCAATTTAGTAGAAGTTCAATGTTGAATTTAATTGGGCATGTATAGGAACTTCAACTATTAAATTTTCTTGCTGGTAAAGGAAATATAAGGGTTTGTCGAGAGGTGATTAGTTCATTTAATAAATTGGATTAATGGAATACACTTTTACAAGAATCTGATATAGGTGTAAAATGTCATTTCGGAAGAAGTTTGTATTAGTAAAAACTATTAAGGAACACATGAGCTCAGCAGAAAACATATAATTTGTACCAAAAATAAATTTAGTGGTTATTAATTATATTTAAATTACATATGAAGTTACACTTTTTTACCCATGATTTTATTTATTTATTATATAATCATAGTAATAAATTCACTTATAAAGACTAAACTATGCACTCTTTAAACAAAAGTATACTTTCGTCTCTTTCTGTCAAATGGTGTTAAAGCTGTGATGAAAAGAGAAAGATTTATTTAATTAAAATAGTGCAATATTTATTTTTGTGATGTTTTTCCGACATATTTGATGCAAACATTTTATACAAACTTACGTAATATAGCATATTATGTGCAAATGGTATGTACAAATGTAGGTAAAGAAAGCACAAATACGAACTTAAGATGAGTCAAAAAGAATAGTTTAATGTCAAACTGATACACCCCCATGACGTCATCGCTTTAATTAAAAATGAGGTAACTTGTATGTAAGTCTAACATACATTTATCATTTAATATCAATTTGGCGTAGGAAGGTAATTTTAAACGAATTCCAAAAATTCTCATTTTGACGCGGGTAATTGTATTAGCGCGAGAATGATTTTTTTAATAACATTTTACAGTTCCCGCTCACCTGAATTTAATGAAATTTATAGATATAGGTGACAAATGAATATACGTTAATCATCTCTTAGTAGCGACGTATAAATAATAATATGTAAAACATATATATATATAATATATTGCATTTTTCTTAGTTCTGTATGATTGTCGAGATTTACATAAATTTACTACATATTATTATAAAAGGTTTCTTTAAGTAATAAATATATATATATATATATATATATATATATATCTCCTACGTAACGCACGTTTTGTATTACATTTTCCCTAGATCGTATTATGTTATCTGTTATATGTAATTTTAGCTAATTAGTAAGTTAATCATAAGTGCTTTTATAAATAATTCAATAATACAAAAATAAACTAAATTAACAATCATAGTTCAAACGAGTGTAGGATAGTTTATAGCCAGTACTTTTCGTCCTTGATTCCAAACTGGCAATGACTATAAATTTAGAAGCATTCTATTTATTTGTATAATGTGTTACCTATATGATTTTTTTATTGTTAGAAGTGTTTCTTTGGTCGGCAATGACGAGGTACGAAATGCAGTGCTATACTTCTGTAATCAAGTAATGCTACAGAAGTAGACAGAAGAACGAGAGAGCGAGCGCTTTAGGATCAGGACGAGAAGAAAATAAGAGAACATATGCCCATCTTCTACCTCCTATGTAGTGTATAGGAGGTTTCGAGAGTAATAGTTATGCAGGTGTAGCCCTGGTAGAATACCAGAGTCAACCTGGACCCTCTCTGACGCGACCCTGTAAGAACTACCCGAAATAGGTTTAATGGGTATTACATACCCAGTCTCTGTATAGCAGAGATTCTGGTGTGGGTCGAAGCCCACATACCCGTGCTATTTTTGGGGGATGGGGATGCGCTAATGCACTTCCGGCTCGGATATAAAAAAAATACAGTTTTTTTGTAAAATAATGTTATACTTAATTTAAAAAATGTCAATCAACTTACGGTACAGTATAGATCTTTATTATCATGAAATGAAACCTTAGAACAACTGGGCGTACGTACAGGAAGGGTCGAGTGTCAGAATAAAAGAAGTGAGATCGATAACACGACCCTGACACAATTTACAGTGCCTGTTAGGCAGACAGGGTTGCGGTTGAAAATAAATATTGGCCCTTTTAAATCCATTAGCTGACAAATGGGGCGAAAGTGAATTTTTATTTGGTTAGATGTCAATGTTCAATTCAATGGTATTTAAATAATACGTATGTATAGGACAATTTTAGTATATTTATTATATCACTATATTTAAAATCGTAAGTAATATAATCTAGTGAAACTACTCATAAATTTTCAATGAATACATTCTTATTTATTTTACAGTCTACTTGTCTAGTGATCGGTGATATGTGCTAACAAGACACAGGAAATAGCTGTAGTTTAGATGGTTATACAGCAAAACACTTGTAGCTAATTAGTTTTTAGACTAGATAAAAAGATTTAACAAGATTCGTATACATTACACAGTTTCTGCGACCTTGACGATAGATGGCGCTAATTAAAATTTAGTGAAACTTTATTTGTTTATTTTAAAAGTAATTACATTGAACTTGAGCGTAATTAAATGTAATTTTAACTCTCTCTGTTACGATTTCATTTAGCATCTGTTGAAAAGGTAATTAGGTTTTGTAACTCTGGTACGGTCGTTAGCGCTAACTAATTTAGTATTAATAATAAAATCAACTTAAGAACATGGCACTTCTGTGCCTTAATTAGTTAGGGTGTATATTTTATAGATCGTGATTTCGATTCTCAGACTTAATCAGTTGTGATAATAACAAAAGACTAATCACCTTAATATTTAACATTACTTGTCTACAAATACAGGATACAGAGACCCAATTACGAACGCCAAAAAGGAAATCCAATTAGATTCATATCTTGTTATTACTTGATAAACATTGTATTATATTTATGAAGCACAAAAGTTTATGAAGCAAAAATGTGACCCAAATAATTATTATAATATAGAATTAATATTAGCGATACACTGATCCATTTATGTCTATATTTATACCAAGTGCTGATTTTTTTTGTTTAAAAATAATAATTTCAATAGGTACCTGTATAAAACTCTTCGATTTGGTGGCCCCCATCCAGTTACCAGACAAACATGTTAGCGTCTACTTAGCATAACCTAAACTTTCTTCTACAACTACTTCTACGTAAATATTTTCTATAGAATTCAATTCCGTTTCTAATAATTAACACGAAATGGATTTTGGCATTTAGAGAATTTATTTAAAACATTTAATATCACAGGTGGATATAAGCAACATATAAGCAGGAACTCTACCTTATGACTACGAGAAATAGAACACTAAGCTAGAAATAACAAGTCTACGTAGGCCTTTAGAATTGACTTTACACAGTCGACTTAACACTTATTCAACAGTCAAAACATTAAAATTTGCATAAATAACAAGCATATAATTTAATCTCATTAACATGTAACGTATCGACTCAAAGTCTTTGTCCGTGCACTTGATAGCAAAAGCTTTGTATTTACACAAACAAAACGTCTCAATTTACGATTCAATGTCCTCTTTCGCGACATTCGACACGCCTATCGTTAGTATTTCTCAAGACTCTGGTATCCACAGTTTGTTTGTTTTTTATATTACAAAATGATCGAAGGAACATAACCTCAAAATAATATTTTTAATGCCACGTTCAGAGTACGATTGGTGTGTTTCAGCGCAGCGACGCGCGTCTCCTAGTGCGCAGGTCCTAGCGATTCTCGCCGAGGCCGTACGACCTTACCCAGATTCACCGCACCTAGACTATATCAGGTTGCAACTGTTCTATAAAATACTGCTCCAATAATTAAGCTCTATACGGAGAAATCTACGGAAGGAAATGGGGATGTTTTCAACATCAGATCGTATTTGTTTAGGTTATATTAAATTGTAAAGATAGAGTGAACGTAATATTAATGTATTCTCGATAGCTATTTCGTTGCTTTTGTTTTGTATTATATTAAACTTGATTTATTTGTATGTAAATTTGTTATTTATGGAGAGCTGTATGTATATGACCCAAAACCAAATGAAACAAAGGCGTGCCTCTGCGGTTTCATAGTGAAGTCTCGACAGTAGGTACTCTATTATTAATATATACAATGCCGGACATTGCAGGTTTTATATTTGAAGTTACAATGGTTTCAGTGCAAATTGATTACAAAATTGATGCTGAATCACTATGATCCTTGTAGTAACAAGAATCACTTTTACAATTAAATCATACAACATAGACGTAACATATTATTCGATATTAATTAGATATACATATACATTTTTAAAGATAGTTTAATAAAGAATTTTATTTGAGATTTAGTTTGGTCTAACATTTCATTCCTTTATATATTTTCTCTTGAAAAGCTGAAGTAAGTAAAGTCTCGAATTTTCATCATTGGAAAATCTCGCTACAAATGTATTACATATTGAATACCTATTGAAGTAAGGGTAGTCGAAAAGTATAGAGTTACAGCAACGAGATCAAGAGTTGTTATTGGCAAACAAAAAACATGAAGTTCCCATTTGCGAGATGAAAAATACTAGAAATATCATTCTGGCGTATTGCATTGGATTTTCACTTCAATATTGATAAAACAAATTCATTTATGCTTCGACTTTTTATGTAGTTACGTTATAATTAAAATTAGAGAAAGATACAAATGTGTTCGTAAAATTATTACGAGATGAATTCATAAACATACTATTACATTTTTGTGTGTAAAATTTATTATCCAAAGCCACGTGTAAAGTGGATTTCGGTTAAAATTAGACAATATATTTACGTGCTTAAAATGCTATCTCAATAATATAGAAGGCACAGGCATATAAGTAAGCTGAATGCAATTTGTCTTAAGAAATTATTAATGAAATGGAGGCAGTAATATGTGTACCTAATATTATATTATGAGAAGGGTCGTAAATATAACTTATGTAGGCATACAACTTATTACTTATTTTTATAAACAGAAGTACATATGCATGCAAAACCAAATGTCATTTATATGAATAGCAATGTCTCTTAATTATATGCTTACCTCACTTGAAGTCAAATAGCAAATACGGGAATCTGTGCTGTCGATTGAGGCCTGTTGTACGATGCCGTAGCGAGATGACTCCCGATCACTTGTGTATTCAGATCGTACACTGTCTTGGCGATCAAACATGCCACTGAAAATAATTTACTATTACAACAACAATAATACAATTTTATAAGCGATAACAATACTGCTTTATTTTCCCTTGTCCACTTAGGCAATAACCACGGAATGGATGGACTAATCAATTATTTCATAGATTTAAGGTGTGTCATATGTGGTGAAAATTAAACTGCCGACACTGGTGCTTAGTTCCACTAAATGACCTTATCAATCTCACTTATCTACTTCTCTATTTAACCTATTGAAACATTACTTTGAATAATACTATGGAAGGTTGTAACAAGTAAACTAAGTTTTGTAGCAAAAAATATATGAACATTCGGTAGGTATGAATACCTAAAAAAACAAATTATAAAAAAATAAACAAGAATATTTTTCATGTTAAAATTTCTAGTTAAATAAACTAACACGTCTTACGTTATAATGTATCAAGTTTATTAATAAGACAACAGATAAGAACGGTCTATTCAAAAACCTGCAATGCATTAGCGAAACACTGCCCCTGTGACGTAATAAAACTCGTCAACGTTCTATATAAAAAATAAAAATAAAGCTCTCATAGAGTTGTTATATGTATGTATAGTGACGGAAAAGTTGTGTCACGCCAAGGTTCTTAATAAAGCCAGCCTTTGAGCAGCGAACTGTAACATTATACTAGCAGTTCCCAGTTTTGCCCGCTTTTGCTGCTGGTATTCTATCGAATTTAGTGTGATACATTTCTCATTAAATATTTTCTTATTTACGTTTATTTAATAGATAGGAGAGTTTAAAACGCCTAAAAATCAAGTCTATTACGAGGGCTTATTTTTAGTAACTTAAGCGTTGTATTATTTTTCTTTCATTTGTGTTGTTTGAGATAGCCAAGCAAAATCGAAGACCATTTAGATTTACATGATTTATTCCTACCATAAATATCACAAGTATTATCTGGTAAAGTATATTTGCAGATTATACGAATCAATTGAAATATCTAACTCTCATGTTACAAATCCCAAGAAACGTAATAAGCTTCGAAGCACAGACATTGATTTGAACGAATAAATATTCATTATTCTTTTGTGGAATTGAAAAATTTGCATCAGAAGTATTTATCTTTCAGTTCAGTGAATGGTGTATAGCAAGTAGATTTCGTATTTAGAATTCCTTAGCGAGCGGAAATAGGTTCGTTCGAATTTCCGCCTCAGTTATCAGTCCTGTTACGCAAAGTGAGTGACCACAGGCATTCGCATGTAATGAGCTCTCATAGAGGATTTACGAGTGACGAACAATGTGAAGCCCACATTCAAAGAGACCGAAACTATCCGTCCATCATTTTGTTTGAATACTTTTTGATGCAAACATGGTGCTATTCTCTAACAATGAGCTTTTTTATCCCTTCTTTAGTATATTATCGTTTTAGAACACACCATTAGCGTCCAACAATAGTTTGTGATGCTTTAGGCAAAAGGAAGACAATCTTTTATAAAATTATAAATCAATTATATAATAAATCCATATAGAGTCTGGCTAATGAAAGAAGATAATTGAATTTTTTGAAAACTTTCGGATGGCAACACAGAATGTCATTGAATTTCTTAGGTTAGTATGATTTATTGTCTTGATACTTCATGCAATTACTCAGTTTTATTTCTTTTATATATTTTTTCCGAATAGTTAACAGATATAATAGCCTAAACATTTAGAAATTTTCATAATCAATGTGAGAGACAGTGATAACAGCAATGACTCTGATATCTGAATAAAATCTATGGATATTGATTTTTTTGAATAAATGTCGTTTTAGTTTTCCATTCAATATGCTAGTCATTTTAAGTATCATTAGTAAAAGACTAAATACGTTACTATCAATGTAAAAATAATTAAATAAAATCAAGTAAGTTTAATCCACAAAATATATCTAACTTTTAGGGATACCATACTAAAAAAAATTGAATTTGCCGCGCTTTTTCGTTAATTTCTTTCATTAGCCAGACTCTAACAATACCATAACAGTCATAAAACAAAAATCTGTCTAATTGCATCATTTGAACCTATCTATTTTCATCGCAGCGTTAAAACAATGTGGTTCTACCACATTGTTTTAACGCTAGAGACAAACGGTACGTTACTAAACTATTTATTAGTTTGAATTTTTTTATTAATAATTAGTGCTTCATTTGTTTGATTTGATTACATTAGCGTACACAGGATAGCATCGTATCATTAGAGGGAATAAAGTAAGGATCGGAAACGTATTGTATTTTTTTTATTTAGTCAAGTTTAGTTTTAGTCAGCAAGTTTGTTTGATTTTAAATATTATGTAGAAAAAATAATATAGGTTTAAACTTAGCAACACATGAACAAAGATAAATACAATCACTTTAAACAAAAATGGGCTCTACGTAGTTTTAAGTTACTGTCAGTAACATTGATTTTCAGTATGTCCATATGTGTTAGTTTTATATAAAGAATAGCTGACCCGGCCAACGTTTGTTATGCTGTGTATATTATTTGTAGGAAACATTTTTTTAGTTCAATAACTTAAATAACAATTACTTTCTACAATAATAAAAAATAGGGGTTGATCGTAGAGGAGTGAAAATTAGGAGTTGTTGTGTAATAACTAGAAATAAAGATAAAATAGCTCAACCATCTTTCAGATTAGCCAAAGTTCAAAATTCATTTATGGGGTACTGTGTGAAATGTTACAATAAAATACCTTGTGACATTTTAAAACTAAATGAACGAAAATTTAAATGTTTTATTAAAAGTACACTTTGTAAACAAGCATATTACAAATTAGATGATTATATTCAAGATAAGAATGCTTGGAAACATGCTGGTCCTGCTCCATAGGACAATCCTATGATTGGCTCTATAGCCTGGACAAAATCAAATTGGTTGCTGAATTTTTGCTAAAAAAAAATATGTTAATTTTTGTTATTATTATTTTATTTTTTTTAATTTATATAATGCTACAAATGTAATTATTTTTTTTTGTATCTCACACACTGTTTTGTTGTGTTTTTTTAATATTTTTATTACTCTTTAATGTTAATATTCTAAGGTTTCGATATTTGTAAATATGTGAGGAACATGTATACTAACTTTTTTAGTATAGTAGTTTATTCTAAGAGTACATTGTCTTCACATATAATTATTTAACAAATGTAACAAAATATTGTAAACCTATTTTAAAAGAGTAAGTGTGGAGTTTCTTGCCCATTCTTCTCCACACGAAACTACCTTTTGGAAGGGGCAACTAGAATCATCTTTATATATTTTTTTTTTGACGTTCAAAAGTGCCATTTTAGATGGTCTAATTGAAATAAACGATTTGACTTTGACTTTGACTTTGAATAAAAACAATTATTTTTTCTAAAAATAACAATTTGGAGTGGACTCCCCTTATCGCTTAGGGGTTTGAAAGGTAGATAGTAACCGATTCTCAGACTTACTAAATATGTATAAAAATTTCATAAGAATCGGTTGAACCGTTTTGGAGGAGTATGGGAACGAACATTGTGACACGAGAACTTTATAAATTCGATTACTTTTATTAAATGATTAATTTTATGATTTATACTTATATAAATAAATGTAAACTTCATTACCTAATAATTAAAAAACCTACAAAGAGACAACCTTCTTTGGTAACGAATTAAAGTAAATTTTAATTTTAATCTTACAAAGCACTTTGTATCAGAATTCTCGTGATTGATTGTGGGGTAAATGCCGTGGTAAATGGCTCGTGCATATTTAATGTACATTGGGACGATCTGTAGCTGAAATGAGCCGAAAGATTTCCATAATATTATCATTATCCCATCAATCGATAAAGATTAAGGGTCGAATAAAAAAAAATGGGACCATAAAGACTGGTTTGCCTAGAAAAAAAGGTTTAAGCTGAAAGAAGGGTCAAAAAACTTCATTGGAGAGTAACATTATTATTAACATGCACAACTATAGTGTAACTTAGTAATCTATATGCGACTATAAGTCGAGTCAAATTAAAAATAAAGTAAGTATTTTGCCAACTATAAAATAATATTTTTTGGAAACGGACCAAGTTAACTGTTTGTAGATAAATTGATCTATGTAAAGTGGATCCCCTGAACTTATAATATTGTCGCGAACTCGAACTCTGCTCCCATTTTTTATATGGATCCATCTAGATGAATGAACAGATTGTAAAAGAGGTTCTTCTAATGTCAATATAGATAAATAATAAAAAAATATATTAATATTATTAGCGTATACAATATGGAATTTCATCTTAAAGTTTTATCATAATGTTTCATTTTTTATCAATTGTTTAATTTTATATCGGGAATTCTAAAATCTATTATTACCTGAATTTGCGTACAGAAATATTTGAATCATGCTATTCAACAAAACCACAGTAAATTCAAATAGTTTATCACGCTACCTTAGTCTAAAACTTAAAGTAAGCAAAGGTTTCTGAATAGAAAGTTATCTGAATAAATACGGCAACGGGAAAGGGAACTCAGAGAATTACTTTGCGGTTCTCTTGTCTAGTTGATAAACTTTCCGACCATAAATGAAATTTAAAAACGGCCTACCTGTCTCGCAATTAAAAGATTAAAATATAAAACGATTTTACACAATAAAAACAAGAACTAAAATTTTATTATATTGCCTACCGTTGTTCGAAGCTATCAGCCCGATTGCTTCTATATCCGGAATCGTTTAGGCTTCCCTCGTGACGCAGGCTGGGGAGAGAGTCCCATGGGGAGCGGCGAGGACCAGAAGGCTGCTGCCCCCTCCACCCATCTGAGTGACGGTACCATGCAGAGCGAGCCGACTCTCCGATACACGATGCACATCTCGATGCGCTCACGAAACTACAACAGTTAAATCATCCAACATATTTGATTATACAATTGTTATAAAGGCAGTAAAAAAGTAGTAACTCGGGTAAGTAAATAATATGTAAAATAAAGTAATGGTCGAAACATATAAATCGAATATAATTTTAATAAAGTAATAAATAAATAAATTAAGTTTGTGAATTATATAATTTTAGTTTCATTAAAGAATAAAATAATTATTAAATTACTTTGTTTTTGAATTTTTCTATTAAAGCACATATAGCAGAGAGGTATATGTTCTATTTTTATTTTATTTATTTATAGTTCGTTCGTTTGTTTTCACTAGATAAAACAAATAATATAAAATTTATAAGGGATGAAACTATTTAATCAAAATTAAGCTTCATATTTTCAGAAGTTATTGATTTTTTTGGACCTTTGAAGTTTCACAAATTAATCATGATGGATATTAATATATTTTTCATGGAAACTAAATTTTCATCAAGATGATATAAAATTACATTTTTTAATTGAAGTCAAGTCTGGGAGCATACTTAAGGTTGTATACCATTAAACCATTAATTTAAAAAAAAAGTGACAATTTTGCTATCATTTTGTGCATTGTATACGATTCAATGTTGAAAAATACAACCAAATATCACAATCAATAGAGTTAGTGATCTGTAAGTCATTATCCATTTCCATGAAACTGTCCTCTAACAATTAAAAACGAAACAAGTTCCGTTAGAAATAAAAAGCGTGTAAGTTCTGAGTATGGACGAGGAAAAGTACTCAACCGTATACGATTGCACTCGAGCCCATACCTCTGAACCTACGTAATACGTATATTGCATTGCTACTTCACAAATATAGCCTTCAATGTAACTTCGCGTTTAAAGCGTTTTGTTGCCGAGCAATTTATAGCAACGGGAATGCGTATTTCAAAGCAATTATTCCATTTCCACAAGATTACTTACATTGTTTCAAATTTAACGCTGAACAAGTATGTGTCTTATTTTTACGTAATGTTCAAAAGTCATTTATTCATCTAGGTACAATTTGTACACTTATGCATGACAATTTACGCCATCTCACTATCATATAGCGGCATTAGTACCCAAACTTTGTTATCGTCTATGTAAGAACTGTGTAATATTCTTTTTTTATTAGGGTATCCTTGATTTAAAGTTTAAACTTATGTAGCGGAAGTTTTGTTACATGTTATATATCTATATACATTCCCCATAAATGAGTGAGTAGTTTTATATTAAGAAGTCTGAAAGCTGGAAAAGCAAGTCTATTCCTACTTATTGTGTTTAAATTGTGACAGTCACTTAGAAATGTCTTTATGTTTTTATAAACGTACATAATATTTTCATACACATATTGGAAGGCAACTGTTAAAATACAGATTTATTTAAAGAATTATCTTTAGAGTTATTTCTCTAATTACTATAGAGTTATTCTATAAACCACCATTATTGTGTTTGTTTGGGAATAAAGTTTACACAAAAAAGTTTAAAAGACCCGAGTGTTACAATAAAACTGTTTGGTTGTCGTGTATCTATGTCATAAATATCTTATAAACACGTCTTTTATATTCAAGTTTTTGATAGAAATATCAAGGACTCACATATTTCCCCAATTCCCCAGCGGTGCTTCACCGGGTAGCCATTGGGAAGCGAGTCTATTACGAGTTTAATAGCGACACTATGAGCTTTGGAGATTCTCTATCTAGACGAATATTTCCTGCATGTGACGTTTTCTTACATTTAAACTAGATGTCATTTTATCTTAACTATATCAACTCTGACATTACAATAATGTTTTGCAATATGAAGTTAATATGATTAAATAAATATAACCTCCAACTTCGATTTTGTTCCCTTTGGAGTAGAGACTCTTAGGCCGTGGGGTTCAAGTGCACAGGCGCTAATTAAAGATTTAAGTTGGCGCCTGTTAGATAGTATCGGTGACCTGAGCTGGTGTTTTGTTCGTATCCCAATACAGCGAGGAAATGCTGCCAGCGTTAAAGGTACACTGCCACAGCAATTTGCAATTTTAAATACCGTATATTTGATTGTTATGATTATTAATTAAATATATTCTATTTTTAATAAATCATTTCTCATTAAAAAGTTTTAAAGTCTCATTTATGCCTTATCCAATGATAAAGTCGATAAAAAGGTTGATTATCTTTGACTAAATTTCTCCTAACCTGGGAAAACCTGAAATCCTGAAACCTAACAGAATTTTTAAGCACATGACCAAATTGATAAAAATATATTTTACTAACCAATATAATGGATATTTCTACGTAACATAACACATCAGTGTGATAAAATAAGTGAACGATATAATCTCGTACAGTTTAACTAAAAATAGATCTAGATTTAATTAACAGAAACGTAACTCCAATGCCAATTCCAATCAAAAAGAAAAACACGAACAAATCAGAGGAAAATCGAATCGTCAACGGAAACTGTCCTACAAAGTAACGCGCACGTATTCCTCCACTTTAATAGAATTCCAAATTGTGTGCTGATCCTTTTCTAATACAAGAGGATTAAACGGCTTTACGGAATGGCTTCTGTCTGTCTAATTAAACCCGAAAGCTGGTATGCATAAATAGTAAGGAAAATTACGGCCCGTTTTTCAATATTTTCTCGGTAGTCTTGATCGGATTAAAAATTCTGTTGATGAAATATCCCGTTGTTTTCGTGTATAAAGTATGTTAAGATCGTTGTTTTGTTAGTGAATAGGATTGGTTTTTATGTTATCATTATATTATATATGTATATCTGTAATCAGCTGAGGTATGAATAATGATTAAACCCGAAAGTAACCCGTAACCCGTAAAGGAAATTACGGCCTGTTTTTCAATATTTTTCCTATTTTCCTGATAGTCTTCATTGGATTAAAAATTCTGTTGATGAAATATCCTGTTGTTTTCGTGTATAAAGTATGTTTCGATCGTTGTTTTGTTAGTAAATAGGATTGGTTTTTTAGATATGTTTATATCATAATATTATATATATACTTATCAGCTGATATTAATAAAATTTATGGTTTGCGCAGATTAGTCAAATATTACGTCATCTTCATAATTGTATGTCTTATTTATATTATAATTGTTAAGTTGCTACATTTTTATGTTTCTAAAAGCATAAATACAACACAATTAAAAAGCTTTTGATATCGATTGAGTTCCTATTAATTATTCTCATTTTATGATTAACAGCAGGAAATTCTTTGCAGATTTCAACTTCGTATTAAATTTCTTAGACACTCCTGTCTTAGAGACAATTCTTTCTCATTTCAAAATATAACGGATGATTTATGAAACAAGTACATATACATGAAACCTTTTTCGCTACGAAATGAAGGTGAAATTTTATGCAGTACACACATTTTGCCGAGTGATCTCTAGCCGTTCTCGTGAATATTATGAATGCAGTATTATTTCGATGTCAAGGCTTTTAACATTTTTGTCTTTATTTTATCGTGTTTTCAATGCTGGAAATGAAAGAAATATATATTAAATAGCGATATTTAAATGTCGTTTTAGAAAAATAGTGTCAGATAAAAAAAATTTTTTAAATAAAAATACTTACTGCAAATATCTAAAAGTATAACTTAACCAAAAGGAGATATTATTATAATGCATCGGATATGATAACAATGTGTGTTTCAAATGTTTGAACTAGCTTTTTCCTTCTCATATTTCTTTTTACACAATAAATTACGATTTTTTTTTTACTTTTGTCTTTAAATATTTTCCAACCTAAGCTCTATAAAATAAATAATCCAAAAGCGCTCCAAAATTACATGCGCTTTTACTTAAAATTTTTGAAGTGATACTTCTTTTGGCGCGTTAGGGAAAAATGATGAGAGTCACACCGTCACAAAGAACCCTGAATATATGTTCAAACGTCGGTAAAACAGTCTGGGCTGCTAGTTGGCGCTGGCTCTGTTTTATCGACAAGTTGCATTGTCTGCCATGGCGTAGTTTTTCAGAGTCGTTTTTATTTAAACCATAATAATGATTTTTATACGAGACAACCCGTTCCAATGTGATAAAAAACATAGTGTTTATTGTGAAATGTCTGGATTAGTAGGGAGAATGCAATTCGAAGAGGGAAACGTCGCTCTAAAGTGCTCGAACAAAATTTTTACTCCAACTATTACACACACTTTTTTTTTTAAATTCATATGGAATAGGCTTCCTGCACCCGACACAGGTCGATTTTTGGGTTTATGATGTGCTGATAACATCACGATGTTCACCTTTATATAAAAAAATACGTACGGCCAACATAGAAATAAATAATTTGTCGTACATTCAGGAACAGTAAAATTAAGTTCAGAATGGGACATCTCGTTCCAAAATTACGCGTATAAAATGTTTTGGAATTGAATCGAGTCCAAAACGAATAATTCTCAAGAGGGTAATCCTTGAAGAAATGATGCGGATAATGAGATAAAGTTCGAGTGCTTGAATCTACGTAAAGGAGTGCTTAAAATTCATCGATCTCATTCATATAACGAACGGTAAACGTATGTAAAACAAATCCATACGGTAGAAAGGAAGACCAATCAAAGGAGTTTTTATATTTTTAATTAATTTTTATTTTTATGCTACTAGACCAATGAAATATTTAATCGTAATTAAGGATGTATTGGATTTTGCTATACATTTTTAGTATACCTTATTAAAGGCAAAAAAAGCAGAGTTGGCCTAGTAACATTCGCTCGAATGGTGAAGGAAAACATCGCGAGGAAAATCGGCTTGCCTTAGACCCAAAACGTCGTGCGTCAGGCACAGGAGGCTGATCACCTACTTGCCTATTAGATTAACAAATGATCATGAAACAGATACAGAAATCTGAGGCCCACGCTTAAAAATCGGTTGTAGCACCGCTGATTAATTTAATTAAAAGTGTTGTAAGTAAACATTATAAAAGCTAAAATTTAATTGTGAAGGGACTTAAGTTAATTCTATGCTAATCGGAAAATATAATTAATAAAAGTAATTAAGGTATTTTATAGTATTAAATTTATGGTAATTCTTTTTTTAAATTTATGCACAGATTATATGCATTTTTTGAATCTATGCTGTACTGTTTAATTATCTGTATTTAAGTGTACAGCCTTATTATATGTTATTTTATAGGTGTTGTGATGGATTAAATTGTACCTACTTAACTTAATAATATAATACTATTATTCAGACTTAATTAAGCCTGATTTGAGATATATGTACATTTTATTTGTTTTGTAGGTTTAATGATTCTATTTGTGAACTTTACTTAAGTCTTCTAAAAAAATGTGTAGCAGTCAGTTAACTCTTGACCAAAAATTTATTTTACCAAAATGTTTGTACGTTCTAATGTGTAGAGTCGTGGTGGCTCATTTTTAAAGAAACTTACTTAAGGAGCAAAAATCCACTCTAACTCCCTAAAGACATTTTTTTTATTAATTGTATCCCTCTACTTGGAAACTGACAATGCAGGCTAATCACGCGTTACTAATGAATTTTTTTAATTGCTATTATTTAAAAGTTTTACGTTTTTAAAAAACTTTAATAAAACCCTTCGCTAATAAGAGCTTCTTCCAAAGCTAATTTAAGAAATCTGTATTTTTTAGGCGCGTGAAGAAGTGCAGGAATGCGAAACTTAATTTATAATACAAAAAAAATGGTGCGTGTACTAATGTACGCGCTTAAGAAGTTATACTTCTTTGGCTTTCTTTTTTTTTTAAATATTAAATAATTAATAATAAATATTTAACGTGAATAATTTAATAATATTTAACATTTAGTACATTATTCAATCATTAATTAATACTAATAATAATAATCATTATTATTTTATTATATTATTAATTCAATTTAATAACTAGGTATGTTTCATAACCTTTTAACTAAGTAACAATAGGTCTTTGTGAAAAAGCATTGCTAAATTTCTTTGAACAAATAATTAAAACTCCTTTATTTGTTTAAAAGGTACTACAAATGTCATTATGGTCATTCAAAATTCTTGGCATAGCTGCTAACTTCACACATATTCTATTTATTTTTACTTGTAGATTGTCTTATTCCCATCTCGCTCGCGCACGCTCGGCGCCCATACTGATAATTTTATGTCACGGTGCGCGCGCATCGTAAAATTTCACTCTCATCAATTTTTCATAACGCGCCTAAAGAAGTATAACTTCAAAAAAACACAATCTTAATATTAATGAAGACTGATGACTTATAATGTTATCAGAGAGAAAAAATTCAACTCTAATGTAAAGGTAAAACCATGATTATTAAAGATGACGACACCAAAGTACAGTCAACGGATCTTGTTACTATTACTCTTTGAAATGAAACATCATAGTTTTAATTTAGTATATATTTAGCCTAGGTTGATAATGGTTTTTATTCATAAAATTCAGTCGTAATAACTGCATTACATAAATTGGTGTATAAAGAATTTTATGATGCACTTACCTTGATTGATGATCACTCAGGTAACCCTGGTCTCGATCTCTCACCCGATCTCTGTGAAACAAATTAGTTTAAAGTACAGAAGAATTAACTAAAAATCGTCCGTAAACGACTGTGCTGTATGTATTAATAGTGAGTTTTATTTATTCAAATGTTATATTAAAATTTTATTTCATGAAATGGCGCTGGACCGGGCACATGACGAGAGATAGCAGGTTGAAATGGACAAAAATACATATATTAAATTTAATTTAATTAAAAAAAAATATACAATAAATTACAGAATGGCAACCACGCGATGGTAAAAGGAAAAGATGAAGACAGAGCAAGAGATGGGCAGAGAATATAAAGAGAATAGGAGGCACAACTTGGACATGAAGAGCTAACATCTGAAAAGAATGGAAGCAGCTGGAAGAGGCGTATGTGTCACAGGACAAGCTGATTACCAAAAACGGGACATATGACGTATTAGATTAAGTTGTATTATGTAACATAAATAAGTGTTAATATATTATACTGGGTGTCAGCAATAAAGGCTTAATAATAATAAATTGAGGTATTTGCTACCGCGGCTAATAAATGGTCTACCCAATCAGATTTTAGGTTGCCTAACGACAACCAACATAAAAAGTAAATTAAAAAACTACTTTTATATGCATTTGTCGCGCTCCTAAACAAGACTGCTATGGTTACATTTATACAAACCACAGCGGTTTTCTAATGTAACATATTTATTTTATTTATTTATTTATTTTTACTTTTTATAGAATCTAAATGAAATTATTTTTGTAGAGGACTTTAACCGTTAAGCGGAGCCGAAATGTTTATCTAATTAATTAATTTCGCTTATTCATATTATAAGATTAAAAGCATTTGGTCTGGTTAACTGATTTAATCAAACACGGCGGCGAAAGTACATTCAACTTTAGCCTGCCGTGGGCCCTTGTTATAATGAATAAAAATCAAAGTAATTAACTAATTGAAAGCTACAAACCTTGTATTATGATCACTGAGATACCCTCTCTCCCGTTCCCTCTCCCTCTCTCGTTCCCTCATTAATTCATTGCGATCGCTAAAACAATGCAAAATATAAAGAATTTTAATCAAAAGATTCTCAAAATACACCGCAACATTCTATTCAAACAAAAGTTGGTAGAAAAAGTGAAATATCTGGAGATGTATTGATTGTACCGTAACAATGAGTCCAGACAGAACTTCGCCGATATTGATTTGAATAATTCATAAAATCCTGATAACTTTCGAATCGAGTAAATTAATCTACCGAACACTTATTAGATTTAAATATTAAGTGAATGTTTAATGCGCAAAAATAATCCATTGGAATGACGCAATTAAATATAAATTTTGTTTGAATTGGCGCCCAATTTACACCATTTTAAAAATCGAACACTGCAATGACTCGCTTTTATTAGTGGCTGGTAATTCTCTTTTTAAATTTATCCACAGATTAAATAATAACTAGCGTTAGCTTGTATTCAGTATGGAATATTTTTTTGAATATTATCTTTTGATTTTTGTGTTGTTATTAATTACTTAATTATTTGTGGTTATTTCTTGTAATGTTAAACGTCAAATATTACACAAAATTTATGATACAGAGGAATAAAGGCTGTAATTGAATACTTTGACGTTCAGCAGACAAGTCCTCTTACAACGCACTCCATCATAAATATCTACCGCAAAAAGCCATTCTTTGTACCGCAGTTAAGCAAAAACGCGCCCTCATATTAATAACACTTCAGCTAAGTAGCGTTAATTAAGATATTCGGAATGCTCGACATAATTTTTTCTGATAAACATTCCTTATAACTGTATAAAAAATTAGTGCAGTCTCGGCTTCGCCCGGCTGGATAATTTTATTATATATGTAGTCGTGGATGTGAGAATTGCATGACATATTTACGGCGTTTAACCCGCTTCTAGGATCGATTCCTAAAAAAACATTATCAGCTAATAGAAAAACTGAAAACGGATACACAAAGCTTCTGTTTCAAAACTAAAATAAGACTGCACTTTTTTTGGCCCCCATTTTGGAATGTCAATCAAACTTCATCATAACAATCAGACTAGATCAAGGGCTGTCAAACGATTTCATCTGTATGAAGTTTGTCAAATTAGAAAGCGCTCAAGACGAGATTGTGACAGGAGATACGAATTACATTTATATCGAGTCATTTCTTCTCTTTCCTGAATCCTTTTGAACGACATCTCTCCATGTTTTAAATTCACGTAAAAACACATAGCCAGAAAGCTAAGTATTTCTTTGAATTGTCGTCAACAGTAATGTCGTTAAATTAGTAATAATAATAATATTATTAATAATTAATAATAATAATGCAAATGAAAATTGTTTTTTTTTTGTAAATGATCGGATATGAATGAAAAAATCCGGAAATTCTTGGTTGGTTCTCAGACCTTTTGCCGTTACGCAATAATACGCAGATAATTCTGTTAAAATTATTAAACTGATTTAGTTTTTATGAATAGGCTTAGTTTTTAAACGATTATATCTCGTGAAATAAACATATTTTTGATTTGCATTTTTGCCTGACTCGGATTATACACAGTCGGCACTCCCTTAAATTTTAATATCGGCAATTTAAAAGTATGAGGCGTGACTTGCTGAACTTTGTATGATCTATAAACCAAAACCCAGGGTAAAGTTTCGCTTATCGTAAAATGTACTATTTACCTGTAATATCCATCGCGGTCTGATCGCGCACTGTGCTGCCTTTCCACCCCCATTCGATGCGGAAGCGGAAGAGTTGATGAGCGACTTCCTCCGCCTGAACATTGAGATCCAGGACCTATGTCGGAAAATACATAATCAGCTATAGAACCTATAGATTCTATGGAGTCATAGTCTATAGCAAGCACATTTGCTATCTATGAATTCATAATGTATAGTAGTTTTGTACTTAATTAGTCATCCCAGTATACGTTTGATGCTGTAATAACAGGAAATTTCTGTTAATTGATTTCAAGGAAGTTACGGGACCTTTTACCCAATGGGAAAGCAGTGTTGGCCTTGTGGCTTCAGCGTACGACTCTCAACCTTGAGATCGTAGGTTCAATCCCCGGGTGTGTGTGTATGTGTGGGTGTGTGGATTTAACATTAGCTCGAACGGTGGAGGAAAAGGTCGTGAGGAAACCTAGATGCAAAATCTCAGGAGGCTGATCACCTACTTGCCTATTAGACATTGACAAATGATCATGAAACACATACAGAAATCTGAAGCCCAGGCCTGAAAAGATTGTAGTACCACTGGTTTTATTACCTAGTGGGGCAGATATATTTCTACGCTTATTTAATTTAATTTAAATGTAAAGTAGCCTTCTATTTTTACTAAACCAAAGCCATTTTATACCACCGGGAGACGAGTTATTCATCTAGGCAGAGATATGTATGTATTACTTCAATATAAATAATTATTAATACTTACGTCGTCGTGGTGGATATGGACTCCGCTGATTAGAAGGTGGTAGATTTTCGTTGTATTCTAAAACAAATGCTTTATATATAAACCTTAAGTACTCCATTCTTTTTATTTTTTCATAGAACAGGGGGCAAACGGGCAGGAGGCTCATCTGATGTTTAGTGATACCGCCCATGGATAGATACATTGCCAGAGGACTCGCAAGTGCGATGTCGGCATTTAAAACCATAATCCTGTTTTTAAAAACTAATCATTTTCCACTGTTTTAACCTAAGTACTCATTCGTCTCTCGTTTTAGAAATGTGTTTATGCTGTGACGACAATCACATGTAAATATGGCAGTATCTATGTTGATAAGTAAATATACTTAATAATAATTAATTTAAATACAACGTTGGGTGATTTTCAGCAATTGTAAAACAATTGAGAGATCAATTCAATTCGTCAATTATTGAGCGAAGCTCCCATGCGCCCACTCTTATGACACTCTGTACAAACACTAAGGCTTTTGAACGGCTTAACCGATTTTGAAAATCCTTTTTTTAAATTAAAGATGGAAACATTTCCCGTGCTATGGGCTATAAAAACTCAATAATATTTACGAATAAATGACAAAATAAGCGGAAAAACAACTTCGAATGAGACCTAAAACTAAAAAGTCCTTTCAACAAAATCATATCTTTAAATTAAATGTTTTGAATCTATGTATTTTTACTCATCATTAAAAATTGAGTTGAACACTCGCTCCGCTCAAATTTGTGCTGAAGCGAAGCAGAATTGCGAGCACTGCGGCGTCCTAGTATATTCTTATTTGAGGCTATTTGAATTATGAATTACTGTGAGTTCACGTTAGTCTTCAATGCTAGTGGTAAGTGGAAAAAATAGTACACAAGAACAGCGTGTCTTCCCCTTAATAGAGACTGTAAGTAGTCTTATTGGACACATTATCATGTTAATTTTTTTATAAATAACTAGTAGACTCGGCCTAGCGTTGCTGTGGCTAAGGTTTTTGTTATATTACATAGTAGTAAACTATTCAAGGGAAACGGTATGAGAACACCAGTCAGGGGACCACCATGCTTTTTTGGTGGTTATGTCATTAAATTGTAGCTTATGTTAAACGTTGGTACTTTCAACACAGCGCCATGTTAGAATTGTGACTGTCAAATAATAAACAAATAATTTGCAATACAATTAATAATTTGTACAATACGTGTCTCATGTATGTCAAGTTTCTATAAATTATTGGCATAATGAAGCGCTTAGCTCTATTTCTCGAGTCTGAATCGGAGGCTTCGCTGGTCATAAAATGTTTTAATTCTGTGAACGTATTTATAGTCGACTTTAAAAAATACAAATGGTCACACGATATTTATCAAACTGTATAATTGATGCGAAATGTATACGAACGTATAGAAATCATTACAAAAAAATGAAACTGAAATTTCCATCACCACTGATGTAAAAAGTTATAAACAGTTAAAATAATAACAGCCTTTATTGCTGTCAAATACTTATCCTAGGACATAAAAATGTGAAGTACTATCAACAATAATAATTAATGGGCAAGCCAGTTAATTTACAGCTTGTCTTAGGTCATAGTTTTATTATGCAAAATTTAATTTTTCTCCCTTTGTTCCCTTTGGAGTAGAGACTCTTGGGCCGTGGGGTTCAAGTGCACAGGCGATAATTAAAGATTTAAGTTGGTGCCTGGTAGTTAGTACCGGTGACCGGAGCTGGCTTCTTTAATTGCTTAATGAATAAGTATCGCAATACAGCGAGGAAATGCTGCCAGCGTTAAAGGCACACTGCCACAGGGATCAAACTTTTTAAATTTTCTTTTTATTAGTTTTTAATTTTTGAAGTGAAACTTCTTTATCGGGGTTGGAAAAAAATTTAGTGTAACATTTTTGCGTTACGTGTCACATTTTTCCGTTACGCGCCATGTTGCTTTTTGAAGTCAAACTTCTTTATCGGCGTTAAAATATAACACCTATAGTATGTTTTTGACTTGAAGTTTGACAACGGATTACATTTTCGAAGTCAAACTTCTTTATCGGCGTTAAAATATGACATATAGTATGTTTTTAAATTTGAAGTTTGACAACGGATTACATTTTCGACTTGAAATTTGCTAATCGCAATTTGCAGCAATTAATTTGTAAATTGTATGCTAGGCAGTGTATCAAAATTTACTGTGTTTAAAGAAATAGTTTCGGACCTCTAAACCTAAAAACAAACCAGTTATGGCTCTGCGTACAACAAAGGTTTTATATAAGTTTCACTTCTTACGTGTGTACCTACACCTAGTACACGCACACATTTTCTTTTTTTTTTTCTATGTAGGTTAAGAAAATTGTAAATACTCTATATTTGATTGTTATGTTTAACTGGGTTTTCCTAATTCATTTATTATGGTTTTTTTAGATTCGTGTGTGATTATTTATCGGTTATGCATTCTTGTTGACTTAGGGACTTAGTACTAATTAGTACGGGATTGTGTTTTTAGTAAATAAATATTTTACTGAACATGTTTTTTTTCATCTTTATAAGAAAAATAGCAATAAGATGTAATTACCCAAGTCTTCCATGCTTTGACTCAAAAGCGCCTCAAATGTATGCAAACTGTAGCTCTCAGCATCCATTCCCTTAGCTAGTGTATTTCTTAGATGCATCTCATATTCCAATAGTAGGCGTGATGTAGGAGAACCTGGAGCTGGAGTGGCGCTCTGCTGCGATGCTTGGCGCGAGAGACACGGCTTCTGTTGACCATGACGACCATTAATTTAACACTACCTTCAATTACATAAGCAGAACACTTCTCAAGCAATCTCTTTCAACCACTGTAAGGAAAAATGAAATAGGATTAGCGCAAGAATTGCAAAACTACTAATAAAATTACGTAACTTAAACATACCTAAAGTCAAACAAGATACGATATGGACAGGATATACGTATAGGTCGGTTATCGAAAGCTGGCGCGTACACAGTACTCACACTAATGCAATTTCACTATACAGTATGTTTAAAAATATGACTTTTTTGCCAAGCTATATATTTTAGTCAACTCTGGTTTTAGTAAGGTTGGGTGGGTTGTAAAATAAATAAAAATGTGTCAAATACATATAAATATTATGTGCATACGAGGGTGGATCCAAAAGGTCTAAGCCCGACCAAGAACGTGAATATTCCCGTTCCCGTTTTTTTCATTAAACTGTTTTTATTAAGATGCTTAAAATAATTGAAAACATTGTGCACCATTTCACGAGATTGCCCTGGTAATGTTTGAAAAAAGATCAACATGTTCAGTAAAGATCAACATAAACATTAGCAAAAGCAAAACAATAACTGTCTCTTTTATACTCATAAGCTTGACCGAGCGCGAGAGAGACGGACAGTCTTTTCATGATGTATTTGTGATTGTATTTCAGTTTGACATCACGCCTCGCGCTTATTCACAGACACAAGCACAAAGTGTTATTTCAAATCAATTATGTTATTAAAAAAAATATTAATATACTAACCTAACCTAACCGAATAATAATACATTTATTGGACAGCTCCGGCGCTACGGGAAATGCGGGAAACGAATTAACAAACAAATATGGTGGCGCGGGTCATATTCCGTTCAACCAATCAGCGCGCGAGGTGCGATCCGTTTCACAATTTGACGGTTTCACATCGATAGATTACAATCTACCGAATAATAATACGTTAAATTGTAAGCAGTTCGTTGAGGTTCACTATCTTTCGACAGTTTACAATCTCGCGAGATAGATTACAATCTAACGGTGTTTACAATTTTACGGTGACATATATATATAGTGCTCAAAACAATTAGCGGAACAAGATTTTTCTCCTTTCTATTGCTTAAACTAAAATTAGATTTAAATTAACTTGTACGCTATTTTTTACCTTGTTAATTTATTAATTACTACAATTAATAAAAAAATTCAATTTGTATTTTTTTTATTAAAAAAAAATTAAAATGTGCATTGTAGACGAAAAACTAATTGGTGATAAAAAGGTCCATCAAAAAAATATTCGTCTTTAGTGACTTTCAGTAACGTGTGTGGCCTCCATGAGCCCTAATCACGGCTTGACAACGACGCGGCATGCTTCGTATGATCCTCCGAATATCTTCTTGTGGAATTCGCTCCCATTCTTCAATCAACGCTTCAGTGAGCTGCTGCAGTGTTTGAGGTGCAATCGGACGCTTCCGGATACGCCTGTCAAGCAAGTCCCAAATGTGTTCAATTGGATTTAGGTCAGGGCTCATGGAAGGCCACTCCATTACACGGATTTCCTGCTGTCGTAAGTAATCTGACGTGATGGCTGCAGTATGCGGCCTGGCATTATCTTGCATTAAAAGAAAATCTGGGCCCAAACCATATGCTGCGGGCCAAACATGATCTTCGAGCACATTTTCAATGTAAGTTTGAGCACACAAGCGCCCGGGAACAACGACGAGATCTGTGCGCTCGTCCAAACTAACTCCGCCCCAAACCATCACAGAGCCACATCCAAATTTGTCATATTCCTGGACTGCTGCTGCACTGTATCGCTCGCCTGGGCGTCTGTAAACACGGAGACGACCATCGCAACGTGTTAGACGGAATCGTGATTCGTCAGTAAAAAGCACTGGCCTCCAATGTCGAAGTTGCCAATTAGCGTGATTTTGCGCGAACTTGTTTACGTTGCGAGCTTGTCTATATTGAATTGTTAGACGCACAGCCCGAACTGGTCGGCGTGATCTCAAATTGGCTTCCAACAACCTATTTCTTACCGTCTGGTCGGAAATTTCTACACCAGTAGCCGTCCGTAGTGTATTTTGTAGATCTCTTGCAGTTGTGGTGCGGTTACGTAAAGCACAGTTGACGATGTAGCGATTTTGCAAACGTGTAGTTTTTCTCTTTCGACCTTGACCACGCCTTCGTGAGTATTCTCCCGTCTCACGGTATCGCTTCCAAAGTCTGTAGATAACAGAAGGGGCTACTCCTAGATCATTTCCTACATAACGCATAGTTCGACCCTCTTCAAGCAAAGCGATAGCTCGGGAGACATGCAATTCAGTCAGATCTGGCATTATGACCTAAACTCACTCGCTTCAATGAATAACAATACTCAAAAGGCTCACTTCAATTTCTATTAAAGTCAAAGTCAAATCGTTTATTTCAATTAGACCATCTAAAATGGCACTTTTGAACGTCAAAAAAAAAAATATAAAGTGATCTAGTTGCCCCTTCCAAAAGGTAGTTTCGTGTGGAGAAGAATGGGCAAGAAACTCCACACTTACTCTTTTAAAATAGGTTTACAATATTTTGTTACATTTGTTAAATAATTATATGTGAAGACAATGTACTCTTAGAATAAACTACTATACTAAAAAAGTTAGTATACATGTTCCTCACATATTTACAAATATCGAAACCTTAGAATATTAACATTAAAGAGTAATAAAAATATTAAAAAAACACAACAAGTGTGTGAGATACAAAAAAAAATAATTACATTTGTAGCTTCTATAAATTAAAAAAATAAATAATAATAACAATTACATTTTTTTTTTTTTTTTGCAAAAAATCAGCAACCAATTTGATTTTGTCCAGGCTATAGAGCCAATCATAGGATTGTCCTATGGAGCAGACTAGAATTAATACTCAAAAGATTGAAAAAAAACTACTTAAAATGTGTTTTCTGTGATTAGAAAGTAATGAAAATTCAAAGACGTCACTTTGTTTTTCGTCTACAATGCACATTTTAATTTTTTTTTAATAAAAAAAATACAAATTGAATTTTTTATTAATTGTAGTAATTAACAAATTAACAAGGTTAAAAAATAGCGTACAAGTTAATTTAAATCTAATTTTAGTTTAAGCAATAGAAAGGAGAAAAATCTTGTTCCGCTCATTGTTTTGAGCAGTATATATATATACGAGTTCTTATAAAGTAGTTGATTTAAAAGATGAGTGAGCATTTATCTAATTTTTATTGTTTTTGATATTATCGTGCGTAGTATGTAGTATGAAATTTCTATAGTAATGGTTCTACTGTGGAAAATGCAATTAGATTAAGGACAAGGAGACAATGACGAGAATAATAATGGAGACCATAGTATGTAGTTGTATAGAAATTCTAATTAACGGTGAGACCCTAGGCGTAGGTAGAATGAGAGAGGTTTTGCGAAGTTATTTAGTAATATTGCTACTATATGATTTTTACTGCTATTTGTTCCTAGATTATAGGGATCCTATTTTTGAAGGGATTTTTTTAATAAAATTCAGTCACTAGCCTTCGCCTACCTTTATCTGTAAGTATAGTTTTTTTTTTTACATATTAATATTTTACATACGAAAACCGCTGTGGTTTGTATAGCAGTCTTGTTTAGAAGGACAAATCCATATAAAAGTAGTTTTTTAAGTTACTTTTTATGTTGGTTAAGAGCGCGGCCACACGATGCGGTATCGGTGGCAATTATTTCGAGCTATAGGGTGCCACACGGGCGTTGCGGTGTGTAGGATGACGTTGCGGCACCGCTCCGGCACCGCACCGCACCGCACCGTTACCGCATCGTGTGGCCGCGCTCTAACGTTAGGCTATCTAATAACTGACTGGATAGACCATTTATAAGCCGCGATAGCAATTAATACGGTCTTTCGCCATATACGTTGTTTGCTCTCGATGTACAGAGCCGAAGTTGCATTACCGCTTGGGTCTGTACGTCATGCTCACTGCGTTTTTTTATGTCATCTCGAAAAAAGTACTCGACTAGAAGACATTTCTCTATCTAAGCTGTATTTCAAAACGAATTCATTTTATTCCGTGACGAACAATTTTCAAAATTTTCCTTATTACGATATTTTTCGTCTTTTTGATATATATTATTCATTTCGCGTAAAAGATGCCCCAAAATGTTTTCTACCTCGAAAACCACCAGTTTCTTTTAAAAGAACTAAAAAAAAATCTAAATTTTATTGCGCACGCTTTCAACACTGAAGGTGTCACCGTTTTGATAATTTTAACCATGCTATATCAAAAAAGATTGCGATACGCATTATTCCGATTTCATATATTTTCTCGAGTTTTATTTGCGGTTTCATTTGGAGTTCACGTAAGCTGGTATTTTGTTCTTTTGTTAACTGTGTATGTATTTAGTAATACACGACTACATATAATAGTTTCTTAATGATAATCTTTGATTGTGTGTAGCTTAAACCATTTAGAGTTTATAAAACAATTTTTGAGCGAAAGTATAGCTTTCATTTTTATACTTTTTTTGTACAATATGTCTATTCCTAGTGTAAATTTTAACCTAATAAGCCATACAGAATCAACAAAAATCATACCATATGGTGATGTTGTCTCGGATCTCTGCGTTGACAATGTTCTTGGTCTGAGTTGCCATTAGACGACGAGGGTGTGGTAGCATAGCATTGATTGTCGAACATGACGTTATCTGAGGGTGGTGACACATCTCTCTCGCCACCGCCCAGCTCTAAATACAGTCCACGCCCGGGATAGCCACTTGGGGCTGCACCCACGCCGACACCACGGCTAGAATATAAATCGATCGATTTAAACTTTATACAACAACATCTTCTCAACCTGTCCTATGCTCAAATTCTTGTGCAACAGTAGTTTAATTATAACATTGTAAGTGTTATGTAGAATTTACTAAGTCAAGTACCTAAAATCATTAATATTTCAGAGGGAAGAGATTACCTGCCCACGACACATTCAATCCTAGTGACTAGTGGTCAGGGGGCTAGTGCACTCTCTCTTTTAGCTTTACATCCTTTTGAAGTTATACCTACTTCTTTTGGCGCGTTAGGGAAAAAAGATGAGAGTATATTTTTACGAGGCGCGCGCATACCTGTTCAAACGCCGGTAAAACAGTCTGGGCCGCTAGTTGGCGCTTGCTCTGTTTTATCGACAAGTTGCATTGACTGTCATAGCGTAGTGTTTTTCAAAGTCGTGTTTATTTAAACCAAAATAATGATTTCAATACGAGAAAACCCGTTCCAATATAATAAAAAACATAGTGTTTATTGTAAAATATCATGATTACTACATAATATATCGTTTCGATTGGAAGTGACCATTAAAATGAGCAAGAAAAATCCAACTCGAAGAGGGTAACGTCCTTCTAAAGTGCTCGAAGAAAATGATTACGCCAAAGAAGTATAACTTCTAACGCGTGTAAAGTACACACACATTTTTTTTATTATGAGTAATATTTTTTTCTTTATTTTTCTATTCATATTGCTTTTAACATATGCAAGATTAGAAGGTAAAGCCAATGCATACGTTTACATTTTTATTCAAATTTAAATTTGGGTTTCATTTTCATTCTTCCGCTTTTGAAAGAACATCGTCTTCCCCGAATTCCTGAAGCAGTAAATATATGTTTCGTGTGTAAGCAAGTTCTTTTCTTAATCTAAACTTACCTAGCAGACGAATACCGCTGTGACGACTGCCTGCTATTATTGTTGATGACGTGTGTGTAATGTCCATGGTGGGGATGGCGGTGTGAGTGCGAGCAGGAGGAGGGACAGGCCGCGTACCTCCTGCGTCCCATTTCTGGGGACGTGATGGGACTCTCCGTAGAGGGCATCGGTTTGAGCATACGTTTCAGCGTGTTTGGGTCTGTAACCAATGATTATAATTAAGTAAACTTATTAGAAACACCTTTTTACGTTTATTGGTAATGGTATACACCGCATTAACGTATTTTACGGTATGTGAAAAGTCTCTTTTCATCACAGCGAAAATACAATTTGACGGAAAGAGACGAAAACGTACTTTGGTTAATAGATTACAATTGAAATTTAGTTTCTATTAATAATGCTTAATCACTGGCAAAATAATAGTTGTTCCAAAGAGAAAAAGTATTTTCACATTCGGGAGATTGTGTTTGTCATTTGACATGATATTATGTTACAGTATGTTTTTATCAGAAAACTAAATTTACAAGTTTTGCATATAGACCTTTCCTTTATAGTAAAATCTCACGATCTACGGTTTTTTAGACAATCTACATATCCAGATATAAACTTATAAATTACATAAAAAATATGCTAGCCGCTTCGGATTTGCTTTGGCATGACTCGGCGGTTCCAAAAATTAACCCAGACATAGCAACTCCCAGCCACACTCAAGTGCACTCTCACGTACACACACAAATTAATATACTCATTCATTCGTGCACACTTAAGGTCTAACACGATTTTTTGTTTGATTAGATTTAACATAGACCACTTTTTCTTAAAAAATATTTTTATTTATAACTTATATTTCTTTTAAACATGCACCATGTACAACGGAATCTAGTCGCCCAAAACACAAGGGGTGCCTAGTGTGGGCAATAGCGTTAGATCAATTAGGTCACAACCATATCTTGTTATGAATAATGTTTATTATTATAGCAAAAAAATCATTTAATTTTTCATTAATTTACAGTATTGCGCGTATGCCGGTTACTAATTAATACTTCTAGTATGCCTTAAGTATCGATTTTTGTATAGCTTTATATATATATATTTATACTCTTAATATGTACCTAATTACCAGTCGTGATTGCTAGTAACTTAACGATGTTTACAGTCGTACTTTACGAGCGGTAATTTTAATATAGAACGCAGGAAGTGATTGTTTAAAACTACTAACTTTTAGTTTATGATTCTAAATCATTATTATTAAACAAATTTTAATTTTAATTGTTCATTCATAATTCCGTCATGTACTAAAGGTAGGCATGCCGCATGTAAAGCACACCGAGTGACTTAATTATAGCATTTAATACATGTACATGTGGACAATTGTACATGTGGACAGTGAAATCGTAGAGATCAAAGCGATGGTACTACATAACTCAACCAAAAGCCCTCACAATCTATACTAAGAGTTTACCCATTTTACCCGGTTTATTTGTCTTGGGAGGATACATCTAATTAGAGATAAGGGACCTTGCAATCGTACTATATTTTTTTAAGGTCCTTAGAGCTAGAGTACATAATGCGGAAAGAGACTGGGGCTACGTTCTAGTCACATTCGACGTGGTAAGTAGTCGCAATTGCTAGCAGTGCGAGCGCGTACAACTTTTAATGTTTACTTAGGAAAGTACCAATTACGCGCCTACCTTTAATATTTTTGCATGCGAGACTGGTCTATTTTTGAAGTGAAACTTCTTTATCGGGGTTGGAAAAAAATTTAGTGTAACATTTTTGCGTTACGCGTCACATTTTTCCGTTACGCGCCATGTTGCTTTTTGAAGTCAAACTTCTTTATCGGCGTTAAAATATGACATATAGTATGTTTTTGACTTTGAAGTATGACAACGGATTACATTTTCGAAGTCAAACTTCTTTATCGGCGTTAAAATATGACATATAGTATGTTTTTGACTTTGAAGTTTGACAAAGGATTACATTTTCGACTTGAAATTTGCTAATCGCAATTTGCAGCAATTAATTTGTAAATTGTATGCTAGGCAGTGTATCAAAATTTACTGTGTTTAAAGAAATAGTTTCTAATAAGGTCATAAAGAAGTTTCACTTCCTACGTGTGTACACCTAGTACACGCACACATTTTTTTTTTATAAACAGGGACCCCTACATCATAGCCTATCATGCAGATGTGTGACCGAGAAGCTTTCCTAAAAAGGGACTTTATTAACTTTAAAGGGTTGGTTGCGACCGATTTATTTAATTGCACACTGTAGTATTGTCTTTGATTTACATAACCTTTACACATTTAAAGAAAAAACTGTTTGATTTTTGTTTATAATAATACATAACTTCAATCCGGTCAAACAGTTTTTTCTTTTAATTGCACACTGTCTGAATTCACAAGTATTTTTGGTTTTATGTTTTCTCGTTTTGTTTTTGTGATGTTCTTAGATTAAATTTTGTATTAATATTTTCTATTGTAGTATTAAGTTACTGTAAGGCTGTAAGGAAATAAATATTAAACATATTTTAGAATTACCCATATTCATATCTTCAGTGCTTTTGGACTTTGTGCGACGCGAACCCGACGTGTTGTTGTTAATCACGTTGTGGTTATGCATATGTCTTTCTGACTCACGACCCTGAAAACATAATAAAATATATGAATAACTATTATTTTATATTAATAATGTTTGCTGAAAGGTCGTCCGTGTCCGTGTTACCAATAATTATAATATAATTGCCAAGTACGTGATGTATCTACAAATATCTGTACTTATAAGGGCATCTTGTGGTTCCTGTGGTCGTAGGTTTGATCCCCGGACTTTTTTTCTATTAACATGCGGGAAACATCGTAAGGAAATCGCCTTGCCTTAGACACAAAAAGTCGACGGCGTGTGTCAGGCACAGGCTGATCACCTACTTGCCCATTAGATTGACAAATGACCGTGAAACATATACAAAAATCTGAAGCCCAGACCTGAAAAGGTTGCAGCGCCACTGATTTTTTTTTATCATATTGGCTAAGGATAATGTATGTATTTTTGTGAATAAATAAACTTTCGATAAGTTATCCACTTATAACCATTTTTCACGCTATAAACCATAGCCAATATGAAACAGGAAACTTTGTATATAACGATTAACTTACCGATTCATTGCCGTCTCCATAATCAACGCTCTTAGGCATATGCTGTAGATGTTCCTTGCCAGCACGAGTTGATGTTGCTGATGATTTGGAGGATGTCAAAGTGCCTCCAGCTTGAACGCCTTCAGATTTCAAATCTTGGCCGTGTTGATTTGTCGATCCAGTGCTGGACACTTGCGTGGTCTCTTCGGTGGTCTGCAATGAATAAGAAAAATATGAATTCGTTATACTTTTTAACTTAATGTAATAAAAATAGTTGTACTAAGTAACCCCTGCTAAACTACGCGCAACATAACTATGTGGAGCCGAAGTATTTTCGAACCTATTCGACCTTGAGTTCTTCAAGAACAGCCTTGCGATCCTGTAACTCACTTTTCGAACTCACACAGCGGTTCTCGCAGCGGTGGTCGCGCTCAAATCAGTCATGAAGCAGTCATTTTATGATTTGGCATTCTGATAAGGAGGGAGCTTGTAGTTTATTGCTTATCAGAATGAACTGTGTGAGTTCGAAAAGTGAGTTACAGAATCGCAAGGCAGAGCGTACCAATTCTTAAAAGGACAACGACCTTGGGTGCCTTCTGGCAGTGTAAGTGTCTATAGGCAACGGTGTCAGTTAAACAAATATTCATGCTTTAAATAGTTTCAATTGTAATCCAGAATTAATTAAGGCTGTCATCCGTGTTTACATATTGTCTTGATAAATTCAGCTAATAACTGAATATTAAACACTCAGTGATTTGTCTGCTGTGTTTTTTAATCTCGTTTCCAAAAATCATACTACCTAAATTTACGTTAAATGACTGAGACCGTCTTAATAAACTGAGACTGTAGTCAAGTTTTGAACAACCAATCACAGGTACTAGATATTCGAATGTATCTTCAAATTCATTTGTTTTTATTTTGATCACACGATATTATGCTTGATTGTACGTAAAGTATATTTCTTTCATGTAATCAATTTATTTTATATTAATATTGTTTACTTATTTTATTTTAAATATGAATAAAGTATAAACTAATTTCAATCAGACTAATATAGACACATAAAGCCAACCTTTTAACAAATAAAAAATAATAAAAAATGTGTGCGTGTACTAGGTGTACACACGTAAGAAGTGAAACTTCTTTATGACCTTATTAGAAACTATTTCTTTAAACACAGTAAATTTTGATACACTGCCTAGCATACAAATTAATTGCTGCAAATTGCGATTAGCAAATTTCAAGTCGAAAATGTAATCCGTTGTCAAACTTCAAAGTCAAAAACATACTATATGTCATATTTTAACGCCGATAAAGAAGTTTGACTTCATAAAGCAACATGGCGCGTAACGGAAAAATGTGACGCGTAACGCAAAATTGTTACACTAAATTTTTTTCCAACCCCGATAAAGAAGTTTCACTTCAATAAAAACAAATTAATTTTAAGATACATTCAAATAGAATCTCTATTACCTGTGAATGGTTGTTCAAAACTTGACTGAGTTTATTGAAGACATTTAAGGGTTCGATTTTCGGGAATAAGTTTAAAAACCCAGCAGACAAAAGTTAATAAATACATGAATATATAAATCGATACTAATACAAAGCTAGGGACTGCAAAGCCACTTGCCACTTATAGTAATAAAACATACCGTATTTCCATGTGTCCCAACAGAAGCAGTTACAGTCTTAGGCGCTGTTGAAGTATTTGTTGTCATCGTAGATGTTTCTTGGGACTTCGGCGGACGAGCTGGTGGTTGAGTCTCACTTTGTCGAGCCGCGGCTGTGCAATATGACAAATATAATTAGCATCATAAATATTAAAAATAACCTGGAAGAGTTTGATTCTCGGCACAATATTGGATTTCAGAAAATGATACACAATAATATCTTTATCGGATAAGAAATAGGCTATGTAAGCATTTTATAAAATGCTGTGCAAGTACAACCCTATATGGGTATTGGCCTCAGATCATTTTTATTTCAGCCCTACAAATGTCATCGATTTATGGATTTAGACATGTCGATTTCCTCACGATGTTTTCCTTCACCGTACCGCCGAGTGTGCACATTGACAGAAATTGGTGAACAGGCCAACACAAATTTGTATAACATTAATAACACTTTTGTTATATTTAGCTAGCCTCATCCTCGTTACGCATAAATAATCCATAAACATACTTAGAACGTACTATATCGTATTTACCTACAATATTAAAACTCTCGTTTTATATTGGAATTTTCAATACGGAAGTCGTTAAGTCTAAGTTTCAATATAATAATTGATAGAATGTATATTATGCGAGGAACACAAACGTGGTATTAGTGAGTATTAAGCTATTATTACATTTAACTACTTACGTTTAGGCGGCTGTTGAGCGGGCTGAGTTGTAGCAACGTTGTCGTAGAGCGATGTGGATGAAGTAGCAGCAGCCACCTTGTCCGAGCGCCCAGCTGCCGCCGCCGCGTCTGTCTCTATAGCCCGAGTGGTGGTACGCGGTAATGTTGATGAGCCTACACGCGTATATGCGTTACTCATGAGCCTCCAAATAGGATTAAAATTATGTATCAAATTATATCTGAGGCCCATGAGTTTGGGTGCGACGTTACGCAATTGCTAGTAAGTAATTTCGATGAATAATTATGAGTTTATGAGGGAGATGCTACTATTTCTCCGACCTAAGGGAGGATCCTCGACTGGTCTAACTGGCCAACTCGAAGGTCCCAGTGGCTAAAGTCCAAAAGTTGTATACACAGACAGCATTTTACTGATTGTAGCTATTAATATCTTGCTACAAATTTTATTAATCAATTTTATACCAGATACTATATTAGTAAGACAGAAATACTCGTATTATTTATTTTGAGTGCTACAGACCAACAATCCATTTGAAGTAACAATACACAAATATAACAAGTAATCTATTTTATATAATAAGTACGGAGTTTTGTTTTCTTTAATTAATTATTATGACAATAGAGTTAAATTAGAATAAGATATACTCACGGTATCTTGGATCCTGTGCCCTCAGCCTGGCGTATTGCTCCTGGGTCATGCAGGTGCATTGTGGTTCGCGTCCGTAACTAAGACTATTTATCAATTATTATAGCTCTCGTGAAATATTAGCCTGCCCCAATTAAACTATATGTAGAGACATAAGAGGTTCTAACTATTTCTGAATGTTATATGTTATGTTTATATTTAAAGGTATTTTTGATTTTGATATTTGTAGGTTTTCGTAGTACTTTTATACTTATGTGGTAATTCATTCAGTAAAGTCTATGAATGGCCTAATTTTGGGGTTTACTTAGATTAAAAACTTTATTTAGCAGTTGGAATTTATCAAGTAATAACTCATTGTATATACCAGTATCAACTTATTGAAAGTGAAGTACTATCCCTATTTCTAGTATAAAATAAGAATTTACGACATTTGTGACAATCATTCATGTCACTGACTCCAAGACAATGAAAAGAGCATTTAAACTGCAGGTCTCGGATCCGATTTATGGCAAAATTTATTCTAAACATAACTTTCAGTGGAGGTTTACGAGTTTTCAAACATTCATTACAAGACACTAATAGCCAATTTCCATAGCCCATTGTGGTGCTCGCTATAAATGCCTACGTTTAGTGGCGCTAGCAACACGTATGTCAACTGTCACTGCAATGACAATTAACACCTCTGTCAACAGCACTTGTAATTTAAAAAACATAATAAATAATTGTTGAATTACGATAATTGCATCTGTTCTACTTTAAATATTGTTTACTAACGTAAATATATGTTAATAGAATGTATCTTCGGTACCTTGATCGATTTGGACTAGCTGGTGTTGAGACCGGTTTCCTCTTGGTCTTGAATTTTTGTTTGCTCCCCGGCGGCTCTAGCTTCAGGCTGTAGCTCGAAGATGCCTTCCGTGAGAATTTAAATGAAGGCGACTATAATAAAATATCGCGTGATGAATGAATCATAGCTGGTAATGATCTAATAATGAATGGCATACAACTAGCGGGATCTAGCAGGGAAATACTGATTAGAAATTTACAATTTTATCACGTATTTTACATATTAATAGATCTAATCAACGCTGTTGAAAACCTACCTAGTCTTAGAAGGGAGAACGGGCTATAATTAGGTACAATTTAAAAAATTAATTATAAAATTTAAAAATTATTACAAAGGTTTAATCATAATTTTAGTTTATTATAATGCGTGTCAAGCTACTATATTTTCTTCTATATTTAAAGAAGAAATATAGCTTTAAGGCCTTTTTAAGACCTCTTACAGGCCCAAACTCTTAGAAAGTTCGTGCAATCCCGTTTATATGATGAAGATGTCATTTTTGTGTTGAATTTTTGATGTTGTGAAAAATTATTGGTCTTAAAGCACAAAACTTAATTTAACCTCTTCGCATGCATGTTGTTTGCAATACAAATATATTAAATATATATAGCCTTATGTTGATGAATCTACACGCGAGGCCTATTTGGGTAACATTCCGAGTCAAGACGGGAAGTGACATCTGTCAAATAGTCAAGATTTTTTCCGATCCTAGTTCGCGCTTAGGCTTGTCTGTGAATATTACCCTTAGGGCTAAACTACTGCAAAAGCTCACCAAGTATTTAGTTTATTTTATGTTTGTGTAAACTCAACAAAAAAATACAATGAGTTTTCATACTTCAATAATTATGTTACAATTGCGTCTACGTGAAAATGTAATGCTGCATAATAATGATTGTAAACACTATGTATGACATAAACGAATTACTATGAATTATTTTTATTTCGACCCTAGTAACGCAAATTTATATTTTGTCTTTAATATAATGCATTAGTTACCTTTATTATATTAACTTAATTTATTCAAGAACATTATATAATGATAGATCGACAGAAATATAGGTTTCATTTCGTTAGTCCGGTGAATGAAAGTTTATTTAAAACTTAGATGCGCCATATATTGTGTGCTATAAATATTAATGAAAAGCACAAGCCCTTTCCGTATCTCCCCATATTCTCAAATGTATTTTATCATCCATTGAGACTTTATTTTTAACCTTTTATATAAAGACTAGTGGACCCCACAGACGTTGTCCTGCATGATATTTAAAGCGATTAGGATATTAAGCAAAGTATGAAAGTACCGACTGCAGTGCCATCTGCCGGGCTGATTTGTGAATCTAAACCATTCCCAGATCCCCTTGAACACACACAAAAAATTTCATCAAAATCGGTCCAGTCGTTTGAGAGAAGTTCAGTCACATACACACGCACACAAGAAATATATATATTAAGATAAAGAATTCTCCTTGGTAGTATTTGCGTGTTTTTCTCACGGTAATGTGAGTTCTTGCTCCTATTTCACCATGCCTACTGCTGATAGACCGTTTTCTTTTTTAGTATTGTAATTATTTGCTTCAATGTATTATGTGAAGCATGGTCTAATTACAAACAATTTGTAAAATAAACTTGGCATTTAAAAAGAGTAGCCGAGAATTTTTGCCATTTGATCTCGTAGCAGAAAATGTAAATTTAAATGCTTAAAACTTGGCGTTCATAAGTGTAAATTGATATTTTGATTTTGTCACAAGCATACTATTGATTTATATACATTTATTACCGTTAGTGCTATACAAACAAAGCAAATGCGTTCAAGCGTTTATAACGCCAGAAATAAAATACTTACGCAACATTCTCTGAACTGCTTCGCGTCTATAGGAGATGTGAAGTTTAAGCCCCAAGTGTCGTTGGTCATTGGATCTTTCCAATACACAAAGCATTCGGATGCTTGTCCAATACGAGTGCCTGAAAAAAAAATATATTTTTTTAAATCTCGGGCATAAATTTATTTTTATCAGGATCGAAAATATTTTTAAATATGTCATGAGCGTGTAAAACCAGCAAGCAGCTGGCAGTAAATATAATTAAGTTTTTTTAATGAAGTTCATCTTATTACCTCTACAAATACTAAATGACAATTTATCACTTACACCAATAATTATATTATTATTAGTTTTACTCACGCCTAAAAATATTTTACATCTTAAAGTCCTATAAATACGAACCACAAACAATATATTATGCCAACTAAATTATTTAAATTAATTAATATCCTATCACCATAATTTAAATGGTTTTATTAAAATGCATTTATATCGCTTTTGATAACATCAGCTAGATGTGCTGCTGATAGTGTTTTACATATTTATTGTTTTATAAATATATTTTTTTCTAAACAAATATACAGTATCATAATTACAATTAAAGTATACAATTTTCTTGTGTCTACACTTTAGACCCGTCTCACCTCCCTTGGACAAGCAAAAAAGCTGGGGCGGCCGCAGAGCAGGCGGAAAGTAATAAAGGGCTAAAATATAAGAGTATTTCCTTCAACTTCGATTTTGTTCCCTATGGAGTAGATACTCTGGGGCTGTGAGGTTCAAATGCACAAGCGCTAATTAAAGATTAAAGTTGTCGCCTGATAATTAGTAGCAATGACCCCAGAGCTGGTGGTTTCCTCGCTCAACTAATAAGTATCGCAATACAGCGAAGAAATGCTGCCAGCGTTAAAGGTACACTGCCACAGGGGCATACTTTTTAAATTTGTTTTAATTTTCTATTTATTAATTTTATTTATTATTATTGATCAGTTGTACGTTTATATTTTTAATTTAAGCTTAAATTCGTATGTTAGAAGTCTATGAACTATGAATCTCAAATGCTAAAGTGTTTTGTTTAATAACGGCACCGATACGCAACTGAAATGCATTTAATTAAAGCTTTCAACATTGTGCATGTAAAAGATTTCAATATCGCAAAGAGGCGTCGCGTTCTACGCTCTGTACGTGGATTTCGCTCGATTGCCGTGTATCTGGAGTAAATTTAAAACTAGGTTACAGTGGCGGCCGGCTCGTATTTTTGTGATTTTACACGTTAAATTCAGTTTAACGTTTGGAACAAGTTGTCTTTAATGTTATCTTACTTTGTTAGTTATGTTTTTTTAACGTAACAGGGGACAATCGGGCTCCTATGACACTGCCTATGGACACTCAGACTACGCTCTTTTCTTGAAAGACCCTAAGTTGAATTGATTCGGAAATATGTACTTCATATTTATCTAATATGTATGAAGTCCAGGAACGAAATTTTTTCGTCTTTATAAAACAATGACTTTTAAACAACATTAATCCCGAAGTTTTATTATCAACTGACGTATCAATCAACATGTTTATAAAACTCATTTGAAGATCTCAACATTATTAACAAATAGCACTTGAATAATCAGAGCCGCGATACGCATACCTATTTCTTATTTGGTCAGTTATTAAATTCATTTGTACATATTTTACCAACGCTAATTCATTTAAGCCCTGGATTGTATATTTTATAGAATTATCATAATTTTGTACGCGTGCGAAGTCTGTAATGTATTAGGTAATATTCGATTTGATATAAAATATTTTTTATAACCATAAATTAAAAGGTACTATATACAAATCTAAAAGATCTAAACAAACCACTGACTTTATATTACTGATCGAACATCACCAACAAATAAACAAAATTTTAAAAAGTGATGGTTTTGAATTTATCATGACATTATTAATAATGTAGGGGAGCCCACGATGCTAAATGAGGATATACTTGAGTGTCATAGTGCGAAGCTTAGATAATAAAAAGCAAAAAAAATTATATAATGTATACTTTTTCATCGGTGGGGGAGCGGCTATAAAATTTCAAAAATGTAAAAAAAACTATGCCATGGACATACTCGAGTGCGTCAGTTTAAGATATACATATATAACCACCACCGACACCCTTGGTGAGGTGTTTATGCCTTGACTGGCGGCCATACATATGGGGCTCATATTATCATCGAGGTACTTCACAGGGTACAAGGTATCCCCCTGTATATTAATCTGCCAAGCTCCAGTAAATCCCGAAATCCCCACTTCGGATCCCTTACATCACAAGAATCACACACACAGGGATCAGAAGAAAAATCATCTAATATCTTAAAGGGAAATCTGAATAAGTATTCGATAAAAGACCGTAGTGCCGTTATTTAAAAAATCAAATGTTATCAGTTATTTATGTTAAAGAAGCAAAAGTATAAATTACATAATTATATATATTTCAAATTTTCATTATCATTTCATGTCGATTAACTGTTTTACTATTGAATAAAACTTTTCCATATGCGTCGTAATTAGCCTTCTATGCTTTTAAAAAATAATAATTATATATCCCAAAACTTACCTAAATTGTTTAAACAAAATTAAATTACTGAACTTCATTAATATATGTACCTACTTCGAAATCCCTTGACCACGTGACAAATGATTCTATAAGATATATATACTCTCAGTTAAGAGAGTTTATGTCATTTATAAAAAAATCAACAAGCCCTATGCAACAAGTTTTAAACACATCGTTAATAAGATAAATAGTAATTAATCACTTCAACTTCTATACTCAATTCTTATCAATCCCAAAACTTCCTCTTATCTTAAAAATGAATTCCAATTCTCAAGTCTTTATAACCATATGTTACGCTCCTCTAATAGATGCTTTATGGAAATTCCATCTCACAGCTCATCCTTCATAAGCAGGACTCCATACGATTGGCTACCTCCCTAACATCTTTTAAAACTCTTCTAGATAGATATTTATTAACCATATCATATCCTGCTCAATCGTGACTTTTGTAATTCTTGTATTTCTTATACTTTTGTATTGCATCGCAATTAATAAATCCGTTAGATTAGGTTTTTAGTTTATTTTGTATTATTTTCTATTAAGGTTGGTGATTCTATATTTTTTTATAATATTTTCTTATTCACTTCTTGCACTTTACGCATCATATTTCTTTTTTTCGTTTTATTTCCTTACTAGGGTCGCCTGGAAGAGATCGCTTGTAAGCCATAAGGCCCGTTACATCCCTTATAATTTTTATGTATTATGTCATTTGTTTTCAAATATAAATAAATCAATAGTCTATTATTAGTATTATTGAAGACACAACAGCCATTAGTTAGCACGTTTAATTTTTTTTAAACATATCTCAAGACAATCGTAAATAACCTTGTTTTAAAAGAGCTTGTGACGTTTACTCTAAATATCTAATACAAATTACATACCAGGTTGCAATAGTCTAACATCAAGGATTTTGTCGACTTGGGAGTTGTATGCGGTAATATGGAACACGCATTCTGGCGAGTCCTGTATGCAGGTGATGTTCACAGGTACCAGGTCTTCGGATACCTGCTGCCACTTCACGGTGCCAGCACCACTCGCTGACACGTGAAATACTTCTGCCCAAAGTCTGGAAAATTTGGATTGTTTAATCAGATTTTCATGGTACTGTTGTATAATTCTTTGAGTATTTTTTTGAAGTTATACTTCTTTAGGCGCGTTATGAAAAATTTATGAGAGTGAAATTTTACGATGCGCGCGCACCGTGACATAAAATTATCAGTATGGGCGCCGAGCGTGCGCGAGCGAGATGGGAATAAGACAATCTACAAGTAAAAAGAAATAGAATATGCGTGACGTTAGAAGCTATGCCAAGAATTTTGAATGACCATAGTGACATTTGTAGTTTTTATAGGAGTTTTAATTATTTTTTCAAAGAAATTTAGCAATGCTTTTTCACAAAGACCTATTGTTACTTAGTTAAAAGGTTATAAAACATACCTAGTTATTAAATTGAATTAATAATATAATAAATAATAAATTTATTATTAATATTAATTAATAATTGAATAATATACTAAATATTAAATATTATTAAATTATTAACGCTAAATATTTATTATTAATTATTTAATATTTAAAAAAAAAAAGAAAGTCAAAGAAGTATAACTTCTTACGCGCGTACATAAGTACACGCACCATTTTTTTTTTATAATTTGTTCAAACGCAATACATTCATTAATTATTCAATACATAGATGGAAACTTCTAAGAATGTCAAGAGGAATTTTATGTCCAATTACCTTGGCATATCAAAACAGGATTCATATTACTTTTTATAGAACTTTTAGACGTTTTTAACTTAAAATATACCTACATGGTTACCAGAATATAAAACTCCCGTGTTTTATAGATAATATTATCTGTATAAAACCTCTTTGTTACAAAAAGTTTGAATTTAAATACGCTGTAAACACTTTATAACGTCATTCGTTATAACGCAAAACTCTCTATAACGGAAAATTAGATAATATTATTTGGTTTAACCCAATACCCATACATTAATTCCTTCCTCCCTATAGCGTATTTTCTCTATAACGAATAAAAATTCCTCGGTAACCTGAAATTCCTTATAAAGAGTTAACACTGTATTCCTTTACTTACCTCAAGAGATGTCCATCACGTCGTCGGGAATTTTGCCACGGGCTGTCCTCATAGCGATATGCTTTGCGGAGGATTGGTGCGCAGGAACACGACAGTTTGTTACCCATCGTGCGCGCGCCGCATTCGGCGCACTGAACTACGCTGCCTGCAATATGTGTCGTTTGTATCAGGTTTTGTAGACGATTAGAGGCATATAGCTAGTTAAAAAAGTAACGTATTACATCATATAACCTTACTGAAATATAATATAAAGTTCCGTTCAACAAAGTAAGGATTCGGCGTAAATATGGTACAGTGCACGTAAGCTAATCAACCGCCGAGTTGCAATGCACGAATATATCTATAAATGTTTAGTTTGTTTATATATCTTTGGGATTTTAGTTAGCTAAGTCAACATTCAAAATCAACTAGACGATTCGTTAAAAACTATACGATGTATCCGTCCAGACCGAGGACAAAATAACGTTTTAAAAACTTTCAACTAATTTGTATGTTTTCTTCAAAGTCTTAGCATTTTCATATTGATAACAATATAATGTATTTATATACACCAGTGGCGTTTCAACCCTTTTAGGTCTGGGCCTCAGTTTATCCGATTCATGATCATTTGTTAATCTAATAGGCAAGTAGGTTGTCAGCCTCCTTGACACCTTGTTGAAGCCTGTTGACTTTTTGGGTGCAAGGCAAGCCGATTTCCTCACGATGTTTTCCTTCACCGTTCGAGCGAACGTTAAATGCACACATAGAAAAAAGTCCATTGGTACACAGGTTGGGACCAAACCTACAACTTCAAGGATGAGACTCGTACGCTGAAGCCTATAGGCCAACACTGCTCTAAATAATGTATATACACTATATATATATATATATACGCTGCTATAACATGATTCCTAGTGAAATATTGGAACTGCCTTTAAACAGCTTCAAAACACATATCAAAAAAACCTTAATATGTAACGGTCACTACACAGTCAATGACTACCTGGAAGACCTTACCTACGCTTGGCAATAGTTGTAATTATATTCTTATAATTTGATTTGTGTGTAATGGTGAATGTGGTAAATCACAGAACAGATTTTTATATTTTTTTACTTATATAACTTTAATGACGTTGTGGTTTATGATATTTTCCTTGAATAATTGTAATGTAAAGGGAGGGCAAACTTGCTGAGTTTCTTGCCCGTTCTTCTCAGAACAAGGCCTCCTGGTAGTTTTGCGAACGGATGGCGTAGTCTTGTTCTTGCACGAATTTTGTAAACGTTTTTGACATTCATAAGCATGCCCTAAGACGCATCTTAATTATTGAATAAACGTATTTTGATTTGATTTGATTGATATGGGACCACTGACGTTTTTAGTTTTCACTTGTGGTTTAGCACTAACTTTAAAAATGACACAACCTCTCACCTTTATTTTATCCCTTTGGGAATGTTTTAATTATACGTGTTTAACTACCAAAACATCGAGTCTAACTCCAGTAAATCTGATAAATCTAAATATATAAATATTTCATCACTCACCGGTTATTGACAACGTTCTTAGTAAGGCTGTATTCTATGTATGGATCTTATTAGTGTCAACTCATTACTGGTAAATAGCCGCTACTTTAATTTGCTAGTCTTTGACGTTGGCATATACATATTTTAACATACTTAGCAAATCCGAGGAGGATTACTTATTTTAAGAGGTTTATATGGTATATTCTTTTTTTTATTTTTATTGGACAATTCACACCAATTGACCTAGTCCCATGCTAAGCAGGTGAAGCTTGTGTTATGGGTACTAGGCAACGGATATATACATATTATAGATTGATAGACATATAAATACATGTTTAAACACCCAAGACCTAAGCATAACACCAAATGCTCATCACATCGATGTTTGTCTCAGCCGGGGATCGAACCCGGGACCCATGGATTCGCAGTCAGGGGTATTAACCACTAGACCAAAATAGCCGAGTTTTTTACTATGGAAACCAGTTCAAATTTTAAAATTATGACGTTTCTACGTTCACAGATATTGTTTAGGTTGTGACAGATCAATATGACATTCCCATGTTATTGATTTTAATTATTTATTTGTCATTAGATAGCAACAAATTATCACCTTTTATGTCTTATTGCACCTTCTATTAACACTATGATAATTCTTTTACATAAACTTGAAACAGACATTGAATTATAACATGAAACAAGGCAGCTTTAGGATGGCCATTAAAAATAGTAATGACACAATTTGGCATATTAGTTTCTGTATTGTTAGCTAAATGTTTATTAATTTTACTTATATTACGTAAATAGCGAACTTTTGTAGTTAGTTTTATCAAATGTATGTTTTAAAAAGGAACAGTGTTGCCTGTGCTTCGGTGGCCCCCTGGGTCGGGTCCTGTGCACCAATGGACTTTATTTCTTTGTGCGAATTTAACATTGGCTCGAACGGTGAAGGAAAACATCGTGAGGAAACCGGCTTGCCTTAGACCCAAAAAGTCAACGGTGTTCGTCAGGCACAGAAGGCTGGTCATCTACTTGCCTATTAGATTAACAAATGATCATAAATCAGATACAGAAATCTGAGGCCCAGACCTAAAAACTGTTGTAGCGCCATTGATTTTTTTATGTTTTAAAAAAGGTGAATTGTTTAAGGCCAAGTTTATTTTGTTCTGTTTAATTTATATAACAATACAAACACTTGATCTCTCCAAAATCGATCGAATCTCATCAAAAATATTCATGTCTGTACGGTATTATTTTTGTTGAAGTATTGTTCCACTCACCCGTGGTCCCGTGATGTCACCAGGTCGCATCAGAACGCGACAAAGAGTGCCCACGGTTCAAACTCTGCGAACGCTGAGTGCCGTGTCTATGATGATGCTTCACACCGCCATGCTGCAAAGTCATTACGTCATCTAATTGTTGATCTAGTCGTGACTAAGTTAACCATTTTGAACAAGTATTTATTAGTTATGTTTTATATATTACGATTTTATATTTGTAAGCGGTCATGCATAATATGAAACTTATTTTCAAGCTTTATATAATATTATATTATTAATATATAACATATATAAAATATTAAGAAATAGGTTTCATATAATATACGTATATAATGGCACGTGTAAAAAGCAAGCAAATTAATAACATAAAATATTATAACATGAATATAACTAAAGCTAAATCGCTAAATAGGAAAAATATGAATTTGATTCTATAAGAATGTTCAGTCGGGTGTTTTAGTTAAATATTTTATTATATTACGAATTTAAATTATTATAAACTATAACACACTAATTATTCGGCTGTTGAGTTTTCGTTTGCCGTAACAATTTAATTTATCAAACGCAATTCAAAGTATGTTACTATTTATAAATTTGTGGGTACTTTAAAATACTACCTATATTCAACATCAAATTATGAAAAAAAATATCACATCATGTTACGTTCTACAAGATATCAAAGGCAAATCCATTTCTAGCCAGCTGGTTAAAAGACTTTTACAGTGTTTTTGATTTAGTTAGAAGCCCTAGGAAGTAACTATGTGTGACGCTGACCTACCAGGCTCTAGAACGAGGCACTTGTCAATTGTATATGGTATAGAAACAAATGAACATCACCACCATTTCGTTATATCTACCTTTTTGCATCGTCAAAAGTACTTGGGTAAATAGGTCGCGAGGTTATATTTTCAAGTTCATATTGATTTTATGTGATATTCCTAAGTCTAGGCTATCAAATAAGAATTAAAATTCAAGAGCCGCATTTCGTTATTGACACCGAGTCTTCTCCCTCAGAGGGATAAGTTATGTATGTATAAATGTGGGTCAATCCTATAAACCACTAATGTTAATCGGTACGTAGAAGAGCGAATTCCCGAAATGGATGTTGCTAAAATAATGCACTGTTAAATATACTTTATTGTACCTACTTTGCATTCATATTTCTAATTGTCTCTTCGTTATAACTAATTAAATAAAACATTATACTAGATTTATCTATGGTATTCTTTAACATGTATTTTAAAAGTGCGTGATCATGCATACGTATATTCATCACATATATCATAACTGTGCAATTCATGTATTTATATTTATTATTTTATATTCGATTAGTAATTAACAAATGCCTACTTTAAAGGAGTACAGAAGGGAGTGGATACAATCACTTTCATGTGCAAATTAAACGTATTACGAACCTCGAAATTATTCCAATTTTGCGAAGAAAATTTAGCAGCCTCCACACTTTCTTTAGCACCCATGGCTCCCATAACTATCGTACCGCGGTATCACTTAAAATGAGTTATGGCAATCGTATCGAATGCGAATGTGAACGGCTCGTGACACTGTGATGTGCGCTACGACTGTGCTCTCTGCAGAGAGTCTATTTGAATAAACTTTAAATACCTCTAAGATAGCTCGTTCATAAAGTTTAAATATTCACAGCGGCGAATGTAATATGAACGGTGTATTGCAGCGAGCAAGCGCACGAAGCGAGGGCCCGTGGGTGCAGGCGGAGGCGTGAGGTGCGGCGTGTAAACACCGCCAGCTGCTGCGTCGCCCGACAGTGTCTGCCGACCTGCCGCCTGTCGACTGCCAACTGCCGATCTGCCCTAGCCGGCTGCTGCCCGACCGACCCGCACCTGCCCCGGACCGCTTCCGCACTACTCTACCGCTACCTAACCACCTAGCCGACTAGCGGCACGATTACACCATTCTATCTCTAAATGCGTATTAGATATGCGTCAACACGGTACGGCGAAGTGCGAAAGGTGGACACCGGCGGCCCTGTTAGACATCAGAGCGGACTGGGTCGTGAGTGGAGCGTGCGTGGCGGCGCCGCCGCGCACGCTCGTCGCCCGCCCTCCCCGCGCCCGCCCAATACCCGAGACGCACCGACGCCCAAACCTAGCGAAAGATATGACGGCCAGCGCCCAACATTTACTTTTCTGTTTTCAGGTTTCAATTCCAACATCAACCTACGATATAGCAGTAATTAAAAAATGCAATTAAATATATAGAAGCACAAAGAAGGGTTAATTGTCACGTCAAAATCTCTATAATATACAAGTTGTAATATATGGCGAAATTAAGAACATCATCAATGAGTTGTCGGCACGGAGGGGCGCGGGAGAGATGCGCGCGCACCATTTCCGAGACATTCGATTTTGGTCCATGACTGTAGGATGCTTACTGTGGTCCACCGAGTGATTTAATAGTTATTTTCGGCTATCATATTATATAGAAGGCTTAGAAAAGGCCTATCTAAGAATTTTAAAAGCACATACCATAAAACAACTTTAATAATAAAACGATAAATTATACGTGTCATTAACAAAATTATTTTAATAATCTGATACCGCAAATTTAAAAAGTATTTTAACTCAATCTTTGATTATATATAATAGTTTAATTTAATTAGTTTAATGAAACTAAAAGGGCTAATGAAATGAAATAATAAATTAATATAATTTGTATCGTGTAAAATTAGAATTATCGAAGAACAATTCATGCTTGCTTTATGAGAAACTACAATTTGTTTAATTGCATCTAGTGCGCTAGCGCATGGTACTGTCATTTAATTGAAAGCATTCTAAATAAAATAATATTATTATTGAACAGGAAAAATAGTATAAGCATAGCCTAAAAATTATTTTTTAAAATTATGATGGAGATGCTTGTTTAATTAGTTTATAGTAATTTAAGTCTCTGCATTAGAATGCGAGAGATCACGCTTTATGTTCATATTACAATTATCTGTTTTTGCCACAGTTATATTACGTTTACATAAGAGCAGTGTTGGCCTAGTGGCTTCAGCGTGCGACTCTCATCCTTGAGGTCGTACGTTTAATCCACGGCTATGCACCAATGGACTTTCTGTCTATATGCTCATTTAACTTTCGCTTGAACGGTGAAGGAAAACATCGAGAGGAAACCGACTTGACGATGACCGACTCAAAAAGCCGATGGTCTGTGTTAGGCACAGGAGGCTGATCACATAATATACTATTACATTACAAATGATCATAAAACAGATACAGAAATCTGAGACCCAGAAATAACGTGGTGGTAGCGCCACTGTTTTTTTTATATATTACTTTTAGTGTTTACATTATTATTCTTTTTATGTACAGCTTAGGTTGAGATATGAATCTAATTATTGATTATCCTTTTTTGTTATAGCTTTTATTTTATTTTTGTCTTTTAATTTATAGATTTAACCGGTTATTTTTCAATCGGAAAACTGTTATAACTACGAGGATATCGGGCTTAATTGCTCACAAGCGGTGTTTTACAGGAGTCATAAGGATAATATGAAATTTAAAAAAAATCACGTTGAATTGATAACCTCTTCTCCATTTTTTGTATCCGTTTAAAAATATTGTAAAGTGCAAGACATGTGAAATTGCACATAAAATAAAAAAATAGCCTGTCTTCGAGAACGATAATTGAGTTAACGTTATTTAATACATAAAAACTCTATAAATAAAAAAAAAAAATATATTAAAAAAAAAAAAAAAAAAAAAAAAAAAACCTAAAAAATAATATTTTTTACTAAAAAAATTTTTTTAAAAAAAAAAAAAAAAAAAAAAATTTTTTTTAAAAAAAAAAAAAAAAAAAAAAATAAATTTAAAAAAAAAAACTATTAAAAAAAAAAAAAAAAATTATTTTTAAAAAAAAAAAAAAAATTTAAAAAAAAAAAAAAAAATTTTTTTAAAAAAAAAAAAAATTTTTTAATTTAATATTAGTACACGACGTCCAACGGAGTGAAAGCCAATTCTACCACTTTTTTTATATTCGCTACTATTTTCCAATCTTTCCCCGGTATCTCTTTCATTTCATCTTCCCAGGTTTCTGGTGGGCGTCCTCTCCTTTTTCTTCCCACTCATTCCAAGTCATTCCAAACCCATCTGTGGGCATCTCATAGTTGATTGAATTTAATTTCATTGCCCTAACTTCAAATAGTGTAGTCATTCTAGTATATGGTATTTTTCGTACAAAGTGTGTTACCACCATACATATGGATCTTGTAAAAAATGTGTAAATATTTCAACTATAGTGGTAATACATTCTCTTTTTTTATGTTACAGGAGGCTGACGGGCAGGAGGCTCATCTGATGTTAAGTGATACCGCTGCCCATGGACACTCGCATTGCCAGAAGGCTCGCAAGCGCGGCCTATTAAGAATTAGTACGCTCTTTTCTTGAAGAACCCTAAGTCAGAAGAGAGGAGTAGCGACCATGGGTGTTTTTTTAGCGGAAATTGCGCAAACTTGTGTCTTCTTGGGTTTAAATTGCACTAGATTTAGTCTACCCCAGTCCGAAGCTCTGCTACGTGGAGTTCAGACTCAAGTTTGTTCCGGTACTCATCGACAACTGCTCTCTTCTTAAGTCGCGTTCGTCATTACTGAAGGTCGTGTTAATGTTGTCTGTCTGTCTCCCTGTCTTTATCAAGTCTTAGCGCCTGTGTAATACTAATACTAAGGCCTGTAAGTACCTTAACTGGGTCGGTCCAGCGAGTATGGCATCGGGGTCGAGGTCTAATGCCTTCAACTCTGCTGTTCACCATAAGCTTCTCCAAGTTATGAGGGATCTCTGTGTGCTATCTAAAGAAGCAGAGGGCCTTAGGCAACACACTGAAGAAAGACCACTGGTGGTTGTCTGAGAATTGACAAATTCGTCCTATTCGCTGTCCAGGGTTTCCTCCAATACCACATTTTAAGGACATCTAACCTCCTCCTTTCGGATGCTCGAATGGACCAAGTTTCAGTTCAAAATGGGGAAAACTGGTGACTCGACCAAGCTTTTTTAGATTGTACCGAAATATTGCAATATTTACCTGGTGTAAAACTTTATTTTTAAATCTGTTTAATTGTGGTTGATCAACATCATCTAGTCCAACAGACAGGCGACTCATTATTTTTTTTGCCCAACACAAATTTCTTTGAAGATCGTGCCGTCTTTTGTTTTAAATTCGGTTTAAGTCCTATTGTTAAAACCTAATATTACATTTAACATATCTATTATTTGTGGTGTCAGTCATGTTTCCTTATAAATAAATATTATTCCGATATGTTTTAATAGTATTACAATAATCAAACGTCAAACACAAAAGAATATATTAAAAACCTGAAAAGGTAATTTAAAACTCGACTTAAGACAAAGTAGTCAAATGAACGTAGTTGCCCCATTGTTTTAGCACCTACGTACTCAACACAATGCCTTCGTGTTTTACTATAATTATTATGTAAAACTTATTTAAGAGAACGACGAACGTGGAGGCACGATAAGATAGTTCCCCTGTATAAACTTATTTTTGGGGCATTTTCACTGTTTTTCTTACCTATCTAAAACCACTATTGTTTCGCTTAAAATTGCTAGGACGATTAATGCATTCGCGTCTTGTTTAAATGTATGTACAGTACTCGTGTAATCAAAGTCGAAGTTATTAAAAACGCTCACCAACTGTATGCCTGGACAATTTACACTACAATATGTAATTTGGCTTGAGACAGATTCATGTTAGAATTAGGATCTTTGTTAACATAGTAGTAGTTAGTGCGACTCTCAACTCAGAGCTTGAGCGCCAATGGATTATTCTTTGCGATATTATTAATGTTCGAAACGCGCTGTTTAGACCCTAAAGTTTAGAGGTACAGAGGTTGATGTATATATATATATATATGTCAAATCAATGAAACGGATGCAGAAATGTGTCTGCGCCATACCAGAAGCAACCGGTACTTGGGTGCAAAAAGTTTGTATTGTCATAAAATTTCAGGAGTAAATAACTTTATGAAATATTGTTTAGACAGTTATTATAGATAAAGAATTAAAATATACCTCATTGGTACCAGTCGCCCCACTACAGATACATTCGCGATACGATCAGACGCAAAAATCCAACCATTTACAATTACCAAAAAAGGATGGATAGAAATTTTTTTTTTTTTTTACATTTACGCATTATTATAAATACTTTATTGAGATCAAATTACTAAAAATAATATATTATTTTATTGTACTCAAACTACTCCTTAACGAACTATAGACCTCAAATATCGATAGTGATTAACCAACTTTAAAAACGTTTATCAGTTATATATGTGATATTGTTGGAATTTCAGAATTAATGTCGTAAGTTTAGTGAATTTTTGTTTGAATTTCTCGGAATCTAGATTCGAGGCTATCCGGTTCAACTTAAATGTTTTAAATTTCATCAAAATCGCTTAAATTTTGTGTATCCATTTCTGGTGCATGTATAATATAGGTAATTCAATACTTTTTACAGATGGTTGTGCGGTATTTTTATGTTGTTCATAACCCTTCATAAACTTTACAAATAAACGTAGTAAATATCAATTTTCTTCTATCAATTTCGCCTTATACGTCAAGTACATACGACATAAAATAAAGAGTATGAACAATTATTACTTTATTATCATATAAAAAATTCCAGAAAGTATCAGTGTTGAAAAGAGTTGGGTTGAATAAATTCCTACAATATTTACAATTGGCAAAACGACTTTTAGTATCTACGATATTATTTGACGCAGATATTACACATTTACAGTCATTTAAATGTTCCTTTAATCACGAGACCATACAGGTAACGTATATAAAACATTGGAACGGTATTATAATTTTGTATAGTCGTATAGTCTGTGCGGAAAAACTAGCAACTGTCAAAAGTGTCAAATGTCTTATTTGTTTTCGTCTTTGTGTCTATTTAAATGATTATTGTTTAAGTATATTGACCTGTCTTAAAACTAACAATCGAATTTCAACTTTTTTTAATTATTATTTTCATCGATCAATCTCCTCCGTGCCTTCTCAATCTACACGACACTGGTAAAATACCTTGTGCCCAGTTGGCACAAATAAAAGCCATTAAAAAAAGAAAAAATAAAGTATATTGACGTTACAGTGTTCTTTTTTTTTTTTTTTTCAACATAATAAAAAAAGAATAAAAAAAATTCGTTAATTTAGCATAAAGTTTAACAAAAGGCTTTTATTATCATAGACATGAATACAAATATCATACCTTATTACTACGAAGATTATTATAGAATCATTAATTGTAATAGAATTATTACTTCATTGAAAAACGTGACGATTTCTACAAAATTCCCCATACGTCGGTAAAGAAGTTCATTCCACGCCGGGTTTGGCTTCAAAAAAAAACCACACCCCCCCCCAAAAAAAAATTAACCAAAAAAAAAAAAATTTACCCCCAAATTTAAACCCCCCAAAAAAAAAATAAACTCCAAAAAATTTTTTTTTCTTTCCAGTGTTCTCAACATAATAAAAAAAGGTAATTTAGCACTGCTGCGACTTCAAATCCCACGTCTGTTCTCGTTCCTCACAGACTTTATCCATAAAGGCTGGCAACTCGAAAATCTATCATCGTTTTAGATGTCAATGGCGGCGCACTTCATTCTAAGTGACCCGCCTGATCATATGCCCCCTGTCCCATAAAATAGCTTACATTGGAATAATTAGCGTTTAAATTAGTAATAACTTTTTGTTCTTGTTTAAAGTAGTAATATTTTGTTTCAAATAAATCAGGGGCGCTACAACCTCTTTAGGTCTTTAGGCCCTCAGATTTCTAAATCTGTTTCATGATTTTTTCAATCTAATTGGCAAGTAGGTGATCAGCCTCCTGCGCCTGACACACACAGTCGACTTTTTGGGTCTAAGACATGTCGGTTTCCTCACGATGTGTGTCTTCACCGTTCGAGAAAATGTTAAATGCGCACATAGAAAGAAAGTCCATTGGTACACAGCCGGGGATCGAACCTACGACCTCAGGGATGAGAGCCGCACGCTGAAGCCACTAGGCCAACACTGCCTAATTACTCACTAATTATATAAAAAAAACAGCAACACTGATTTTCAGTGACCCCAGTATAACTATTATAAAAAAAACACGCGTCGCGTATCTGTAGTTAGAATGGAATATTTAATGTATTTATCTTTATATATGTATATAATTCTACTGTAAGTGTGTATGTCAATGAACTCCTCTTAAACGGCTGGATCTATTTGAATGAATTTTTTGTATGGGTTTGGGTGGCGCCCTGGATGGTTTAGATTCACAAATCAGCCCAGCAGATGGCGCTGCAGTTGGTACTCTCATACTTTGTTTAATATCCTAATCGCTTGAAATGCAGGACATCTGTCGGGTCCGATAGTCTATTATGAAATGATTGAATAAAACTTACGTATGTTTCCTTATTATGTATAGTATCCTAAAGCACTCTAACTGGCCGTAGTACACGGTTGAATTACGTAATCAGATGAAATATTATTACATAAATGTCAATTAGCAAAGTAACAAGACAAAAATAATAATTCATAATACTGAATAACGAACATATTTACTTTAAAAGTTTACTGCATTATAGATCCATACACATTTCTGCATGTATGTATTAATTAGTTTTTCATAGGCAGGGTTCTCTTCCTGACACTGGTCTTATGATGTATTTCTTCACCGTACGCTATTATCTATTGGTTAAAATCAAACACACGATTCAAGCGAGCTTTTCTCTATTCATAGTATAGTACACATTAAATCTAAGTTAAAGTTCAACTCATTATCGTTATGATTCAAAATTATAAGCGAAGCAAATGGAGAAAGAACACCATAGATAGAAATGCTGGATTAGTCCTTTACCTGTCAAGAGTTTCCGATCAATGGACAGAAGGAAGTTAGGATATCGAGTAACAAGAAAAAAAATGTATATAACAAATCTAAACATTTGTAAAGATTAGATTTAGAAGATTAAAGAAATTATAATTTATTATTATATTAAGTATAATTAATGTTTTGCTAATTGTTTGATAGCAATGTAATGTAAATTAAAATGTAATGTTAAATTCGATAAAAACCAAACATATTAAGATTGGCATATACTTCATAAGTATTATGATCTTCATTTGTTTATTGATGATCATTAGTACGGCCCTCTATATAGAGTCAAACCTGGATAAGCGAGAGTTCAAGGGAGCACAATCTCATTCTCCCATATAGAGGTTTCTCACTAACCCGTGTTTCTCGCTAATGCAGGTACATGGGTAGCGTTTCTCTCTTATAGAGTTTCTCTTATATACGCAGTAAGAACAAGTCACAGCAAGTACGAATGTAGTAAATATGTAATATGATAAAATTATGTGCCTAATGTGCACAACATATATATTTTATATTATTTAGAACTTATTTATTTACACTTAAAAAATCCGTCAATTTCGTTTGTGTTTCTGTTTTTGTATTTTGAATGTTTTTCTCTAACTCATAAATTTTGTCGAATATTGCTTGATCAACAACCGCCGCGTATTCAAAGTACAAGCTCGACTGTCGCTTATAAAGGTAGATAAGTAGCAATCTCACTTACGGAGGTCCATGAGGGAAAAACGACTCTCTCTTACAAAGGTTTCTGTTGCTCGCTAATAGAGGCTTTGGGAGCTTATAGAGATTTCTCACTTATACAGTTCTCACTTACCTAGGTTTGACTGAATTTTTACAGTTAGTAAAATAGATTTTTACTTAGCTTTCATACGTCATAAGTTCAAAACCAAAAAGTTTAAATAAAAAAAATACTAAGTCTTGTTCATTTGAAAACATACTTTAATATGACAAGAGATATAAGGATAAAATATGCAATAGCTATTTAATGGTTATAGTAGGTTTATGTATAAGGCATAATTAAACATTTACAACCGAATCACTCAGTGGACCATTTGTAATATAGTTCAGAAAGATATAATGAGGGAAACCGCTTATTAATAAATAATTAAATAATGCTTTTAAATTCATATTTTTATTTTTATTATACCTAATAAATATAAAAAACTTATCAGACTAAATGTACTTGCACAAAATTTGTTTTTTATTTATGAAATTAAATACTTAATAATAATTAAATGGTGATATTTAAGCGTATTTATATAGTAAGAATAATTTCTGCGCAGCGTACCGCCTAGTTTGCTACGAAAAATGCTACGAAAGATTTTCCTCGTAGCGCTACTTGTAGTGTAAAATAGCATTTAGTTTTTCGTTTCTATATTTCATTTCTCATTTTTTATTTACAGCTTTTTAGCTCGTACTCACAGGTCAAAATTCTACCTTATCATTTCAGTATCCTAAGAGCTGGATTCACCTAGGTGATCTCTAAGCATGTTTAAAAAAGTATTATACGTAAATAGAAATACATGCACATAATGTAACAATAATAATCTCTCTGAAAAATTTGTCTTGTAAAAAAATATAAATCTTATACGCTGCTATAACTAAATTTTAACTATTATTCTAAAATAATAGTTAAAATTTAAGTAAAAATAAGAAAACTGACACAAATATCGTGTCTTAAAAAATGAACAAGTATGTACTAGAATGTTATTTATTTCTAAACTGAATTTGATTAGAGATTAGAAATTGATTGATTTCTATAAAGAAGCAATATCCGCGACCCAGCCTTTAAGAAAATGTCGAAGTATCAAAAAATATGCTTTATATTCACTAAGGGTTGCATTAAACTCGCGTGTCTATATAAGTTTTGAGGTCATGGTCCGAGAAACGCTTTAAGACACTCATGCGAACGGAATTGCAGGCAAAGTAGGCAGCCCTCCAGATACGTATACGAGTTTATAAGAGGCACAGTTTTCGTTGTAATAAAACTAACATGATTCTTATTTATTTCAAAATGATCTAATGTCTGGCACTAATGATTTAATCATCTAATTCTCATGCCTCTAACATTCTGAACTAATGATGTCGCTTTATGAGCAATGTCAAATACTCTGTATGAAACTAAATGATACTATTATTAATTGTACAATATAACTAGGCGATGCTCAATGTTTGCGAATGAATTCATAGAATTTTCGGCGTTTGAAGCCTCTATTGCAATGATGCTTCTAATTCTATAAAGCAAATTCGTAAACTACTACAATTTCCTAGTCAGCCACATTTAACTTACCATAAGCACATGAGTGCCAAATATTATTGTCCAAACTTAGGTTATTAACTCAATTTCACGTATAATAAAAATCACAACCGTAACTTAAGAGACAAATTATCTTTAACGTTTTTTAAATCAAAACGACTGCGAGGTATCACGGATCTGTATAAAAAATAATCGATTTCTAATCTAAGACACTAGACTTGCTTTTATTCTTTTCATCTACCTTCGGAAATATTTAAAGCAGATTCTTTAACCCGTTACATTCGCAACTGATAACAGACTATAATTTTATTAATACCATGTAACGACAGAATGTCCTATTCTATTCCTACGTCTAAGATTAGACTAAGAGCAATAATTTAAATATTTTAAAATCAATAGAGTAAAAATCTAAATGGCGTTAAATTGCAATGTTATGAAGGGAGAGGATCTTGACAGAAGCTACGACCGGTGCTTCTGAGAACAGTGTCGTAATGCACCTGCTAATTGTGTTCGATACGAGATATGAGGATCAAAAAGTGAAACGTCAAGTGATTAGCACTATATTTGTGCTGAACGAGTGAGTGACGGCCGTCAATTCGGCTCGCGGCGCGGCACACACTGGGGCGCCGCGGCGGCGGGCGGACACGGTAGCGTTACGTCAGCGAGGGGAAGGTCGCAGAGGGGGACCGGGGGGCGCGGAGAGGGAGGCTCCAAACTGCTGCATCCTCGGAGTGCCCATCCTTGGGCGGTTGGGCCAGCGAAATCGAAAAATATAATATCCACATTTCTTCAAGATAAACCTGGACATGCGACGGATTTATCAAGAAATGTATTTTAAAGTCGCCAAACTCTTAAGTAACGTTCCGTAGTTTGTGATCCAGGATATTAACTAAAATAAAAAATCCTTTAAAATTTTATATTTTTTTAAGTAGTAAGTGACATTAGTGTCTTAGATTACGTAATTAAAAAAAATTAAACACCACGAACAACCAAACGTTTCCAGAGATGATAGTCAATAGACGAGCTTTTAACGCCATCTAGTAAATACGTTGATAAGTCATTCTCTCAGTGAGTTCGTCATCTATTGGATGGTTTAGGAAACATCCTTCATAAGTTTCAGTCCAAAAAGTGTAGTTTAGTATATATCTACTAGATGACCATGATCATGACTCACCATCGATGAATAAATTATAAAATTGTTTCTTTATAACGTTCCTTTGTTTTTGGTGAAATGTTATAAGCATATTTAAAGGATTGGCGAAGAGACTTAGTTCTGCAGCCTACGCGGTTAAAAAAATTCGCTCACTTTTTTTAGTTACTTCTTAGTTTATTTTAGTTACTTTCATAGCTTAATGACTTATGGCTTATTATTATGGGGTCATGCTGCTGATGTCGAAACTATTTTCATCCTGCAAAAGAGGGCTATTCGTGCAATCTATAATTTAAAATGTAGGGAATCTCTTAGAGATAAATTTAAGGAAATTAATATACTAACCTTTCCCTCGCAATATATTTATGAAAATATTATGTATGTATACAAAAATAGTGATAAGTTTACTAGAATAGAACATACGCACAATGTTAATACACGGAACAAACGCAGGCTGCAATTTCCCCGTACTAGACTATCTAAAGTTAGTAATTCTTTTTTTGGGAAAAGGGATACTCTTCTTTAATAAAATCCCAGAGGCTCTTTTATCTCTGCCTTTCAATAAATTTAAGAAATGTATTAAAAAAAAGCTGTGTAAAAAGGCTTACTATAAAGTCAACGATTATCTAGTTGATAAAAGGGCCTGGGACTAGTGCTAGACAGGCTACATCTAATTAATTTGCGATATTTGTTTTAAAATAAGTGTTGTTTGATGATTTGATATTTTAAAAGAGTACCGAGAGTTTTTTACGCCGGCTTTTTCTCTCGGCCTACACCCTCTGTCTTCTTTGCCGATGAGTAGGGATGCCTACAAATTCAAATTTAATGACGTGGAATAAGTGATACATGTATCTTATGTTCCTTAATAAACATATTTTATTTTATATTTGTCAGAAACATTTGACAGATTCTAGCTACTACTTTAAACGTTTTTAAGTTTGAATTGTGACAATTGTCATTAAATACAAATATAAATTCTATAAACCAATGTTTTACATAGTTTTAAACTCTTTAGAACACCGAGAAAATGGAGACGTTTTTGGGGATTCGGATAGGTTACTTTTCTTCAATTAAATAAAACACACTCATACATTTTTGTTTTATTTTTCTTTGAAAAATAAAAAAGAACAAAATTTAAACTCTAATCATACGATTAATACAAAATCTTACTCGTCCCGCAAAGACAAGTCAAAAATGCTAGACTTTGTATATGTTACAATTAACTTATGAATAAACTCTTTTAATAAAATTGTGAGGTAGTTGATTTTAAATAGTCTTCAAAATCTTATAAATAGCTATACTCTAACATAGACACTTAAAACCCGTATATATAATACCTTAATCGTAATATTATGTTGAAAGATTGAACATTATTTAAACAAAATGGTAAAAACTCAATCAGTCTGAGCAAAATTTGAATGAACAAGAACGTTGAAGAACGACAAAGTTCAGTGAATGAAAACAGAATTGACAGACAGATTATGGCATAAAGTTTGTACACTTGGTAAAATTAAAGATGCAGTTACAATCACGGGAATTCAAAGAAACAAATACTAGATGGCCATGGATTTCTAGAGAAGACTTTTTCAAGTTAAACCAATTCTTACAAATACTTCTGAAATACTACTTAAGTTGTAGGTCAATTAAAATTATTATTATTGCTTTAACGCTTAACCTATTTAAAAATAAAATAAGGGGAAACTTATCAGAAATTGATAAATACGCGGATATGTTAATTGCTTCATCAATTAGACAAAAACTGTTCGTTAGCGATAAAGGACTTCCTTTGAAAACGCAATACGTGTGCAGCGAGCGTGGCATCATATCTCTATAGATAATTACACACAATGAATGAGGTTTTACAAATACTAATTAAAAAACCCGTTAAAAACTATTAAAATATTCTACTCATACGACTTTGAATTACTTAGATAATCTAAGACGTTTGCCAAAACGACAAAACTAAATTCAAAGACAAACAATTCTTGCTCTTATGCTTTTACGTCCTGTTTCTGAATCTCAATAATACCTACGTGTCATAGACTATAGCGTGCTGACAGCTGTTTTTTTTTTAATGTACGAGGCAATTTTAGTTTTAAGTTATAGCAAGACATATTTAGATTTCACGTTATTCCTACATTTAAATTTGTCGAACGTCATGTAAATGTTATAGCATTTTATTTGTAGGATGCCCCACAATCAATGGGGCATACCAATGGGGCTTAGACCATCTATGCATCTATGGGGCATACCCATGAGGCATAGATGGTCTATTGGGTATGGGTATGCCCCACTGGACATGGGGCATTCTCAAAAGCATTTTACCAACCATTTCCCTTTATAGAATCGGCATGATATCGCTTCCACTAAAATAACTAGAACCTGGATATTAATGAAAAAACTAAATAAATCATCTGAATCGATAGGCTTCATTAACAAAATATGGCAGTGACGAACTTTTACACTTTTCCGTACTTAATATGTTAATTGAGCAAAATATTGTTATCAAAAAATTGTTTATGGCAAGTTAAGAAATTACTAATTATAATCATTTTGCAGAGAAACCTTGAAGTGCCCTTATCAATAACGAATTAATGTATTCAATAAAATATTGATACAAACAATATTTATTAATCCTATAAGGATTAAATGTCGCAAGTATTTTTGTATACAAGCGTCTATTCGGCAGTGCATATTGCGCAATTTCTTAACTAAACTTATACTAAGACACTTTCGCAATCTTTGACAATTGATATTTGACAGTCGTGTCAAACGTCATATGAATCGCATTTATGTTTCAGTTGAATGGAAATGTTGCTTTATCATGATGATTTTTATTAATTTTTGCAAATTATTAACGTGAATTTTTCGCGATATAATACTTAATTAGACCTTTGGTAACTGGACAGTTTGGAAACCGTTATGAACAAGTAGTAAAATTTCAACCAAAAAGATCGCGAAAGCGCCTTCCATTAAAATCTATTCTTATATGACATAAAATTGGGCGTAACAACAACATAATTATATTAAAAATAGTCATTATAAAGACACACAACTTTGGGTATAAAAAATTGAGTATAAAACACTCGAACACATAAAATTTGTACTACGTCAAACTTAAGTAAAATCTACGTCAAATATTTTTGTACTTTCTTGTTATTCAGTCTTCTAAAATACAAATAATATTTTAACGTTATGAGGTAGTTGTTTTCAATTAAAAGTACTCTTAACTACGTACCATAGACATAGAGACGTGTGTGAGATAGAGATATAGAAAGAGAGAGATAGATAGATAAATGTATCTGTTTAGACCTTACCATGTAACTGTAATATTTCTTAATTTATTAATATCAAAATATAAGCCGATAATGACAATTTTAAAATAGTCGATATTAATATAATGATTAGTCATCAATTTCTCACCACTTAATAAGAAGATTTCGATAGATTTGCATTAATTGAGGCGAGTTGAGTTCCGTAAGATACACTAAAAGCTCTTTCTATGTAAACAATAATTAAATGTTTTTGAATTAAATTTGTCAATGTTTTGTCACTTTCAAGCGATGCTAAATGCGATTGGTGAATGATTCAACGTCTCTTTCTTTATTCAAGAATTAAAAAGAGATGGCGTACTTGCGCTAATAATTAAGAACCTTTAGCCTATTTTACGTTTCGACTTTTATCATTTTATGTTGTCATTCATATTTGACAGCTCTATGTCTATGGTCTATGGTACCAATACAACGAATCAGTGGGAAAAGTTATAACCGACTTCTTTGGTCAAATACTTCGTAGAAATTAAGTTAAACCGTTTGAACTGTAAATAACGAAGATGTCTTAGCTTTACTGAAGCCGGTTAAGTATCGTGTTATTGGTTGTCCTCTTGGCTGCCTTGGGAACTGCTCGATTGCTTTGATTCATCTTTCTTCTCAATCTAGAAAACATAATAATATTATGGTCATACAATATAAGCGTTAACTTTTAATTTTTTTTTATAGAGCAGAGGGCTAACGGGCAGGAGACTCACTTGATGTTAAGTGATACCGCCGCCCATAGACACTTTTAGTGCCAGAGTTATCGCGAGTGCGTTGGCAAAATTTTAAGAATTTGTACGGTCTTTTCCTGAATACCCTAAGTCTACATTTTAAGGACTTTGCAGAATATTCAACAATGTTGAATTTGAATGTTTTCAGAATATTCAGGACACTGTTGGCCTAGTGGTATCAGTGCCACTCTCATAATAATCGCTTTATAAACATGTAAAGAAATAGTTAAATTTCTCAGATTAGATTCTTTAGATCATTAATTATGTGTTATTTGTTAACTGATGTTTCATTTAACTTGTTAGTCTGTGGAAAAGACGCGAGTTTTGGCCTGTTATTTAAATTTTAATTCGAACATTTTTGATTATAAAAGAAATAGGACAAAACTGATTGTTTTCAAATAAAACAACAAACTCTAAATGTTGTTTCTTAAAATACATTTGATTTTTATTATTTATAAACATTTAAGTTAACAGAATTATTTAATAAGATAAAGAAATGATTAGTACCTTGACAGGACAGTCGGCAATTAAGTGTCCCTCGCTCTTGCAGTTATGACATCTCTTCGGTTGTGGCCCCAAACTGCATTTCGCTGCAATATGGTTGGCGAACTCGCCACAGTTGTAGCAGCTGAAAGATAACAATAGTTTTTACACGATTTTCTCAGCATAAATTTTCTTGTATTACAATAAATCTCTAACTCTCCCAGCTCTCCGTTTTCCCGCTTTTATTGAGCTGTCAAAAGTCACCACAAAGCAGGTGTAGTGTTACACAGACTACCACAACTTTGACAAAACTTAAATCCTCGTTTATTGTAATTGTAATATTAATAATATAATAAATAATAATAATTGTTGTATCTATACTTATTAAATAAATATAGATGCGAAACTGAATGTCCCATTTAGTGTTTGGTGTGGTAAACTTAATTAAATGTGAACTAAACAGCTAAAGTTACCACCAACTTTATGAACAATTCTGATTGCGTCTGTATAACAGTAATATACAATATAACAATTGCTTCTATACAATTGATGCTTACAATTAAATATAAGCACAAGAATTAGATAGCATAATTTCCGTACGTATATTGCGTACGTGTTATAAAAACAACATCTTTGGCTTGTCTGTTAGTCTAGCTACTAACAACTATGATATGATATATGTTAAAACGTATTGGAATAAATAATTCTGCGACAATTTGATGTTGATATTTTCTACCTCACCAAAGAGGATGTGAGGAAATATTTGAAGAGGCGGGAAGACTTTAACTTTATTTAGCAGTAACAATTTAGTTTTTTCTTTGAAATATTATGTATGGTCGTTTGTTTAATGTTAAATTTCAGATTTCTTTCATTTTTTTATTGTCTATTAGTGTACTTACTTATGTTTTCTTTTTATATATAATGTTTATCTATGTAAAGTGTTTTGTTTTTTAATATGTATGTTAGCTGTAAGATACTAATAAATAAATAAATTTGAGTGTGACTTCATCATCACTTGTCACTGAATGAAAGCATCATCTCTAGAGATTATTTAACGAATACGTTTAAGCTGAAAGATAATGATGCATGATGTTACATAAACGTTTTGTAAGAAAAAACTTATCGGTTTTAGAGAGTCCGTTCTACGCCTTTGTGAACTGGCAATTTAGAAGCATAATATTTTTCTGTTGTTTCAAGTGCACTTTGTGTTACCTATATGATATTTTTTAAACAATTTTTCAAATTAAAATAGCTGAAAAAAGTTAATCACAAATATGATAAAATTAGTGTGAGAGAGAGAGAGTTCTCTATGAATTAGAGAAGTGGACTCTACAGTTCAACGAGATGAAGCAGTGGAGGAGATGTTGCTGCAGTTAGCTGATGACTTTATCGACACTACACTAAATGCAGGCAGCATTCACTTGCTATAGTCGTATTTTTAATTAGACGAAGTCAACTGACGTTTACGGTGTTGTCAGTTTTTAATGAAATAAAAATAGTGTTGTGACAAAGTAAAAACCCCTGAATTAATGATCGGTGATGGCACTAGTCGCCGCGCCGCGCTTTTTAATAAGCCATACATAAGCATTACATAGTACTAGTACCTAACTTATGTCAGAGCACTTTTATACAATTTTGAAATAGAAATAATATTCTTTTATAGTTTGAAATGATTAACTATTCACACTCATTGTTCATTCATCTGATTGAACAAGAACTCAACGTATCACTATTACTTTAAATATGGCAACATTATTTTACAAAGTGACATTAGCTACTGTCAGTTGGCTTCGTCTAATTAAAAAAAAATACGACTATAAACATAAATATGCTACCACAGTGGAGCTAAAACATATTCATATGTGGATACCCGGCTTTGGCAATGATGATCTGAGACCCTACAAGAGGGCACCAGTAACAGCACATAAACAGAGAATGGCCCTCATTAGAAAAATAATTAAGAAATACTAGGTTGTATACTTTGGATAATAAATTACTACATATGAAAAAAAAAAAAAAAAAACCATGAATATGAATAATTACCGCAACTTCCTGAAGCGTTTTTTGGACAGCGGACGTCTGTGTGAGCCCTGACAGTCCACAGATGATGGTCCAGAGACTCGAGTAGCCTCCAGTCCTTTATCGGACTCTTTGCACTCAAACTCCACCTCCTCTTCATCACCAAGTGATCTGAAGCCTGGCATTTGGATGACGCTCTGTAAAGGCGGGACTTATTCATTTAATAGCTACAATGAAAAACAAAAGAAAAAATTATCTTTATCACAAATTTAAAAGCGATATCAACTATTGACTAAGGGCCGCTTTCTATACTCGATCTATAATCGAAAATTATTTCCAATCCAGATTTTCGCAGATTTAGATTGATAAATATCGAAATTCGACCTGTCGAATTCAAAGAAAAGTATTTTATGAGTAATAGATTGAAATATCAATTTCTAGTAGGAAAAATTGCATTAGGATTGAGTATAAAAAGCGGCCGTACATACGCAATGTACAAAAAATTTGATAAAAATGTGTACAGAAACTCTGGAAAAATTACAGCACAAAACCTACGTTTTATCAGTACACTTCTGTAGACACACACACATTTTATTTACATTTTTTACTCTACCAAGTACTACTACTACTCTAAGTAACCAGTTTGTTTCAATCTAAATATTTGTTTAGATTTTTCTTAAATATTTTTATATTTTTAAATATTATTTTTTCTAAAAATAATTGATACTTTTACAAATTCCTATCTAATTGTCATTATATTAAAGGTTGCCAAACATTATAAACTAGAAAAACACTTTTTTAACGGATTTGAAGTTATGTTTTATTATAAATTTACAATTATTTTACACCGTGACCACGCACGCTGTAAAGCACGCGAAACGTTACATTTAAAATTATGTAAAATAATTGTAAATTTATAATAAAACATAAACTTCAAATCCGTTAAAAAAGTGTTTTTCTATGTCAAAAAGTTATGCCAATAAAAGAAAATACTATTATAAACTAGCTTTTAATAAGTTATTATGTCTCACAAAATAGCTCACAAACAAAACTTCATATTGTGTATTTACCTATTTCTTTCTTGTCTTTAAATGTGTGTGAACGGCTGAACCTACTGTAAAGCGTAAACATTAGCCAAAAAGGTATAATAGAAATTACTGTATCTAAAGAGGCTTTGGCAAAGTCATGGAGCGCCTCTGGTGGCAAAAATTTAAAAGTATTACATTTCTACGTTTAGAACTTTGTCATACTCATCGTAGAACTGATTGCTCAATGACGAAATTAATGAATGAAATAGAGGCGTATTTATCGGTGTTTTTCTGGTTATCGCACCCCTCCACCGGAACAAGTATGGAGTAACCGTGTCAAAATATTGGACTTTATCGGAACTCAATAATGTAGTCATGACCTATTTTATTACTAGCCGATGCGTAAGATTCCGTTCACCAGTTCTACTTATTTACGAAATATATTTTGTATTTTTGAAGTGAAACTTCTTTAGGCGCATGAGGGTAAATTTTTTACGGATACGTCACGAAGATGTGCAGCGTTTTTGTCGAAGAAAAGGGAGAGAGCGATTGAGAGAGAGTGAGAACGGCGGATTACCTTATAGAAATTCTATTTTTAAAATTAAAATTTCGAAAAGAGTAATTTATGAAATTATAGTGTTTTATATTTCATGCAAAATAATTTATTGAAATCTCAAATAACGGGTTGTAAATTAAAATGCCACGTGTTTTTATCATCGAAGAAATAAATTTAATATTTATGTCAATTTTCGACACTTAATATTTTAATGACAATTAAATTCATTAAATTCCTTACATATCATCCTTATTCTCTACCTCTAAGTCTCGAAAATTTTTAGATTTGTATAAATATGAACAAGACTTAAAAATTAGTTTGCCCAAAAAGTTTCACTTCTGACATGTGTACTTTGTACGCACGCACTTTTTTCATTATATTGATGGGTTACAGGACACTTAAATCCTCGGTCTTTGGTGTTTTATAAACTCCCTGTAAATTTAACTGCTTAGCTAAATTTTTCATTATATAAATTCATAGATGAGCCCGTCTTTCAGTAAAATATTTGGCTATAATTGGACTAATTAAAGTTGTTTATAAATCTTTAAGTTTTATAATATTGAAATTCTATTTGGTTGTATGTCTCTATATTAAAGCCTATTATATGTTTTTTAATAATAATTTTTATTTCGAACTACAAAGGTACAAAATATATAAGTAATTTAAAAATAAAGCTACGAAAAGTAATAATATATACAATATAAAAAGGAAAAAGTTATACCTCAATCGGTTAAATACTTTGTCATTTTTACATATAGTATGAAAGAAAAACATAAGATTTTTTTATATATCTTTGATAATCTTATAAGAAATATGTAGTATAAGAAATACATGCATGCAGGCATGATTTCTATACTAACAGAAGGTAGATTTGTAGGTATGTTTGTAATGAATAATCCAAAATTACTGGGCGATTAAAAAAACCTTCAAAATTCTACATTATACATAAGTAACTTAGTTTATACCATCCGATTAGAACAGACAGTTGGGACAGGTAATCATAGACTTTCAGGGAGTTGCTCTGCAAATCCGCAATGCGTTCTGTGTGCTGCGGCTGGCCAGAGAGCAAACCATCTACTGGGGGGTAACGCGTGTTCGGCCCCCAGCAAAAAGATGCCCAGAAGGACGTGGACCGCGAACAAAACGGCCACTGGTGCCCCACCGATCGGGGACACGGAGCAAATGGAGATAACACCTGGTTTATAGATGTCCCTCCAAATCCTACAGGCGAACATCAACCACTGCGCCAAAGCTCAGGATCTTTTACTCCAGAGCATGGCGCAGTGGTTAATCAATATCACAATAGTATCGGAGCCGTATGTGATCCCCCAGAGGGAAAACTGGTTTGGCGACCGCAACGGTTTAGTTGCGATTGCCGTTTCGTTGCCTGAAGGCTTGCCTCGAGCCTCGCTAAAAGGAAACGGCTGTATCGCTGTTAAACTAGAAAAAGTCGTTGTAATTGGAGCTTATTTTTCGCCGAACCGGAGTATTACAGAGTTCGAGGCCTTTCTGGCAGAAATGGGCTCCCTGGTGGAATGGGCTCGACCATTAAATGTTATTGTTGCAGGGGATCTCAACGCGAAGTCGTCTATGTGGAACTCTCCGGTAACCGACGCCCGTGGCGATGCGGTGGTTGATTGGATCGCCACTCACAACTTGGTGATATTGAATCGAGGATCGGAACGCACATGCGTGCGAATGCAGGGCAGTTCTATCGTTGATGTAACTTTTGCATCCCCGGAACTAGCACATCGCGTCTCCAACTGGCGTGTACTTACAGAGGTTGAAACGCTTTCGGACCATAGGTACATTCGGTGCCTGGTGAGTCCCCATCAACAGTTACCACCAGCAACTGGTAGATCAAATCAGCCTCCACCGGAAATAGGGCCAAAATGGTCCCGTAAAAAACTGGACTTTGACTCCCTGTCTTTGGCATCTTTGACAGAGGCGTGGTGCCCTAAGCCAAATACTATCATAGCAGATAGAGAGGTGCAATGGTTCGGAGAGGCTTTGCGGCGTATTAGCGACGCTGCAATGCCAAGAATCCGCCCTATTCCGCCCCGCCGACAGGTGTACTGGTGGTCGCCTGAACTCACCCAGCTACGGACAGCTTGTGTAGTTGCCCGACGCCGCTACACCCGATTACGTCGAAGACGCCTTGCTCCACGCGATCCGGAAGAAGAAAGAAGGTGCTACGGCGAATACCAAGCAGCAAAATTAACTCTGCGCATTGCAATCGGAGAGGCCAAAGAGAAAGCTTGGGAAGATCTTTTACAAACTTTGGAGCAAGACCCATGGGGCGGCCATATAGGCTAGTGATGACCAAGCTGCGCCCTTGGCTTCCGCCACTCACTACCACTCTAGAACCGGTGTTCCTGGATACGGTAGTCTCCGCGCTATTCCCGGCTAACAGTTCGCAACCAACATCTCGCGATGACCTCCACTATGATGAGGAAGTCCAAGAAGTGACGCCTGAGGAACTCTCTGTGGCAATACTAAAGCTTCAGAGCAAAAAGACAGCCCCCGGACCAGATGGTGTTCACGGGAAGGTCTGGGTCCATGTCCTCAATAACGGGCTGGAAGAAAGGTTTCGGGAGTTGCTAACCCATATTTTACAGAACGGCCACTTTCCGAGTAGCTGGAAGACGGGAAAACTTGTATTATTAAAGAAAGAGGGTAAATCACCTGAGTCTCCATCGGCCTATAGGCCGATTGTTTTATTAAATGAAGCAGGCAAGCTATTCGAGCGAGTGCTAGCAGCCCGCATTGTAAAACACCTTGCAACGGACGGGCCGGATTTGGCCGATACCCAATTCGGTTTCCGGCGCGCCCGGTCTACCATCGACGCCGTTGCAAGGCTAAGAGACGTTTGCGAGGAGACACTCGCGCAAGGAGGGGTGGTGCTGGCGGTGTCATTAGACATAGCAAACGCTTTTAACACCATCCCCTGGAATACCATTATAGACGGCTTAATCTTCCATGACGTACCAGTATACCTTGGGCGCATGATAAGGTCCTACCTTTCGGCCCGAACCGTCATCTACCCGGGTCGGGGAGGTTGGAAGGAACAAAGGGTCTGTTCTAGGCCCACTCCTATGGAATATCGGATATAACTGCGTCCTTCGTGGCTCACATCTACAAGGTGTCAGCCTAATATGTTATGCCGACGACACACTTATCACTGCAAAAGGTCGTACATACAGAGAAGCTTGCATCCTCGCAACGGCGGGGGTGGCACAGGTTGTGGCGCAAATAAGGCGCATTGGCCTCCAAGTCGCCCTCGAGAAATCTGGGGCGGTCTGTTTCCACGGCCCAAGACGAGCTCCTCCTGACGGTACACAATTGGTCGTATGTGGTGTGCCCATAAGAGTAAGCCCCACTTTAAAGTATCTCGGGCTTGTCCTCGATTCTCGATGGACTTTTAAGGATCACTTCTCGGTACTTGCCCCGAAGCTCGCTACCACGGCTATGGCACTCTGCCAGTTAATGCCAAATCTTGGTGGGCCTAGTGCGGGGTGTCGCCGGTTATTTGCAGGTGTGGTCCGGGCGAAGGCCCTCTACGGATGCCCCATTTGGGCCGATTGTCTATTCGCTCAAAACAGGGCGATTCTGAGACAGTCGCAACGGGCGATGGCCATAAGGGTGGCAAGGGCGTACCGCACCGTCTCTTGCGAGGCAGCGTGTGTTATTGCAGGAACTGCCCCCTGGCACCTAGAAGCGGCTGCCCTAGCCAAGATCTATTGGCATAGGGCAGATAGCAGAAGTAGGGGTTTCGACCCCCTTCCTGAGCACATAAACAGTTGGAGACGGGAAGCCCAAGTGACCGTCCTTCAGAAATGGATGGATGAGTTACAAGATCACAGGGCAGGAGTCTGGACAATTACATCTATACGTCCAGTGCTCAACTTGTGGGTAAATAGAAGATGGGGGGCACTCGTGTACCGACTCGTTCAGGTCCTCACAGGCCATGGATGTTTCGGTGGATACCTTCACAGGGTTGCCAGGAGGGAGGCATCCCCCATTTGTCACGAGTGTGGTTTCGCAGACGACACAGCGCAACACACTTTAGAGGTTTGTCCGGCGTGGAGCTCTGAGCGTAGTTTATTAACCGCCACCTTCGGATTGGATCTGTCGCTTCCAGTCATAGTGAAAGCTATGATGGAGGCTGACAGTGACGGCCCGTGGAACACTTTCAAAGCGTTCTGTGAGGCCGTCATTACACTTAAAGAGAATGCGGAGAGGGTTCGGGAGTGTAACCCAGATGCCGACCCTCAACGCAAAAAAAGGCCTGGAAGGAGACGTCGCGATTACGCACGTACTCCACTGTGCCCTTAGCACAGACTTGGGCAACGCAGAAGTTGTGCTCACACAGCAGACGCTCATGACGGAGGCACGGATTAAGGGAAACTGTTACCTCGCCTACCGTCCATAGCGAACAGATGGGGCTGTTGGGTTTTAGTGGGTAGGTGTCCATTGCACCATACGGACTGACTCCCACACTCCCTGCGTCACTTTTAAATCGTTGCTCCGGCGCGGGGGTCAGTAAATTGATTTCCCAACAATAAAAAAAAAAAAAAAAAAAAAAAAAGGTAATCATAGACTTTACTGTTAGAATATAAATATATGCTACGCGTACATATGAACCATATTTATATATATAATAGTATCAATCGCTTATACTGGGAATAAATAAGGCGCAACTGCGTTTCTCTGTGAATACAAAAGAAACAACATTCAAAGCCTATATTCTAGGTTTTATAAAGTAAAATAATATAATTTAAAAAATAAAATACATTACATTTATTATGTCAAGTGACATAAATTAAACATCGTCGATCAGACGGCAAAGACAACATTACAAGTTTTATATAAAAGTTTATATGAAATACAATATAGACAAGAGTTTGTATAGGAAAATATATTATGTTTTCCTTACATATATATAAACTTTACCGCCTGCCTGCAGTCGTAATGGCGTAAAAAACATCCGGAGTTGATAAGCCGAACAAACAAATAAGCACTATCAGGTCAACCGCTAGATACAAGCTTCTTATATTTAAATAAAGTTTGAAGTATGATGAAATACCAACATTCCTATGCATGAAACATAAAATAATTTTTATTCATAATGTATGAATACAAATGTTATATTTATAGTTCATAAGTTACATCCGCTGTACTTTCTCACGAAAGAAAATTATTGTGTGGTTCGAATTTTAGACAACAGATGGCGTTTTAAATGTTTTTTCTAAGACAAAACACGCTATTATAGTAATTTATTTTTTATATACCAATGGTGCTACAACCTATTAGGTCTGAGATTTCTGTATCTGTTCCGTGATCATTTCTCTCTTTTGGGCCTAATGCCGGTTTCTTCACGATGTTTTCCTTCACCATACGATTGAGTGTTAAATGGGCATATAGAAAGTCCATTGGTGCAAAGCCAGGGATCGGACCAACGACCCCAGGGATGAGAGTCGCACGCTGAAGCCCAACACTGAACACTGTTCTGCCGTAATTTATATTACAATTTTTATAATGATTACTAATATTTATTCATTGAAAGTAACATTAAAATTCTGACGATATGGTTCAACCATATTACGAAAGTAAATATGTTTTAAATAAAACAATTATATTTTTGTGAACGCGATTCCTTTAAGACAATAAATGTATAGTGATTTATGTATACAAGTTATTTAAAAAATGAATTTCCCATTATTCGATCCTTAAGTTTTAATACTGACGTAAGAAATTAAGTATTATGAATTAAATAAAAAATGTATCGTAGCAAAATATTTATACATACTTGATTATTCCAAAATTAAAATAACGGTCTATAGCTCGTTAGTTACCTGATGTACAAAGACATCCTGTCCGCCGTCGTCAGGGGTTATAAACCCCCAACCCTTAGCAACATTAAACCACTTGCAGCGCCCGCGCCGAGTCGTATCCGTCACACCGCTACCGTTGCCCACACCTGTAAGATTAAAAAGTACCTGATAACATTATATATTCACATACGGTATAAAAACACGATCTACCGAAACACTTTTAAGCTGTTTCCTATGGCCTTAGGACAACAAGGTTCGCTGCTTTTTCATAAAAACTGAGCTTTGCATTATTTTAACTAAAGTGCATCTTTCGTCTCTTTCTGACAAATTCTGTTTACACTGTGATAAAAAGAGATGTTTACTGTTTATATATTGGTTTTTCAGACAATAAAAATAATATAAGTTGATTATGTAGCTTATTAATGTTTACAATTACTATGGAAATAATTTGGCCACTTGCATGCGTAATTTCCTACAACATGTGGTCAGACGAAGAAATTTTATCATCTGTAATTTACAGATTTCTTAACGCAAATGTGCGTAAATTAAATTTACCTAGGACACATTTATTATTACATTATAAATGGGAGGAATATAGCAAGATGCGCAGTTTAAACAAGGATTTTAAACACAACTATATGGAAAGGACTAGTGGGAAGAAGAAAAAGGTGGATAAAAGATATAGAAGCGTTAGCAGGAACGGAATGGAGAAAGAAAGATATGTATGGAGAAATTTGGAAGTATCTGGAGGCCTTTGAAGGGGTTCCGATCAATGGTACTGAAGGAAGTTAGAATAACGAGTAACAAGAAAACATATAAGTATATCTATATATAAATTTAAACTTACCAATTGTAAAGATTGGAAATAAACTGGCATTATTATAATATGTATATGTAAAAGTACAATATAGAATAACCATCTATATTTATATTTAGTTCAAACACACAAATACGGAGTCTTTACAATATTCTTAACCTACATAGAAACAATAATAATAAAAAAATTATTTATAGAAAATTAAAACAAATTTAAAAATTTTAGTCCCTGGCAGTGATGTACCTTTAATGCTGGCAGCATTTTCTCATTGTATTTTGATACAAAATTAGATCTGAATTATTACGTTATCATACCTACCTTTTTGCTAATGATTTTTTAGCTTTGAAGTTTTATTCTACTAATCAATATTATTCATGTTATTTTTAATACACTTATGAACGTCTAAAAATTTCTCTCAATTTACAAGCTTCGGGCGTGTAACTCAACAAGTAGGAGCAACTCCCCGCCACTCTCTTTAATCGTCATGTTTACAAGATGCGTGTATAGAGGCCAAACTAAGCAGAATTATGGTTCAATAAAAAAAACAAAAAAAAAACGTATTATAAACGTATATTTGTATTAGTACTCTGGCTTTTTATAAATAATAATTTACAAAAAAAAAAAAAATCGAAGGAATAATTTCTTGATTTTAGATTTTAAACAGATTTTTAAGCTTCCCTTCGATTTCTCTGGGATGCCGTCATCCTGGATTCCTTATCATAGTGCCACCCTTGGGATGTGAACAACGAAGTTATCCGCGAACACACAAAAACATATATATAATATATATACGAGTTGAAAACTGAATTTTTTTAAATGCACGTATACGTGCGTCTACGTATACGCAGGTATCTACGCATCACTTGATCAATATTTATTTTCTTTAGTCATTCTTTATGTTATAGGAGAAAGCTCCACGCTTAATAAGCATAATATGTTTTAATTTATTCATAGTATACGAATGTATAGTAATTGCTAACGCAACAAATATTTTAGGAATTTGGGTTAAAATTATACATTGTTGCTTTCGTAGGTTTTATTTTATTTTATTGTATATTATAATTTATTTAAAAACTTAACGACATAGACTAAATTGGTTTAAAGCATAAACACATTATAGAAACTTTTTAACCGGATAGTAGAGTCACCGTGACCACGCACGCTGTAAAGCATGCGAAACGTCGAATAAATTTAAAATTATGTTAAATAATTGTAAATTTATAATAATACATAACTTTAATCCGGTTAAAAAGTTTTTTCTTTAAGTTACTCAAATTTGTTCACCGATTATTAATTATATTGTTAAAAATATTATTGGGATGCTAAGTGTGACTCAAGTGTGAGTCAACACGAGAAACAAAATGTTATTGTAAAAACATTTCATATCAAAATTCGATGAGACAAAAACCAAACAGAAAATGATGTCTCTTGTGGCTAAGCTGAGTTTTATTTTGTATATTGGGCAAACGGGCAGGAGGCTCACCTGATGTTAGTGTTACCGCTGCCCATTGACTCACAGTGCCTGAAGGCTCGAAAGTGCGTTGCCCGCGTTTTAAGACGCTCTTTTTTAATGGAAGTAAAAGAATCGGTTCGGAAATACTTTAGTGGGCAGCTGGTTCCACATAGTGGTGGAGTGATTAAGAAAACAATTATGAAGCGAGCTGAGCAGAGCACGAAAAAAATGTAGTCTTAATCCTCTTAAGGTCTTCAGGGGTCGCTCTAACCACTACGTAATAATAATAAATCGTTTATTTGCCAACATAGTGGTACAATTAGATCGATCAACTACAAAAATCCGCACAATCAGCCATATATAGGCATGCAAATGTCATATAAATTTTTACAATGTCATATAGTAAGAACATTAACATAATGTCATAATAAGTTAACTTATAATTGATGGCAAACTTATAGTTTAAATACTCGCCCACTTAAAAGGCACTTTGCCTTTTAGAATTTAATCCAATAACTCATCAGATTGAGCCCCAATTACCAACTTCAGTCTTCGACATAGGTACATCTTCTAACAGTAACATTTCAATGTTGATAGTATTTACTATTCGGTCAGAAGCTCACCGTAGGCGGAAAACAAATTACAAATATAATAATCCGACTGAAAATCGAACTTACAACCCTATGGTCCAGGATACCATTTAGACACGAGGTCCTCATGAGAACAAACCAAAAACTTAACTTTCTCCGTAAATAACAGTACCACAATTCAAGTAATATAAAAAAAATCTGTGGCGCTACAACCTCTTTAGGTCTGGGCCTCAGATTTCTGAATCTGTTTCATGATCATTTTTCAATCTAATAGGCAAGTAGCTCAGCCTCCAGTGCCTGACACACGCCGTCGACTTTTTGAGTCTATCACATGTCGGTTTCCTCACGATGTTTTCCTTCACCGTTCGAGCGAATGTTAAACGCGCACATAGGAAGTCCATTGGTGCTCAGCCGCGGATCGAACCTACGATATCAGGGATGAGATCGTATGCTGAAGCCACTAGGCCAACAATGCTCATTCAAGTAATATACTGTGATATTAAAACGCAGTAAACATATATTTAAATCAAAATAAAACAAAATGTTAACTTAATTAGTTCCAACTTAAAGCCCCTTTTAACATCAAAAACACAGTAACTCTTCTATTGAAACTTCACTCATAAACTTAGCATAATTAGCATACTCATTATCCTTTATAATTAAATAGATCATATCTATTAAAATGCGTAATTAAATTCTTTAAACTATGAATATTAAAATGTAATCGACGCTTTTGTCAAATGGCTTGCTGTCGCTTTTCAAATACGTTTTACCGTTCGGAAATCTATTAGCAATAAATAAGAACGATGAACAGGACGAAAGGGTGTATACTATTCCCCTTATCAAAGTTCTTAACAAAAAATAACGTGGGAAACCAATGAAAGAATACTCTATAGATATGACCGGTAAGGTCAACGACCTCGGGGGACCGATAATACCAATTCCCATTTTTAATTAAGCGACGGGGTTCACGTCATTTTCTATGTGTTAAGCGGCGTATAAAGGCTCTGTTACTTTTGTTTTTTGTTTAGGAATTTAGTTTATTAAGAAAATTGTAATACGTATACTAACTAACCCGACAAACATTCTTTTGCCATGTATATTATTTTTAAGAAACATTGTTTTATTTCAAATTAACTATCTGCTGTAATAAAACATAGAAAGTTATCGTAGAGTGGTGAAAATTAAGGGTTGTATGAATTTTTATCATAAAAAAATAAAAACAAAAAATGCATAAGAATCGGTCGAGCCGTTTCGGAGGAGTATGGGAACAAACATTGTGACACGAGAATTTTATATATTAGATTAATGTGTCGTGAAGGTATCTGTATATATGTATATTAAGGAATTAAATAATCTCGTTTCTTGGTATGACTGTACGAAATGACGATTTCCGGTCAATAAATGTAAATACTCATTGATGACTAACTATATTTTTAGGAATCAAATTATGAGTAATGTGATTGATAGCATTCGTTGAAGTCATCTCAAAAACATTCTTAAAACTTGTATTCAGATTTTTGTAAACTGAGCTTTTTGATTAATAACAGTAATTACATTGTTAGAAGAAGTTAGCTTCTTGTACTGTATTGCCTAAGCAGCCGAAACATTTAAACCCGAAATCGAACTCATGGCTTAGGGGTTAACGACTATGTCGAGCAATACAATAAATATTTGAGAAATAAACTTAGGTTACTTAAATGTTCTGTTTTCAATGATTTTTTCATATATTCATAACAATTTATTAGGACTTTAATTTGTAATAGGTAGTTATTACTCATGAAAAATCAATCAGTCTAATTGCATATTAAAGTCATCTGGCTCTTTTTATCACAGCGTATACACCATTTGGCAGAAAGAGACGCAAGAGTAGAGAGTTAGCAATTAGTGTGATTTAGTAAACTTTAATGAAATATTTTAATCCCCACTGAATTTTATATATTTAATTACATATATCTTCTATTCTTCTATGTATATGGATACAGTAACTTATCAAGTTTACTATATAAATACTGTACAAACTTATCTAAGACAATTTAGTTTTAAAGTGTGATTTAGTATTAATAATAAAACTTTAATAAAATAATTCAATTCCAACTGAATCTATATTTATTTATAAACATTAAATTAGCTCTATAGTAATATTTATTTATAAACATTAATTTAGCTCTATAGTAATATTTATTTATAAACATTAAATTAGCTCTATAGTAATATTTATTTATAAACATTAATTTAGCTCTATAGTAATATTTATTTATAAACATTAAATTAGCTCTATAGTAATATTTATTTATAAACATTAATTTAGCTCTATAGTAATATTTATTTATAAACATTAAATTAGCTCTATAGTAATATTTATTTATAAACATTAAATTAGCTCTATAGTAATATTTATTTATAAACATTAAATTAGCTCTATAGTAATATTTATTTATAAACATTAAATTAGCTCTATAGTAATATTTATTTATAAACATTAAATTAGCTCTATAGTAATATTTATTTATAAACATTAAATTAGCTCTATAGTAATATTTATTTATAAACATTAAATTAGCTCTATAGTAATATTTATTTATAAACATTAAATTAGCTCTATAGTAATATTTATTTATAAACATTAAATTAGCTCTATAGTAATATTTATTTATAAACATTAAATTAGCTCTATAGTAATATTTATTTATAAACATTAAATTAGCTCTATAGTAATATTTATTTATAAACATTAAATTAGCTCTATAGTAATATTTATTTATAAACATTAAATTAGCTCTATACTAATATTTATTTATAAACATTAATTTAGCTCTATAGTAATATTTATTTATAAACATTAAATTAGCTCTATAGTAATATTTATTTATAAACATTAAATTAGCTCTATAGTAATCCTAAACTAATTAATATGTGCGTAACATTTCAAAATTCATGTATATTTTTAGCACTCTCCAAATGGCCATAGAACTATTCTCATAGATTTCGTTTGAGGGGTAATTCGAAGCTTTTACCGCACACGTGGCGTCCGCTGAAGAATGCAAGGTATTTGGGTTGCGTCGGTACTTCATTCATCGCAACGCTGCACGGGCCTACCGCTAATACAGGTTCCACAATCGTACAAGTCTTATTTACAAATTTTTAAAAACATTCGGAGAGGCATAGTGGAGTTTATTTAGGTTGGGAAAAAGTCTTTTCGCATTATAGTATTTATGAACTTGTAATAAAATCTCTTTGGCTATACTATTTGTATCTGGCTGTTTGTGGTTAAAAGTTTAAATTTAAAAAAAGATAATTCCAAATTCAAATTAGGAAAATGTGTGATTTTTTTAAATTTAATTGACATTATAGTTGATATCTTAGTGCTTATAGAAGATATCTGAGGATTCGATTTAAGAATATTTATTGTTTATCAATGTAATCTGTTTTGGGTTTGTGTATTGTCTACGTTTTTTTTCTTTTACAATATGAATATTTGTTCGCTGTAAGATTACTAATGAATAAATAAATAAGATAGATTAGTTAATGACTTCATATATAAATAAATGTTTATGAAGATTTTAGGTCCAAAAATCACGCTAGTTAGATACCAGATCGGTGGGAGGGACGGATCCGTGGATACATACATAGAAATGTGTCTGCTTCATGGAGACGGAGAAAAAACAAACAGTTTAAAAATAATATAATTATTTAAATATAAGAATCTAAACTGGTTTTTATAAAGTGTAACATAGTATAGAACGAGTTTAATTGCGTTTAAATATATGTTTATTTCGATTGTTAAATTTAACCGAACAAAATCAACTTAACTAGAATATTGATTCCTGTAATCAGTTCGATAATGTCAACCTATCGACCTATTACAAAATATTTTATCACTATTCTATGAAATAGTGTTCTGATAAATAACACTCATATCAATTACCATAATTTGCTTCGGGCTTTTTTGAGTCTATTAGATTTTGGAGTGTTTACATATTTTCATTACGGCATACGAAAGTTAAAAGAAAATCCTTTCAAAAACGACATTCTAGAATCTAGATGGTGGCTCAATAATTAACACATAAAATCCATTCGTACTAATTAGAAAATCATAATATGTTAAATCAAAGTCAAATCATTTATTTCAATTAGGCCAATTAAAAAGGCGCCTTCAGTAGTCAAAACTAATATATACTATTACTGTTAATATATTTACAATATTTTTAGCCAGCAACGCATTTGCGAGCCTTCTGGCAATGTGTTCATGGCGGTATCACTTAACACTCATATTACGTAATAAAAACATGTTAAACCCCAAAATCTTTCTTGCTTCATAGAACTTACATACAAATTAAATCCACGAAGCAAGCAACAAATTTTCAATATTAGAGGCTATGTTGAGGGAATGTGAATTCTGGCGGTAGCAGCACCCGCGGCGTGCGCGTTGTTTACTCAGCGTGCTGCGAGTCGACGGCCTCGGCCCGTATACGTGCCAGGGTTGTCACTTCTTGGCCCTTTGTGGCCTCTAAGCGCCTTTTGTGGGATATAACCGTACCAATTTCTAGGCCTTAAGCTCCTATTGGAATGATAATTTAGTCTGTAGATAATATTTGCCTAAATCAGTTTTATCTAAAACTAAAATATTACCCACGTAGTTTACTTTTATAGTAAAATAGTACTTGCGTACACGCATATAAGTCCGCCATGTATGTCTAAAAGCATACATTTCTAATACTTCGTCGTCTTAAAATGTAGTAGGTTATATCGACAAATGAATGGAGGAACTTATTCTAATTAACATTTTATATTTATTTACCAGTGGCAGCCCTAATCCTATGCACCCTACAATATAAACTCTGGAATCTCAAACTTCATACACATGCTTCACTTTTGATTGCATTCCATTAGCTTTACTATTTGATGATAATTTTTTTGTTTATTCTTTAAATGTTTAACGGTGACATTCCTTACCTCACTATGGTTCCAACGATTCATGAAGTATACAATTTTCAAACCATTACGTTTAACAATAAAATTTATTTTTAATATACACTTTATTGTTCGTGTAATATTCATTTGTTTTTTTTTGTTTATTCAATTTAAGTTGAAATTTCTATGATATAAGGTTCGAATTCTCGGATACGAACATTGTTATACACAAATATTTATGCATCGCCATTGCGTCAATTCAAAGCGTTAATCAGTTAATTGGTATAATGGGTTTGTGTCCCGTGAAAAAATGCGTGCCTACAGCGGGAATTAACTATTAATTTATACTACAGTTTTTAAGTATTATACAGGGTGATACTTAGACTAAATACTATAGAACAATATGAAACATTAAAAGGTTAGATTTTAACACACACTACGTACGTTAATAAATTTAATAAATGAAGAAAAAACTAAAATTAAAAAAACTATTGTATCACGCAAACTTCTAACACTACTTACCAATACAACCGAACCCTAGGAAGTCTTGGGTTCGGCTTATACCGTTTAAATTAAATCTCAAGAGTGAAAAGATTATATATTACAGCCTAAAGTATAACAAAAGTCAAAAATTTCCTTATTTTGCCCTATACGCCTCTTAACACAAATTCCCATACAAACAACAAATACAAGGAAGTCGTGACGTTCCCAATTTATTGCTAGTTCCTAGCGATTATCTAAACTATTTTGAAAGGAGAGTTAATTTAAGCTCGACTTATTTTAAAACCAGGAAGGGGAGTCAGCGTTTCAAGTATTTCTCCGCTGGCCAACATATCTTTAAATTGGCTTTATTATCGACAGTCTTTTGTTTTCAATTTTGACAACCTCTATATCACGTTGACGTTTCTGTACACGATAACAGATAACTAATATTCTTAATTCAAACGTTATGTATGAAACCCAGATTGTCTATGCGCAATTAACACTTGCTCGTTCGACATCGTGAGGAAGCAAGTTGCCGAGTTGTCGTTTTGACACGGAAGGCTGATCACTATGAATAAAGAAGTCTTAACTGAACTTATAAAGGAATATTTATTAATAGATGCAGAAATCTGGGACTAATAGGCGTATATAATTATAATACGCGTTTCTATTTTTTTTAATTTATATAACAGGGGGCAAACGAGCCAAGCTAGCCTGGTGTTAAGTGATAACCGCCCATGGAGGTTATTAGCAGCACCGTCGCAAGTGGGTTGCCGGCCTTTGTTTTTCCGTTATAACCTTGTGTGGTATTAAGTGATACCCATGGAGACACATTGCCAAAAGGCTCGCAATTGCGTTGCCGGCCTTTTAGACGTTTTTCCGTTAAATAATTGCAATATCTGTACCTTCGACCGTTTAAATATTGTATATTGTTATAGACCTTCCTTGACATCTAATATTTTTTTCTAATAGAATTAGATTTCAAAACATCAGCGTCATAATATATAGTATATATATATAACATAGTATTTATAAACACATAAAATTTGTGTTAGAAACCTTCACCTAATAATGCTAGAGTCAGATCAGTAACTACGCACTATTTATTGACGTCTTAGATTAAAACTGGTATTGTGACGTTAGTATTTCTTCATCCGAAACTGCGTCTCAAAAACAAACGAAATCTTGTACGGTTGCATTTGTTTTAACTTTATGAATGAATAAAAATTTATACAATAATGAGAAGTTAATTTTCGTTTTATGATGCTACTTTTAATATTGGTATGAAATAGCAGTGATAATGTTATAAATGTGTATTCGTTGCATAGCTGTTATCACCCAGGTATGGAATTTGAACGTGAATTATTATCAAATAGCGCATTCGGGATCTCTCCCTTGGAGTGAAAGAGATAGTTAAACGTAGCACCATTCTGATTTAATTGACTGGTTACCAACTCGGACCCTGCCGTAGGGACGTAGCGTTACTTAACACCGACTTTCTAAAAATTCCAAATAGTTCTTCGACAACTCTCTATGAATAACAATTCCTTTTCGGAATATCCTGTATTTATTTAAATAACGGCTCGTTACTGACTTCATTGAAATTCAATGTAGTGACGATGCAATAGGGGACTTCCAAACATTGACGGGTAAACAATAAAATTGTAAGCGATCGCGCAGAATGTCGATACAACTCACCAAATCCATTGGAATGTTAGCGACAAAAACACGTAGTAAAAGTGGTGGGGACGAAGATTATAGTCCTTCGAAATGCAGTCGACCTATAACGCACACCATGCTTCTTCGACTCACACAAATTTGGAGAATGGTCACATACAAATTATATTTTGAACCTAGTGAACTAGACAACAAAGTCCATTTTTCATTCTACTTACTGCCGTAAATGCATACATGCCGCACGACCGCGAGTAACTTGAACGGGACCGAAAAGCTGGTACGAACATAGTAAACAATTCATTCCACGCAAACCTAGTTTAATATACTACTTCCTCGTGGTAATCATAAAATTTTTATGAATGGACCTTATTCTAATTGAATTTATTTCTGTATAATTCACTTCTAAACATTGAATACGAAATAGATTTTTTACGTTCATACATTGTACTATGCATACTTAATTACAAAATAATTATAATTAGATAAACGAATTAATGAGAAACTATGTAATGGTACGCATATGTGCGACATCAATGAACGAGACTATTAACCTCAATTCAAATAATATAGTGTAGTAAACAATTTCTCGTGACTACGTTACACAGATAATCTCTCCAATCGTCAGTGTCAAATTTTAAAATTAGAATATAGAAATAAACAAAACACTTACTCGAAGACGGAACTGCATTTCCGCCTGTGCTTCCGCTCATGTTAACAGAAATAAAATCAGCATGCACCACAGATATCACCTCCTATCACAATCCATTTCTAGCCACTATATTCACAGTTCATTAAATTTTGGCAATTTTATAAACAAGTTATGTATTCGTAAAGTGCATGTAAAGGAGCGCGCGCGCGCGGTGCGGCTAGCGGCGGAGCGTACGCAACTACACTGCACCGACGTGTGTTCAGCCGCGCAGGGCCCTTCCCGGATATAGACGGCAAGTAGTTTTAAAACAGAGAAGTTAACGGAACGAGTACACTGCCCGAAGGCGCCGGCTGCTTTACCCCAACGAAATGTGTCACTTGTAGGCGCGACGTGAGCTTCCGAGCTTTCGTAATACGGAATTCCATAACCGAAACGCTGAAGCTTTTTGCTGCATTGTTGGAATATTTAAACAGAGATTGGGTAACCGGTCATATTACTTAAGTGATGTAATATTAGTCGACAATGGATATTTAAATATACAATTAAATGACAATAAAATGCCCACTTAACATTATTTGAATATCGAGATAACACATTTAAAACTAATCTTCAATACTTATGGTCTTAATAAAAAACGATTTAGTTTATTGAGCTTCCATTAAAAGCTAAAGTTGGTACAGTTATTTTGTTTTCTAAAAATAAATTGGGCTAAAAACGGTGACGTTTTAAAAACTAATAAAGTTGCATCAATTCTAACAATACATCGTGCGAAAGGTAAAATTAGGTGAAGTATTTTATTCTACCCAAGAAGGTGTTCCCCTACACCGACTTGTCAAATTGTGACAAACTCGCTCGTCAAGCTCATTGTCGCTAATCTAATCCATGAATTACACAGTAAGAATGGGCTCGCACAAGAAAAACACGTTTTGAAAATAATAAAACTCGGCTGATTGTCACTTTCACTGATATCTACCCTGTTTTTGAACTTGTTAGTTACTTTTAACACGCATATGAAATTAGATGTGATTTTAATTTCCCTTACCCTTTCTAAGAGGCGTTACGTACGTGCAAGTTCTCGCTATTAGAATAATTAAAAATCAGTCAATCAGTGCTTGTAAAGAAAAGTCTAGTAATGCAACTAAGGCGTATATGTTCACGCAAACTGCGTATTACATTTCAATATGAACCTTCTGTTAAATTCCATAGAAGCGAACACAACATATTAATCATACGAAAACACATTGTGCAATATTTTTACGTTAATTTATGTAATAAAAATTGGGGCAGTACAAGTGTGTACGCATGTTTGCACCTGCATAGCGCAGCTTTAAGGAAAATAAACAAGTCGAGCAGGTTTAAGCATTTAACTTTCAAATTTCCATTGAAATCAAAATATTTTCTTCAAGTTCAAAAACCGTTGGAATTGGAAACACTTTACGCAGCAATCGGCTGCACAGTGGGGGCCAACACCTTCCTGGAAAACCCCTCACAAAAAGCCCTATCTATGATCCTTAACCTTTTTTAACTTTAAGCAATCTTAAGATATATTTTATAGCTTCCGCCCCACTTCACGATGGTCATGAACCAATTTAGAGCGTTTTATTTGGTTGTCAGTTATGGGAATTTTGGAATAAAGATGGCAATGCGTTCACGAACATGTTAGCACTTAACTTCCTGTTCTATAGGACTGACTGACGGACTGAATAACTTCGTCATTAAGTGAGAAGGAAAAATATAGAATATATAATCAAAAATAATTATATGAGTCATAAAACTCATAATAAATAGTTCGTTTGAAAACTTCAAACAACAAAGTTGTGTGATTTTTACTAAGATACGCAGTTGGCAGGTGTATACGCTATTACAACACCAGCTTGCATCTGCACTGGTGGGTTACACACGCTTAAAGAGCCTAATTAACTCCCACAAAACCAAAACTTCAGTAAAGTTTTGATTTGTGTTTAATGACATCTATCGCACACATCCGACACTTTGTTTACTTAAAACGAATACCATAATGTAGGAATTTAAACCACAAGCTGTTACACTATTTGGCCAAGAGATGGCAGTATCACAAGTATCGGTATTAAATTGTTAGCACTGCCATCTATTTTAAATAACGTGCATTAAAACGATCAATAAATGCGGTAACGTTCAAGTACAAAGTTCACCCTCATTAAAATCGCCCTTCGGAAAGGGCGGGCCTGGGGGTGGTACCAATGTTTGTAGGTATTTTAATAAAATATAAGATTGATGATTCAAATTTGGAATTAGAAGTACATAAGTACGTCAATTTAACATTCAGTATAAAATGCGTACAGTGAGATCATTACAAATGTAAAATAGCGGAAATCAAAGAGTTGCTCATACTATTCAAATATTCTGGGATAAGGTCTGTATTTTTAATATTCATGGATCTCTACACTGAAATTCAGTACAATCTAAATATTTTGAAGGTTCTTTTAAACATAATTTTGTGCATATCCATTTCAAATGATGATTTTTAATCTCCCGTCTTCTTTGAGGCAATGGGCAAATACTACGTGTTTTATTAATAATTTCAGCCTTCAGTGCCTACACAGGGACTATCTTTATTTCACCGGGAATTCTAAGCTATACGCAATGATTACCAACCACTATACTATGTACTTACATACTATCTTTGTATATACTGTGCTATCGTCTCCATTATGGATGCCATTGGCAACTGGTTTATAGGCCTCCAAATCCCGGGTGCTCCAAGATGTCGCGGCAGCCGCCGCCGCTGCCGCAGCTGCACAGACGCTACACTCTGGAATTATTTATTGGATATTTTATAATTCCATTGACCAATTCATTCAATTCGAATAACGAATATCCAATTAGAAAAAAAACTTCTAAATGTAATAGTAGTGGAATATCTGGCAAAATACTGGCTATCGGATTTTATCAGGGTTTCAAATGACCTACAATCCAAGACTAAAGCTGTAGACGATAGAAATTAATATGTACTTTCAGAGGCATTCTTCCATTTAAATATCTGAGTCTCTAAGTTGAATCTCGCGAATATGTGGAAAGTTGCGGGGATAAACCAATAGCATTTAAGATATACCAAAATTGAAAACCTGTTTTGAGTGCGCTAAATTAACTATGATTATAGCAACACTAAGTATACGGCCTAGTGATTGGGGAGCATTGACAGACTGGAGTAGGGCCACTACAGATGAAAGCCAGAAATTGGCCGGACCGAAATAGCTGGAAGTTTCTCAGTTTCTCTTTGGCAGAGTCAGCGGAGTAAGTAAGAACTTCAAAGTAAAAGATTGATGCCAATTCAAGAAATTAGTTCCAATAGTTTACCATATGGCGATATGTTTTATCTTATTGGTTATTTTTACGAAATGGTGATGAGTTACCAGTATCCTATACACAACTGAGAGACATATAATAGATTTAATCTTAAATTTACTCTAGCACCGGAACAATTACATTATTATGAATACGCCAATTATTGATTATACACATTCAATATTCTTGTTTTAATAGAAAATCTAATTTGAAATATAAAACAAATTACAATTAGAATAAACTCAAAATATATTATTAGAAAGAGTCCCTTTTGGCAAGGTTCCGAAGATAAGTTAGTTATTGTTTTTAGTTAAGAAAATTGTTAGCAATAAATTTCAAGTTGGAATTTATTAGAATAAAATGCATGTTTAACGGAGTGATTACTTATATACTTAACAAATTCGTTTGACATTTACTGTTTTTTAGAAAATTTATTGATCTCCCTTTATAATGAAGTATTATATGCTATACGACGATAAAAAAAATAAAAATTCTTGTAAGAACCAATAACTAAATCTAGAATAAAATCAATAATAATCCTTACCCTTCATCGTCCACGAAATAACCGTCTTAACACACCATAATTCTATATTTTTTCATAATTACCACAACAAAAATGTTATACACAAATAGCTGTTTATTAACATATATTTTTCATGATCAGAGACGTTTCGCGTTTGGCGAATTAGAGAATACTGCGTGGCATTTTTGCGTGAACTAGGGTGACGCGAGGGGGATGATTTTAATATGTACTGGTAAATAGCCTTTAAATTTCGTTATGTGAATTCGTCATAATGATTATCAATATGCGACTGAACGTTATCGATTAAAGTCAAAACGAAACAATATGATTCCGAATTTTGACTGTATTGCAGAAATTGCCAGAAATATCTGTTGACGTAAAATAACTAACATTATGACCGTTTCGATGTTAAGTGTTATAAATAGAAAAATATGACCATCACTCAGTATGAGCATTACAAAATATTGCTGGAAACTCAAACATAAGACGTATACAGAAAAATGTGTCTGAAGTATTTGAGTATAATTTTTTATTGCCTTAAATATTGGAGAAAGTTTATTATCATGACAACAAAAAAGTTTTGCACAAACGATTAAATTTATTTATTTGAATACTTTGGTTTGTTATCCTAGGTCAATTTTAAATATCGAATTGAAATACAATATCAGCGGCCATATTTGTGTGGCGACGCATGCGCCGTTCACAGCCGGCCCTTCGCACATCTGCTGGTCAGCTCGTGGACACAATGATCCATATGGAGACCATGATTTATGTAATAATCGAATATTAAACAAGCCTTTGTCTTGAACTATCTATTGACTCGACGTATGAGACTGACATTATAGTTTCGGGAAATTTTAGTTTTATGTCCAAAATTTCATAAATAGGCAATTTTTTTTGCTTATTAGTACGCTACTTCAGAGTCTACTAAAGAGATATCTCTTGCAACAATGCACGTGAAAACCTTGATGTTCAAGGTTCCTAAGCTCACTCGATGTTACAGTGAACTCCTTTTTTGTGGTTTTATATAATCATCAAATTCGATACCAACTCAGCGTCTAATTTGCCTAAGTAACATATGGACGCTGCCATGCTCTATTTCTGCTTACTGCGCTGGCGCAGCAAACACCAAGCTTAACTAAAATACTAGAAATCTGTGACAGAAATTTGATAAGTGAATATATTTCTTCCTACATTTTAATCATAGAAAATATTCTTAAAAGAATTGAATCTACAACTACTACTTACCGTCGCGCAGAATTCGACGATGCCATGTCTGTTTTTTATATTTTATTACTGCACTTGATCCAGTCATAAGGGCTGCTGTTTGATCTGAAACATTTATTGGTATTTTGAAACTATTTTACAAAACCTGTAAATATCAAAAAGCTTTAAGGCTTTTAAAGATTATATATTAATCTATTGAGCGCCCTCTGTGTTTTAAAGAACAAATATCTGTGATTTTACTGGGAACAATTAAAAATCCTTATTAAAGGCGATAACTTTTTGTAGTTATGCTGTTTTCAATCGTATAAAATACTTACATTTGGCGAATTCTTGTAATGTTAAAAAAATATATTTTTGGCACATAGCCGCTAACTTGACAAATTATGGTCACCGTGACATTACCTGATCCGCCCTTAAATCACATTAACCACACTTCTAGAGTTCTATTTTTAAATGTATGTAGATTTCTGTGACAAACTGTAAACCCAAAAGCAACAGTTTAATAGGCAATAAGTACCTTCCTTCGAAGCGTCTAGGACACGAAAAAGAAAATTCACTTTCATCAGCATGAAGCGTAATTTATACGACAATTTAATGCTGGTAAATTAAATTATTGACGAAAAAGAAACTTTTGCAAAACTACGACGTGATTTATAAGTAGTAATGAGACTCAGTTTCCGCACTTACGCGTTAGTGTGTAAATGGCTAATTATGCCAACCTAGCTCCTTCCAGAAGCTCAAAAGTTTCCTGGGCACTTTGCAAGCTTCAAGGAGCGACCGTAAGGAGACGGCTGTGAGGCGATGTGTTAGTAATTGATAGTATTATTTTATACATATTATTTTTAAGAAATTTTATACATTACTATCGGCTTAGTCTGTAAGGATGTGATTCTTTAAATGTAAGATCTGATTTAATCATATTTAAATTACGTGTATTACGGAAGTTAAAAATATGATTAGGGTCAACTAGCTTCTGCGTTTTATAGGCAATCAAGCGGACCCGACAGGCATTGTTCTGATACAAGTCTTAAATATAAAAAAAACTAATCGTAAATCTAAACCATTCTCGAAACAACACAAATTTCAACAATATCGATCCTGTTGTTTAGGAGTTTCATAACAAACAGTCGCACAGAAGATTTATATATGTCATTACGTTTAAAATTGTAAACGCCGTTATATTGTAAAAACTACCGCGAGATTGTAAACTGTCGCCAAAGATTGTGTACTCTTTAACGTACTGCACAAGCAAATTTAACGTATTATTATTCGGTAGATTATAATCTATCGAAGTGAAATCGTCAAATTGTGAAACGGTACGCACCTCACGCGCGCGCGCATAATTATATATTTATACGCGCAATTATTGTAAATATATCATTATGTTTTAAAGTATTATCTATGACGTATTTGAATGACAATAACGACTATGTTTTCTAAGAACTAAAAAGCGCATATTGAGTAAGCTATCGCCAACAATTGTTTTTTTTTTATAAACTCTGCACAAAGACAAAATTTAACATTACGTTCTAGCCTAACTTAAGACTAATAAATAATTTAAAACTAACCTTATTGACTAAAAAGGATATTTATCATAAGAAATAGACGAATAACTCTATTTACAGTCTATAAGGGGACAACGCTCTTGTGTACAATTGCGTACTTATGTTAATAATATAACTTTATCGAAACAAAACCATTATTAAGCGCATTTTCTCTGTTACAAAAAATAATAAAAAACAAATAAATTATCAGATGGTATAATGTTACGTGAAATATTTATATTTAATAAGCTCCGAGATCAAAGGTCCATAAAAATAGGGGAGGGCAACGTTTTACGTAAAAAAGCTGCGCAAAAAATGATCGCGAAAATGATTCGCACGTGTCACAATCTATTCATAAAAACATACAAAAAAGTGTATATAAAAAAACTATGATAAAAGTGTAAAAGGATTAGTAAAGATATTTTCGGACATATTTTGAACATCCAGTATTCAGTACGCTAAGATTATAGTCAACCAGAACCTCTGATATATGCGATGTGACCTAAGCCTTAGTTACAATTTTTTAAATGGTCTTTGGTTCGATTTTCACTATAAATTTTACACAGAACACTCGAATTCTCACAGACTATGACCGTCGTAAACAATTCGAAACGTCAAATTACGTAAATAATTTATTGAATCACTAGACCAAAAAAAAAAAAAAAAAAAAAAAAAAAACAAAATTTTTATAATAATTAAAAAAAAAAAAAAAAAAAAAAAAAAAAAAAAAAAAAAAATTCCCCCCCCCCCCCCCAAAAAAAAAAAAAAAAAAAAAAAAAAAAATTTTTTTTTTTTTTTTTTTAAAAAAAAAAAAAAAAAAATTATAAAAAATTTTTATATTTTTTTTTTTTTTTTTTTAAAAAAAAAAAAAAAAAAAAAAAAAAAAAAAAAAAAAAAAAAATTTTATATTTTTTTTTTTTTTTAAAAAAAAAAAAAAAAAAAAAAAAAAAAAAAAAAAAAAAAAAAAAAAAAAAAAAAAAAAAAAAAAAAAAAAAAAAAAAATTTTAAAAATTTTTTTTTTAAAATTTTTTATTTAAAAAAAAAAAAAAAAAAAAAAAAAACCCCCAAAAAAAAAAAATTTTTTTTTTTTTTTTAAAAAAAAAAAAAAAAAAAAAATTTTTTATTTAAATTTAAAAAAATTTTCCAAAAAAAAAAAAAAAAAAAAAAAAAATTTTTTTTTCCCCCAAAAAAAAACTTTCCTTAAAAAAATTTTTAATTTTTTTTTTTTTTTTTTATTTTTTTTTAACACGTTTAAGTTCTGTCAAAATGTAGCAACAAAATCAGTGGCGCTATAAACTTTTTAGGTCTGGGCCTCAGATTTCTGTCTGTTTCGTCATCATTTATCAATCTAATAGGCAAGCAGGTGATCATGTGCCTGACACGTACTGTCGACTTTTTGGGTCTAAGGCAAGCCGACGTTACGATATTATTCTTCACCGTTCGGGCGAATGCGTACATAGAAATTCTATTGGTGTACAGCCTGGGATCGAACCTACGACTGAAGGGATGAGATTCGCAAACTAAAACCTCTAGGCCAACACTGCTCCTGAGAGATTCGTTTGTCAATTAGAATTCTTAATTTAAATTTGCTTTTTTATATTAACTTTTTGAAGGATGTCAGTTACAGTTCTATCACAATTGATACATATATTGGAAAGTCCCCTAGTTCTTATTCATTGCAAAACAAAAAGCTTAAAAAACGCGTGCTTTTATCGCAAATTCGTTAATTTGCGAATGACCGTTGGCTGTCAATCAATCAGGGCAAGGGAGATTGGTACTGACCCCTCGTTGACCACACAAAAAAATCCAAAATACACAATAGATGCAAAAAACGCTATAACTTTTGGGATAAGCCCAAATTGATGGGAACTTCATTCTTTGTGATTCACGTGCCACGTTTTTTATCATAGATGTAACTTATTAGCGCGATAATAAATATAAATAATCACCTCATTTCAATTAAGTTCTATATATTGCTATAAGTTACGGCCAGCATTTTTTAAACATTTATTTATAAAAGTAAAAATCAACTATGGTTAAATAAACTTTGTATTGGTATTTTTCTGACGCTATTATTCCTAAGATTCCCTATTATTCATATTTCTCGCGATTTAAATCACATATTTACAGTTTTTAAGAATTCTGTTAGTGTCATACGTTTATGTACATATTAACATTCGTTTATTATTCTAATTTAGATCAAATATACAGTATTTAAACCGAGGCTGCGTTGGTGGGATGGAGTTGTCAAGGACCTCGAAACAATAGGGGTTCAAAGTTGGACGCGGGAAGAATGCATAGACTATCATGGCGAAGTGGCTATTGATAATACAGTATTTACAATATTCTTAACTTACATAGTAATAATAATTAAAAAAATTATAAATAGAAAATTAAAACAAATTTAAAAAGATTTGTACCCTGTGGCAGTGTTTAAAGGTTTAAAGGCATTATTCTGTTAGTAATAGTTACTAAGTAACAACATAACAATATGCTGTGTTTGCCTCTTAAAACGTATATAATTTATTTTTATTTTCTTTCCAGTAAAAGTTTTTACGAGAAAAAAAATGTAATGCCAGTTGGCTAACCTTTTTTTTAATAAATAAATTAACAGTAATTAATTATTGATTATATTAAAAAACAATAAAAAAACTAAAAGGCACCATCAATACTAAATATTTACAACTTATTTACATGTAGATATAGTTATAATTGACCCATAACGTATAAAAATGTCAATATTAACGCGAAAGGTCAATTTCAACGTCAACTTTGGTGCCATAAATTCTTTATGCTAAAATATATTTTACAATGAGTTGTTTCACAAGATATATCTATAACATACATACATAGTAAAATACATTACATATATATATATATAGCTTAGTAAATGTACTATTTAGTGTGACTATTTAGTGTAGGTTAGTCGCCTGCGGTTCTAAGTGTCCCGGCCAAATAGATGTTACTTTATTTATTTATTAACACTTCGTTGCATTTTCATATAAAAAATGAACATAATTAAGGGTACTGGCGGCCTTATCGCTTTCGAGCTACCTCTTCCAGGCAAATATTGTTCGAGAAAAAAAATGTATGAAAATAGATAAGGTAGGCAAGAAGTGCAAAAATACATATAACAGATAGTTATTAAGAAAAAAAACTAAACAGGAACAAAAAAAACAAAGTAAACTGATGAAGGATACATGAAAAATAAAAAATACAGTGCACATGAATCACGATAATTTAAGATCACTTTATTCAATTAACACTCACAGCGTGAAAACATCGTGAATAAACTAAAAGACATGTGGGTTCAGAAGCCTGATTTCCGAGCAATGACGGGAGTCCTGGAAATACGAGAAATCATAATCATTTAATAGGTTACTTGTTAGTTAAGAAGCTATTATTAATTGTACCGTATATACTCTGGGTAAACACCATGAACCTCACTCGATTTAACATCAACCTCCCTAAAGCGTTGTAAATATTAGACATTATTTTTTGCCTAAAAAGGACATAACCGTTTGAACTAGTGAATTAGTGCACGTTAGTATTAAGTGAGTGAAAGAAAATAAAACACAAGAACAGAGTGTATTCTCTTTAATAGAGACTGTTTAAGTGTTATTGGACACTTTCTTATTTAAAAAATCTTTTTTAGTAAATTAGGTAAGACTTAAATTACTTATTAGTCTTAAGTTAGACTAGATCGTAATGTTCCATTATGTCGCAGTTACGCAGTGTCTTCAGGATCTTTTACTTTAAATTTTGAAAGGTTTATGACAAGCGACGACTGAGTGCCCAAACCGACTTTATTTCCGCTTCAAAGAGACGAAAAAGTTTAAGCTGTACAATAGGTATACAATATTTAGATGATTCATTTTGCGCATGCGTCATGCAAACATACCGGGACCCCAAATAGCCCATACGAGGGGGCGTTTAACCCACGTAACTGACAAGTTTTTGCCTATTTGACAATGCACTCCAGTCCCTCAAACGCTCTCCTGTGAATAATAAGCACAATACACGAATTAAAATATGACACAACTGAGTGACATGTTAAATTTCGATTTGTTTGTCAAATATTTGTTAGGGAATTTATGAGTGATCTGTAAATAGCAACACGTAGATGATATCTCTTTTGGTATATATTTTAATTTTTCAATATTTAATAATAATTAATAGTTTATTTTCAAAGAAAGTGGTACATTCGGATTGATATAAAAACACAATCGGCCATATAAAAATAGGCTTGCAAATGTCATATGAAGTCAAAGTCAAAAGTCAAAACATTTATTCATGTAGGTAACACAATGTACACTTATGAACGTCAAAAAATAAATAGGTATGCATTAAGTGCTTCTAATTCTACATTTACAGCCAGTTCTCAAATCAAGGGCGTAGAACGGAAGAGAAGAACAGGCAATAAACAACAAATAATATTAATTATCAACATAATAAGTAGAGAAGGTATTTTTAAGTGTCGTCAAAGTTATGGTTTAAATACTCATTATAAAGTTGTCATATTAACAACATTGTGTTTAATGAGTCACCCTTATTAATTTTAATTTATACCTGTTGTACTAAGGAGGACTTAGAGTAAGGAAAGACAAGACGCCAAGAATGTCAATTCCAATAAAATTCTGCATTTAACATTCTTGTCATACTTGATAGCTTACTTAGCACTAAGGGTTATACGGTACGTTAATGTAAGACGGTCAAAGTTCAGAGCAAGTTACGGCCAAGTCAAGTTCACATAATCATATTCAAAAACATTCATTTTATTTCGCGATTTCTGGTTTCTATTGTTTTTGGTAAACACAGTAAACTAATACTAATTTGAGAGTAGAAGTTTGTTTTTTGTTTAACCAATGAGACATAAATGAATAAACATAGACATATTTATTTATAACTTGCCAACGCTCGGCACACTGATACATTGATACAAGAAAAATAAAATACAATTTTTAATGTGACAAGCACTTATAGCCAAACATAGCATACAAGAGATAATAAAAATAAAGAAATAATATAATTTATATAAAAATTCAAGGAAAATCGATCTTAAAGTGTGAGGGGAGCAACTATGGATATCCAGACCCAGCTCGTTTAACAGAATGCTCAATCTGGACATCGGTGAATTTACAGACATAAATTATTTATCTAACATAGTAAAGTATTTTAGAGTTTTTTAATAATGACCTTCAGAAATAAAGACTGAATAAAGGAGAGAATTAACCCTTAGTTTACCGTTCTATAGATATATAATTTTTAATCTACCGTTATTGATAATTTGACGACTCTATGTATGACAATGACTTTCTATATATGAAAATCACTTAGGCAATGAGCTCCTACAGTTTGCTTTACTATGAACGGCAGGCGTATCCAAAACTATCCCTGAATATAAGTTCACCAAAAGTTTAGCACTATTGACCCTATTCTAAATAATAATAATAACGTACTGAGGTCTTTTAGATATTTTATCTGTATAGGCTTAAGTGAGCTTTGTTCTGTGATTTTTTTTATCTACGTTACGAAACATCGTCCAAACATGAGACTTAACACTAAAAGCTGCTAGGACGACATTCTTTCAAACATACTCAAGATGTAATACGATAATACGAAAACAAAAACTCTCTCGAACTGTCGTTTAAAGTTTTATTTTAGTATTAATTATATTACGAGTAAAAAGCTCTAAGCACCGCGATTTCCGACGAATCCGAAAAACTTGCCTCAAAGTATGCAATAGAGGCAGAAATGTTTGGGTAACGTTCTTTTGGAGAGATGTTCTATTCACCTAATTAGGTACGCGAACCCACCAGATGGGTGATCAAAAAGAAGCAAGCTATGTTTTCCAACTACTTATCGTATTATTGTTTCTTTAATGTCATAGCATAGTAGTTGTAGTCATAGTTATATTACGATTTTAATATTTCAATCTTTATAGAAACACAAATACATATTAGAATTGAATCATTCAGAAATTTAAATAAGCTTTAAAATAATTAAAAACCGATAATTATATGTTATTTAAAAATAGGTATGAAACTATCACACTCAGTAGTACTCCGTACTCATATCAATATTACAAAGCGTTCGGTTAATTTTTTACCAAATTTCGTAGGGTGCGGACCCTTTCGCATAAGAACAGTACGATTGGTCGATTTTTGGAGGGACGCAGTGCGCAGGGTCGAGGGTCGAACGCGGCTCGCGCAGCCAATCAATTCGCCTTTTTTTAAATAAAGAACATAAAAATAACAAAAAACGATAACTGCTATGTCATTGTACCCTTATATAATACCAATGTACACATTAATGTATGGTACTTATGTTTTCCATGTTGACTTTTTTATATTATTTGTTAGGTATTATTTTTTTTACTATTTCATACGAGTTTAGGGATGGTAAATAACAATTTAAAAAAAATCAATCAAAACAGTCTTGTCATATCATCATTAGTTAAATTTAGTATTGTTTACTATAAGCGGTTTCATCCAGATAAATAACTCATGCTGTAATAAAATACATCACTTCAATAAAATATTCACCTTTCTTGCATGTTTAACATGTCTTAATTAATATAATCTCTCCATGAGCGCTCTCTATCTGTAGCTATATGACTATCATTTTGTTTAAACTAATTACATTGAAACTGTGACACTCATAAAATTCTAGTCTAAGCATAGGGTATAAGTTAATAATATATTTTTATATGCAATTAATAGAGTCAGTCCCACTTTGTATCCAATCCAATATTGTTAAGAACTAAACTAATTAGTCACCAGCAATATAATAATTGAAACTTTGGTTGCTCTATTTACTGTTTATATGACATAAGTTCAATGTTTCACTGCTATCTGCTTGCTAGAATGTAGATTACAGTCAACAGTTACACAGTTATTACAGTCTACAGTTTGTAGTTACATTAATGTACCTATGCCTGAAATTTTATTAATTATTCTAACTAGAGACAAGAAATACAGCAATTAAACAAGGATACCTAATAAGATATGAGTGATATAACTCTGAGTGAGTTAAAGAGAATAATATCTTATTAAATATCCTGCTTCAATTACTTCTTTCATCAATCTTTAGATATTTGTTAACATTTTATTGATTTAACCTACCTTATAATTTCATTATAAGCTTAATAAAACTAACAGCACGTATTGACACAAATTCGAAAACGCTATTGTTTAAAAACTCACTAATTATTACTTTAGTTGTCTCCGTAAAATATTATTAAATTATCGCAAATAATAACCAAAACTAAGTATGCTACAAAGAAAATTAAATAAACGTTGAATTTTGTTCTTGTTTTAAAATCGTGTAGTCTGGGAACTTTGGATTTGTGTGTAGCGGTTATTTTTTTAACTTCTTTCAAAAATTCGAAAGAGGTAAATGGGCAATTATTTTTTGTTTTTTGTAGAAAGCAAGAATGATCAATGAATAATTACTGTATTTAAATGACCATCAATCGATTTTGGTGAGAAGTAATTTTTATTTTATTATTAGGCCTGGAAATACGTAATATTGAATACGTTTTTTAATATAAATTCTTTGTAAGGAATTGATACGGCCATGGAAAGAATACTTTTTTAATATTATTTATTTGAATTTGCACAAATAATTTAAAATGAAGTTCAATATTAAAATATGTTTAAAGACAAGTTCTGAATCATTTATGTGTGTTATAGTGGCATCTGTGAAGCATAACTAAAAACATTTGTCGACAACAAATCAATGTGAAGGCGAGAACATAGTTTATAACATTGCCACTAGATGGCATGGAACAGTTTTCAACAAATATTTGGTTAGTTGCTTAAACAATTTATTAATAAAATATTATTTAAATAAAATTTATAATTAAATATGCCACAATATGCCGTCAAGAATTATTGAAGTGAAACTTCTTTATCGAGGTTGGAAAAAAATTTAGTGTAACATTTTTTCGTTACGCGTCACATTTTTCGGTTACGCGCCATGTTGCTTTTTGAAGTCAAACTTCTTTATCGGCGTTGGAATGAAACTTCTTTATCGACGTATGGGAGAAATTTTGTAGCAAATCGTCACGTTTTTCAATGATAGTAATAATTCTATTACAATTAATGAAATTCTATAATAATCTTCGTAGTAATAAGGTAAAATGAAATATTTGTATTCATGTCTATGATAATAAAAGCCTTTTGTTAAACTTTATCTAATTTAACGAATTTCTGTAAAGTTTTTTTTTTTTTTTTTTTATGGCTCTGGCACGATTTGTGCATTAGCCAGCGTCAAGTATAGGACTTTTTTTAATTCGTGCTCGTCTTTTAGAAATTCGACAGTGCCCTTTATGTACGGTTTAAGCACTCGCCCGGTACCGCACAACCCTCCCAAAGGCCGAGAACAAATTTGAATTAAATTAAAACTTGCCCTCGAACCGGGAATCGAACCCGGTACCCCTCACCTAGCTGCCACTTAATAAGACCGCTAGGCTATGAGGCCCCCTTCTGTAAAGTTGCATATAGTAGATCATTTTTCGAAAAATAAGATCATAAAGAAGTTTCACTTCTTACGTGTGTGTACACCTAGTACACGCACAATTTTTTTTTTGATATAAGAATGATATACGAGATCTTCATACACGTATCTTTAAAATAAACTGTTTCGTTCTTTATGACAATGATTTAAATTAGGTTTAAAAAAAATAATTGTAGGTTGTCTATTGATAGCTCATTGTTACACGACTAATGCATTATAATTAAAAAGAACATGGACATTTTAATTTGTCAGAGTTACGTAGTCGGTCCCAAAGTTCGTCATAAATGGAAATATGATAAAACAAAGTACTGATCGTTTGTAATGAGTGATATTCAATTCTTAGTACATTAATTAAGGAATAAAAAGCATAAAAATTTCGAAATAACCTCCCTCATTTTTAATACAGGCCCTTAAGCGTCGCGGCCAGTCGTCTATCGCAGCACGCACCATATTCGTGTCGATCAGTCACTGGTTTTTTTAAAGATGACTTCAGATTCTCCAAATTTTCATGAGGTTTATCACAGACCTTCCCTCTAAGCCCTGTCATAATTTCTGGTCCAAAGGATTAAGGTCCGGACTGGAGGAAGGCCAATCCTCATGTCTAATTAAGACGATGTTTTGACGCTCAAACCAGGCTTTGTGGTCTTGGCTTTGTATGCAGACGCAGAGTCCTGCTGGAACACGAAGTGATGTCCCGCAAATAGGGTGCTGGACATGTCTTTGACAAGGCGATACAAAACCGTCTCTTGGTACACTGTAGCACTGGTTTTGACCCCCTTTTCGAAAAATTAACCTCAGTTAGCCCGTAATAGGACACTCCCAACCAAACCATTACTGATGATGGATGATGTCCATGTTGCACCCTTGGTCTTTTTTTCAGCTTCTTCAGAACTCCTAGCGTACACTGTATAATTCTGTTTATTGTACTTCTCTTCAATATCGAAAATTTTTCGTCCGTAAAGAGGATATCACGGTGTCGGTTTTTCGCGTACCGCTTAAACAACACCCGCGATCTCTTAAGCCTTATTGCTTTTAGACGAGCATTAAGTAAGTGCCCACTCTTTTTTTGTATGCTCGTAGACCAAGATCTTCATTTAAACCTTTTTTACTGTTTTCCTACTGACACCCATCTGCAAATCCATCAACTTCTGTTTTCGGACAGGATTTCTTACTATCCGCGCCTTGATAGCTTTGATTACTGCTGGTGTTCTTGCGGAGCGTGGCCAGCCAGTTTTTTTTCTTGTCCTCAACACTGGAGACTTCAAGGTACCTATCAATAGTACCGTACATAAACCTAAGCGTTATATTCAAATTTTTGAGCAACTTGAAAATGGTACTCGGCGAGTGTCCACAGCGGTGCAACGCAATAACAACTATTCGGTTTACTTTCAATGTCCACTCCATCGTGAAAAATTCGGAAAGTTATTGTTTTTTGTTTTAAAACAATAATCAAACATTCCAAAATAGAATGCAATAATTTTTTTATAAAATCCTGCTCGAAATGTAGAAATAATGTGCTAGTGACAGAACTTTGGGACCAACTACGTATATATGTTGAGTAATATATACGCATTAGTTACTGGTTTTAAATGACTCATCCATTAATACATAAATAATATTTAGATCAAAGTATTTTAAACCAGAAACATCAAAACACTTTGTAGTACAAATGAATCTATTTTCTCTTAAATATTTATGTATAGTTTAAAAATACAGTTTATATAGATTATCCCATTACGCGGGGTAAGGCTTAGGGCGAGGGCCAGCTAACGGTAACGCCTGTTTCGATTTCGTAGAGCATTTCTCCGCTAAGTCCCGTTACTCGCCCGAAAGTACTTTTGTCGGCTGCCAGCGCTGCCTCCACTGCCTTATAATATGACCGATCGCGAGTTCACTGCATTTAGAACACCGCTTACTATTATATTTTCTCAAAACAAAGGCCTTTTCAGCCACAGAGAATAGAGAACAGTGACCCCATAGACTATACCGTTCGAAATATTAAGATTCAGAAATGACAATATTTTTGTAAAACGAAATATGTACTTTTTCAAGTTGTGTAAGCGTGTGGCCTTGCGAGCTGACTTGGGGGTCAATGACTGCCTTTTTAATGCCGTTGATGTTTACTTTATCGAGTGAATGTAACCATATTGATACTTCACGGAATCTTAAATTTTTGAATCATTCTCTCTGTGTTTCTAATAAGAAATTAAGAAATAGGTACTATTGATGGAGCCGGGTTTGAATAAGATTGGAAGGTATATAACTATATACCGTAGAGGTATTTTGTTTCAAATAGTCGTATGTTACTACACTTACTAATTTCTAACTAATAACATTAAAAAAATATCTAATTGCTAAACCTAATGTCAGCCGCACCAAATTATGCCAAATTCGATTGGAATAAAATAAAAATATTTTATTTGTTCTGATTATTACAATAGACAAACCAATTGCACAATTCAATTTTTATCTGTCATTCAATTTTAAACAAACGATTGCCGCCAAAACGTTGTCTATGATGCCTACATAGATTCCATAGCCAAGCCAAAAAGATCTTCAAAAAACACTTTAAAAAAACCCGTATTCCAAATACAAATGTACACTATTACTTCGTGAGTGCTTGTTACAAAGGTAAACATGAAACCAACAATAGTCATCTTTTGTAGGAAAAGCTTTTAACTTCAAAGTATAAGCTAGGCTCGGTGACGTAATGCGGTTCGATACTCGAAAGGCAGAGGCCGTTGACCGCTAGACGCGGAACCGCGGCCTACGCGATCGCTCAATTAAATCACTTGCTACATTTCTATACTCTATGCATTTCGACACCTATGGTTATTTGCATAAGTTCACTGTACTTTAATAGTCTTTGATATTATTTTTATAATATTGCATATACAACGCAGTACGCCGAAAATTTAACAAGAAAATTAAAATTGTTTGGAAAAGGCATTTGGATTCTATATTTTATCCGTAGAATAAATACTTTTTACAAGATGTAGTACTGAGTGAATATCGTGTATTTATTAGATCTTTAATTTACTCTTATAATAAAAAATAAATTATTTATGTATTGCTATACATCTATATATTATTTCTCTATGGTATTTTTTGTCTTGTCTCTCGATAAATAACTTGACAAACGAAGCATTGTATTAGTGTAAATAATTGATAACGTTAATTTAAATACGAAAAGTAAAACTAAATTAAAGGATATTAAATTTATTCAAATAATAATGTTTAAATTGAATAATTTTACATAATTAATTTAACTCTTATGCATAAACTGCTTCAATCAATGAAAAATACCAGTATTTCTAAATTTAAATATTTTTGGCAATCTTTTTTCGCGTAAATAACTTTTCAGAATGACGAAAGCTCTGCCTTTAAACATTTCCAGTATATACAGAATTGCGATATCGAGTACAAGTGAGAGGTAAGAAGGGCCGAAGAGAGCGAGTTACACAAGGGTTACAAAACTATGGCAATGAACGCGAGTGAACCTGAACCTTGCGAACCGCTATGCCGAGTGACAGTTGCATTGTGCATAGAACATACAGGAAAATTGTTTTACACGCCAGATAAGCTTACATCAGTATTTGAGAGCTTTTAATAAACATTTAATAGAATCAAAAACCTCACGTAAGTATAATACTAGATTTATGATTCCCGTGTCGCTTAACAAATAAGACATTCTAAGTAACTAAGTAATTTACTGATTAATACTTAGTCTATAATGATGAAAAAGGAATAAAAGGGATAGTGGGGAAGGATTGAAAAATGGTGGTGAGGACGAGAGACAAGTGGAAGAATTTAGAGGAGGCCTACGTTGGAGGTCGTGTATGTTAAACATAGACTTTATTTAATCCTGATTTTGTAGTACTCGAATAAAGGCTATTTTTACTTTATTTTATTTAGTTGATAAATAGGAAGTTTAAGTCAAAATTTTAAATAAGTAGGTACATAATTATTGTCTAAATATTTGTTGAAAATAAATGAAGATACTCTACATGACACTGCCAACATTATTACGTTAAATATTCGTAAAATTAAAATTTTTAATTTAACATTTATTTGTAGATATATCTTGAGTAGGTATTTCCAAGACAGACAATTCACTTTACTTTACTTTTAATTAATTAGGATGAATTATATTTACAATTAAGTTAAAAATTTCATTAAATTTTACTACCCGGAAATGCTTTGCCAAAACCGCGCCATCACATGTAGAAAGTGTCATAAAGAGACAGAAGATCCATAGATAACAAATACTCATTACAGATACTTTCAACTAAAGATTATATTTGACTTATCAAAGAGCAAGGATTTTGAGTTAAAACTTGTATTGCATAATGTATGCCATGAAATAACTGCATAGCGTGCGTTGTCCTGCGCAATGCGGAAACATTATTGGAGCCATCGTACTCTCAAACACCGTAATAAGTGCTTAAATATTCCGATTTGTTATAGTTTTACATAAATAGGCTCAAACTGAATACTCCTTTCTTTTGTTTTTGGGGATAAAGGTGTGATATCCAATCTCTTCATCAGAGACTCTTGTCCTAAGGAATTTGCTGAAAATTTAGTCAGTAATATAAATTGTTTTTTAGTAATTGGCTCTGTACTAAAATGTATTTAAAAAAATATGTGTTTTTGTACGTTTATGATAAAGGAACACGATAACTACTGGGTCAATTCGAAATATATTATAATGTTAAATCCATTCAAACATAGGTTGAATATATTTTGAAAAATAAATATAAACGATTAGCATTGGAAGCCGGTACAGACTAATTACCTTACCTTATAAAGGCGATAAGAAAACTCTACAGTATTTTGTTTTGTAAAAAAATATCTTAACCATAGCTTATTAAGGGGTGAACTTTACAATAATACATTAAAAACCCTGTCGTTTGATAGCATGATGTGTAAAGTGAACTAATAATGTGCACTTTTGGTAAACATGGAATAATTAAATTGTTAAGAATTCTTCATTACCTTTCGCACTGAAGTTTTATCTTAATATCAATAAAACTGAAATGAAATAGCTATATAATGCACGAGATTTAAAATAATCTCATACAAACGAGTTCAACGCGTGATTTCATCTCTGAGATATTAAGTTTTATCTCAAAAGTAAAAAAATGCCACATAATGTACTTTTCTGTCTCATATTCAATGTATAAAAATTCTTACACTGGGTATTTATATCGTGTTGACACTTGTTTTAGAAGTAAGCCTTTACTTCTTGTCTATTGAGAATGATGAAAAGAAACATATGACATTTACCATTCATAAAAACTAAATCAATCTAATTGGACTTTTTGCTAACTAAATCTTTTGTTTTTATCAAATTGTTTTAATGCTTTAAAGAAAAGTGATGAGTGAGTGAGTGAGTGAGTAAATTAGGAGTTTCTAGACCAGTTTTCTCCATATGATAAGGAGAAAAATGGTACTTTGGAAGGGGCAACTAGAGTAATTTTAAAAAAATATTTTTAACTTGTAATTTTTACTTTCGAAGGTGCCATTTAAATAGGATAAATGATATGACCTTGACTTGGATGGGTTATTGGATACTTTAGTTAACATTTTGTATTTAGTTTATAAATAAGGGTGTCTAGAAACACACAGCAGTAGCGCTTTCACACTACAACAAGCACTTTTTAGTGACCTTATGATTTTGTATCTGTTTCCCGGTAATTGTCTTTTAAAGTCATCAGTATTCTGTGGACACACGGAGCTGATTATATAAGTCTAAGACATGCCGGTTTCCTAACGACGATTATATGCGGACATACAAAGAAAAATCCATACTTCTGAATATCGACGACCGTGCAGAGAAGAGAAAACCACGTTCAAGCCAAGTGAACGCTAAGATAAATCAATGATAAAGCACAGAGTTTTCTCTATAAGCAAGTAGATGATCAGCTTCTTGTACCAGACGTTATCGATTTTTGGGTCTAAGACATTTTGGTCGTGTTTCTGGTTCACTTCAGTTTCTTCTCCACTCCAGTGGCGTCACAATAGGGTGGCAGGGCTGGCAAAATGCCACGGGCCCCCTTCCCAAGAGATATTATGTTCTATGGATGAATGTAAAGTCTCCAATACGCATTAGGCTAGCGTGGAGACTACAGACCATTCCCACTTGCCTAAGAGAGGAGGCCTATGGCCATTAGTGAGACATATACAACGTGTAATTGAGCACGCTGGAAATCTCGTAGTTTATTAATATTAAACTGAGTAGGGACAATTTTTACTGATAGGGCCCCATCAAAGGAATTGTCACGAAAGAAGATTTGCCACGGGCCCCAGATGTTATAGTTACGCCACTGCTCCACTCGTGAAGTTATTCATTCAGTGCCAATTGCAAAAATAAAAGATATTGATGGACTTTAATATGATGTCACCTTATAAGGTTGAAGGTATTGATACCATTTAAATCCTTTATTAAAACCTAAACATAACAATCAAATACAATTTTTTTTTATTATTAATAAAAATAAATAATTAAAAATTAATTTTGCTCTGTCCCCGCGGCGGTGGGCTTTTAACGCTGGCAGCACTTCCTCGCTGTGTTGCGATATTTTTTCGCTGAGAGGAAAGCACCAGCTCTGGTCAACGGCATTATTAAAGCCAAATGTCCGATGTCTTTGATAAGCGTGCACTTGAACCCTAGGCAAGAGTATCTACACTAAAGATAAAACTACGCCACCTTTTATTAGTCTTACAATAATCATCATAATATATAATTATTAGTTACAATAATCATCATAAGGAAGAAAGATTGTCGATATGTTTCAAAATCAAAAGCTACTAATCAACTGATCTATGGGAATAAAAGCTAAGCTAATAAGGTGTTATTAATGTTAATTTTAAAATCAGGTGAAGACTAAAGAGCAACACAAATAACGCATATCACGTACGACACAAAGAACCCAGTCAGTATTTTAAAAGTCATAATTGAATTAATATAACTAAAACTCGAAATGACCTTAACAACTATGTACAATATAGCAACATTATACTTGCGATTGCGGTTTAATGAACTTTCGCGTCACTATTTGCTTGGAGATAACTTTTTTGTGCGATTATCTTTGAATTGAAGGTTGATATGAAATATGTTCAAATAATTTAAAATATTATAATATATTATAATATAAAAAATCAGGCAGAAAATAATAAGAGTCTCCTCCAACATTGACTTTGTTCCCTTTGGAGCAGAGACTCTTGGGCCGTGGGGTTCAAGTGCACAGTGTAGATAGTACCGGTGACCCCAGAGCTGGTGATTTCCTCACTCAACGAATAAGTATCGCAAAACAGCGAGAAATAGCTGCCAGCGTTAAAGGTAAACTGCCACAGGGACTAAACTTTTTACATTTCTTTTAATTTTCTTTTTAATTATTTTTATTACTACTACGTTGGTTATGAAAATGAAAAAACTGTATATTTTATTGTTATAATTACTAATAAACATATTTTAAATATACATGTTTTTATATTCTGACGTCACATTTTACTTATCCATTCACGCTGTATATACAAATTAAACACTTAGATCGCTTAAAGCGGTAAGGCCGCCCGTTGCCCTCGTTTTTTATGTGGTTTGTTTTACTGGTTTTGTAATAGTAATGGAGAGTTAAATTGCTAAATGTCCAAGAATGTGCAACAATTGCGGTAAACACAATTGTAACCACAAAAAATAATAAGAAATTTATACATACAAACTTCATGCAAAACAATTAAAAGGAAGAGTTGATAAAAAACAGAAAACATACAATATTTATTATAAAATGGGCTGTTTGACATAATGTTATTTATGTTGTAACATGACTCACTTATCATTTAAATCCAATCAAGATATACAAAACTTCAGAAAATATCGATTAAAATTATCAAAAAAATGTATTTCAAGAGAACACTTAGTGAATAAATTAAACCTGTATCATAGTTGTTGACTAGGGAAATCTCAAATACCATAAATAGTGCAACTATAATACCTTTACACTTACTCGAAAGATGTCATTGTTGTTATATTTGTTATAGGTTTTCAAAATTATTCCGTCTTAAATTTATTGCTTAAACTGACTAACCAGATAAACATGTGTTGACATCGCCGTGAAATATTTTACACATGCTTAAAATTATAGCTAAAAATATGCATGCCGATAGGGTTTAATATAAAACATATTATATGTTTAATAGGTAAGAGGAAGACCATAGAAAAAAATGAGAATCAATAGAGAAGTAGGTAAGTGATACCTTGATAACCGTGATAACTTGAAATTTTTCAAGTTGTAAAACAAGACAATAGATTAAAACTACGTTTTTGACATACTAAAGATATTCAAGATAAAAATAATTGATAAACAACGTTAATTACGTTGCTCAAACATTTAAATTATGTCCTCAATAAAATTAGTTATAATTCCACTTTAACAAGCTCCAGTTGACGAGTCACTTTCTTTGTAAAATTACAATTTCCTAATAAATAAGCCTATCGCAAAGTGAGTTGATGAAAAGTGAATCAACTTGTTGGTTGCGGCCATTCTCGGTCGTTCACCTCACAAATTTTCGTTTCGTTGGTTGCCGAGTATTCCTCTCTCCGTCGCACATTTCGCAAAGATAATTTACACTTCTAGTATTGACGTATCGTAAAGAGCAAACTTCATGTTCTATTCAAATAAATAGAGCATATGTAAACGTTTTTTATAAAACAACGAGTAAATTCTTTTTAAAACTACCCATACAGATAAACAAGTACAAAGACTTTTCAGTAGAAGTTCAGAATTGTTTTCTACGTTTCAAGTATAGCACCTCTTGTTGTTGAAAAAATCATCAAATTAATTATCAAAGAGTATTTATTGTGTAATTTTAGACTTTGCAGAATCCTTTATTCCACAGACGTCAAAATATTGATTTAGACATAATAAAGACGAATAAACAATAATCCTAAACGCCGGATATATCAAACTCCTTCACGTAATTTAATAATGGAATCTAAAAGGAATATGAAGGCTTTGTGATGTTTTTTAATTTCCCGGAAGTGAATGCAAAAAGTTATCAAAATTTGATAGAATACGTTGTCGTTGACCCCTAGCGAAGCGCTCGTCATGCTCTTTGAGCAAAAAACAACTTGAGATTTTATAGCTGAACTTGATCTTAATAATTTTAGTCTATAAATGTTTTTGTATAATCTATACTTGTTGAATTTTTAATATCGTCATCGTTTTTATTTATATTAACATTTTGGCTGCCTGGAATAGCTTGTACACTATAAAAATCACCCTTAGCCCTCATACTTTTGTATCTGTCCTGAAGTAATGCAACGAAGTGTCCGATAAACATTTATTAGTAAACTAATAATGGCAATTGAGAATTAAAAACAAATAATGTGCTTAGATTAATGAAGAACAACTTAAAAAACCTCCTTTTATTCTGTTTATAATACTTTATTTGTAAAGAAGGTTGATACGCTTGTGACAACTTATAAAATATGCACTTAATATTTCATAGCAATAAAGCATGTAAAAAATATTGTAATAGCACCATTATGTCGTCAATTGTCAAAACAGACAGAGGATTAAGTTGACAAAACAACGGTACAGTCCGAGATCACAAAGATAGTGATTGATAGAATGACAATTTGGCGAGTAGGCCAGGCACTGCGGAAGACGACGCAGGTTCACCATGGTTCAATGTGATACTTAAGAATCAACTTTCCTACTAGCAATGCGCTTGCCAGAACTGCAGCGGCACTATTCTCGCCACTTCTAGCCATTAGTTTACTTTTTAAAGACTAAATACAACTTATATATAAAAATGAATTGCCGTTCGTTGATCTCGCTAGAACTCGAGAATGGCTGGACCTATTTGGCTAAGTTTAAATGCTGAGAAACGTGTAATATATAGTAAAAATAAGCATATTAATGTTATACATATTTTGATGTCAATTATATTTTAGATAGATTGTTTGTAAATGTCGTTGAGGTTTTTATTGACTGTTCTGTATAGGTAAACAACTGAAGATCACTACACGACCGATATTTACAAAAGGGTGCTACTTTGGCCATATTGCCAGGACATAACCGCATAGTCTCGACAAGCTGTTAGTGATAGGGAGGAGTAATGGCAAGAGAAGTCGGAGTCGATCGTCGATCAGATGCGTTGGTTTTACATCATCAACGACACCAACGACGATAAACGAATTTTGATGATTTATGTGTGTATTCGAGAATCGTTTAAATTTACAATTTTTTGTTTATTTAAGGGCAATGTACCTACAGGACATCGCCCGTTGCGTCCGTTACTTAATATTGTTTTAATATCTTTAAAAATGCAATAAATAACAATTATTTAACTTTAATACAGTATTTTGAGTCACTATACACCCCGTGGTTAGTTGTTTAAATCTGTATATAACTTATTTAAGTATTTTAGATGAATCTGTGTGTCAATATTATACAAACTAAAATATCTAATAGTGTAATGACTCTAATTATGTTTTATAAATAGTCAATAACGTCCTTTGATGCAAACAGACAGTTATATATAATATACATATATATATATATATATATATATATATATATTGTTTATTTCAATGTTAAAAATCACAATGCTAAATTTTTTTAATATATACTGTGCAAATCATAAACACATGAGTAAAATTAAAAAGTATAAAATAAAGTAAAAAGTATTAAAACCTTTCAGAAAAACGCGTTTTTGCCAAAACTCACCAATATCCAGTTTGAGCATTCTGATAAACGAGCTAGGTCTGGATATCCTTAGTTGCTCCCCTCACATTTTGAACTCAATTTTCCTTTAGTTTTTCTTATTTGTTACTTTTGTCTATAAGTGCTTGTCACATTAAATCTTGTATTTCCTTATGTAAAAATGTATCAGTGAGTCCAGCGTTGGCAAGCTTTTGTAAATGAATTGCTTGCCTTATTAGCGCTGAAACTCTTACACTAATTCCTTTACTAAAAGACCTCACTTTTTATCTAATAGCGAGATGGGCACAGCTATCCGGTGTAGGATTTAAAAACTTTTCATCCCTGCATTTATTTTTCTAAAATAATCATAAAGATATTAAATAATTTCACCCCACCTGGGTTTCATAAAGCAGTATTCAAAAACTGACGATATAGAAACATATTAATTAATGTGAAGCCACAACCAACGGCTGCACCCTTGAATGTATGATAATATTCAGATGTTGCGAATTGGTGTTTTGATATATCTTCTGATTTATACTTAGTTGATATAGTATAAGTTAGATTAAAACTTACGATATTTAATACCATACATACTAGGCCATATTTTTGTTCTTTAAGGTTTAATTTTGTGCTAAATGACTACTGTACATAATGCATTACTATTGTAAATACTATCACCAATATTGGAGACGTAGTAATAATTTAATTCTTTAACGAACAGAAATCTCCTGAATAACAGGTTAACGAATTATTATTTGTGTTCAACACACGTTGAAATTAAAAAAAATAATGTTTTTACTTTGATTAGACGATAAAACATGCTCTCACACTTCTTATTTCCACCCTGGTACTCATAATCTAGGCATGAGAAAGCTAGCTTCTCATTTTCTCAGTCAATTGTTCAGGAAACAATATTGATATAAAATAATTTTAAATTTTATAGTATCAGCAATACCCGATATTATTTTTCTTTAAAAGTATCAAGTGATACACAAAACTTACTTCCCTAATGGATGTTTCTTTAGATACTACTACTACTAGTGATGGTTTGTCACTGCTAATAATAATCAATAATAGATTTCAATTATGTTCTAAGATGTAGAATACGTACTTAGAATAAAATTCGAATAATTATTTGTCTTAAAAGTATATAGTGTCGATTATATGTAAAATCTTCTTCGAACTTAAGTACAATCGAAAGCGAACTTGTTTTCACTTATACAAAAAACCTATAATCTCAACTAAAATACTAGAACCTTGTAGGCACTATTAAAAAGGAGTAAGTATGTCATCAATAAAATAATTCAATAATTCTAAATTTAAATTCACTACAATTTTTCAAGCCTCTAATCAAAAGCTTGCTAGCATTTTCCCCCGCTTTTTTTTAACACTAGACAGTAGAGTTTTAAAGAATTTCTAATCGGAATTTATTATAACAACTGTACTTTGACTACTCGTTTATCCTTGTCCCTTTAAATCGTTACTCAGCGGGATGTCGGAACGGAAAACTAACGGGACCTGTCCTTTCTTAGTTTTTTTGGCCTAGGGACTGCTATGCGTTCACTTTTTATATAAACATGTAAGTGAATGCTTTTTTTGGTCACGTTATTCGTAGACACAGTTTATTTCGAGCGGTATATGGTCTTCGTAATAATACGAAAGTGATTTTTGTTGATTTTCTTGTTTAATTCACTAAATCGTTGAATAATTCTTTACGAAAAGGAGAGATCTGTATTTTTGTATGTAATTAAAAAACTTCTGGACTTGTTTCAAAAGATTTTTCAATATTACACAGTATACAGCCGAGAGAAGTAGAAATATTAATTAAAATAAATTTAACATAAATAACTGGTAAAATGATACGATCATAAATGTAACCGATTTTTTTTACTTTAAACAGTTAACAGTAAATCCCAAAACTTTAATATTTTGGCCTAGAAATACGGATAAAACGGATAATTTCGACCAAATTATTTTCACCCATTTTATGAATTCCTTAGGATTTTATTGTTTATAACAATATCATTATAATATATCGTTTACATACACCATTCTGTTTTTTATACATTATAATATTTATAATTAAAGTAATCTATTAGATAAAATCAAGAAGATTATTTAATAGTTTCTCTTTTGGACTGTATAAATCTATATGAAAACTCATTAAATATATACACAAATGACAAAAACACTTTGATGGATTTACGATCTATTGAACAGTGTGGGCAGCTACTATGTGGTCAAACGCTTTTGTTTACACACCCTTTGTGCGAGTAACGGGAAATGAGGCGCTTTTGTGACGTCACAGTTTTTAAAATGCACTTTTGCTGTTACAAAGTAACAGTTTCTAGTGTAAACCGGGATCCATAGTGATCAATACGTTTCTCAGAATGAAAAGACATCAAAAACAATGAGATGTCATGTCGTCCGGAACGAATTTGAGGTTTTTAAAAACACAATGGACGTTAAAAATTAAACAAATTTGTATTTTGTTTTGATAAATGGATTTTTTTTCTCGCTACTTACAATTTATATTATATACAGCAGTGTTAGCCTAATGGTTAAGTGCAATTTTTAACTGTGCGTTCCAGCTTCGGCTATGCATTTGGAAGATTATTTCACACACAGTGGGCCGGAAAACATAGTATGAAACTTTTTCCAAGATTAAGAAAAATCGACATCTTGACGCAGAAGGAAACAAAATTATGAGTTAAACAGATATTCAAATACAAGTGAAAGATCCAAGGTATATAGGACCACTCGATTATAATCACTGTAAGGGTATTTTTAAGGAAATATTAAATAATGCTATATAGAAAACGGACAAACACAAATAGATATTCTTTTATCATCTTAACAAGTAACTTGAGTTAACGATTGGCTGACATAAGCACTCCGTAACAAAGGACACATCTTGCCTTCAATTACATAGCGTAGATGCTGTATACTTGGGCTCAATATTGAATTCGGAATGGCTTTTGATTTAATTCAAATATCAAAGAAACAAAAAACAGTCAGACCCTAAAACAATGAGTCAAATATTTTATTTATAATCTTCAATTTTTTTTCTGTCTCAAATGACTCATTTAGTTATTACTAACAAAGTTATTTTACTTATTACAAAAGTAAGGCGTGTAAATCGCGCGTGTAATAATGACGTCATTTTGATTTTCCCTATCAAAAGTAAAAGCATGAGCCACACAAATGCTAGAATGTATGCCTAATCCATTTATTTAATTTTTATAACCGCACACAAATTTCCGCTATTCTCTTTAAATTCCTGAAGCTACTCTATTTTTGTGTATCACAAGTTGCAAATGTCGTGAGTTTTTTCACATTAGATTGTTAGATTTTTTATTAAACCCTTTGATTACTTAACCCATATCCGGAGCATATGGCCCCATAACCCTTTGGCCCGTTATATAACAGTTGTTTCTGTGCATAATAGCATTTTTTTATCACAGATTGATTCTATTTCACCAGGTGAATATTTTTTTGTGTAACATTTGATATATTAATTATATTATAATGGTTTATTTAAATTAAAAATCCATCACAATCTAAAATCATAACTGTATTTGTGAGGTATTAAATTCGTTGGACTGGGCATATCATAAGGTCGAAAAAAGAAAAATGGACGAAAGACGTCATCGAATAAAAAAATGAGAAGGCAATCTGCCGGACGGATGGAGAAGATCAGCTGGTGAAAGAGACGGGTGGAAAGGACAAAGTGTGCTATAAAAAAATATAGTTAAAATGTATGTATGTTTGGTTAAAATTATGTAAATGTTTGTATTTGGTTAGTGAATAAAGGCTTTTATTATTATTATATTTGTCAATAAAACAACATAGTGAACATTTAACTTTAATCATATACAATATGTCGGGGATACGGTAAACGTTTTACCTAATATACAAAAAGCATGAATAAACGTTCGATAAGAATTTCTTTAAGTAAATTTCTATTGAATTGCATAATAAAAAATCAATACAACCTTTTTAGGTCAGGGCCTCAGATTTCGGTATCTGTTTCATGATCATTTGTATATCAAATAGGCAAGTTGGTGATCAGCCTTCTGTGCCTGACGCACGCCCTTGACTTGTGAGGAAACCGGCTTGCCTTGCCATTGCGCACATAGAAAGTCCATTAATGCACAGCTGCGGATCAAATCTACGACCTCAAGGATGAGAGTCGCACGCTGACACTACTCGTATTTAACTGCATAATACATAGATAAAATGCATTATACCATTGCTAAACTGAATCGCATCTGGAACTCAGTTGGTCAGATACCGGGTGAATACAACTCCTGGGTTTGATACTTAATGGATAAAATTTTGGATAAGATAACTTACGTATCAAGTTACAAAGGTCACAAGAGCGTTGGAATATGGCCTTTTCCATACAGAGCCTTGTTACGAATTTGAAAATCAATAGTATGAACAAAGAAACAACACTGAACAAACATTTATGTATCAGGTTAAGATTATCATAATTTACCATTAAGCACTTACTATATTTTCACTTTTCGCCTTATCGAGGCGTTGTGAGAGCCGTAACGAAAAGTCGACGCACAGTGTTTCCTGGAACCACGCGCTTTCCACTCTGTGAACTGCATCTTCCCGAGAAAATGCAGTGGGTTCGTTGCACTCACAAACTCATAACCCCCTTTCTAAAGCGCCGATCTAATTATGTGCACTTTCGCAAGCCACTGTCACTCGCCTAGATACGGATAGGAAACTCGTATAGCGCATCAGCTAGTTGGATGCTCACTGCTCAATCTGCCCATACTAATCCAACGGCAGTTTGTTATGTGAGAGTGATTTCAATAATTTTCTCATACTCTTCATACATGAAACTATCAAATAGTCATATAATATCAAAATATTTTATAAAAGTGTATTATATTTTGCCAAAAATAAGAATAATTATTAATTTATTGTATATAATAGGGGGGCAAACGAGTCTGCGGGACGCCCAAAAAGGGCAGTCATCGCAGCCCATAGACACCCATTTTCAGTGGGTTGCTGGCCTTTGAGGGAGGAGTACACAATAAAATTAAAACTTAATATAATTACGACGAATTATCTGGACTATAACAGCCAGTTATCAGATTAAACCAATTAAAACAATATTAGTTTAAAAAATATAAAGTCAATCAGTTTCAAAGTTTACGAGTTTAGATATTCTTCATAAACATCAGATTTGTTAATTTCGTTGGTATATCCAAAATATATAATTTAGCGTGTTTAGTTTAAACAATTTTAAACCTTGAACTATATATAGCTGTCGATAAAGAACTATATAAAAATTCAAAGTGTACAAATACTTCCGCTTTATAATCAATGTAGAACAATCATTTTATTATCTTATTAAGAGGCGTAAGAAAGTTTTTCACTCGTAATCAACACCGTATCGCACGAGACAGGACATCGAACCCGAGTGCAATCTTCAATTACGTTGTCGTCGCCTACATTTGCTGTTCTTACTTTTATTTATCTCTCAAGTTCACTAATAAGCAATACAAAATTACATAATCGGCTATCAAAAATTTATAAACCCATTCTGTCTACTACTACAAATATCGGTGGTTCAAATCGTAAACTAATGAAGTTACGTCTGCTCCATGCTCTTGACTTTTGAAAATATAAAATCCACAATAAATTAGTTTGACGTTTTATTTGTGTAATACTCAAAAATCGAGAGTTCAAGATACAACCAAAACTAAATAAATTTTATCTTCCCGTTTCGTACTCATTCAAAGTGTATTCGGGCGATTAACTCCATGGCATCTTTTAAAAGGCAAAACAAAAAACTATCGCTTCGAAATCTCTCTTCTAGTATGGGTGTGCCAGATATCCAGAAACTAGACAGAACTTGTAATAAGTAATTGCCTGAGGGAGGGGATTCGAGTGCATTGACACACTTACCTAGTGTTCAATGCAGCGAAAATGCATCGACACTCACTACCGTGGATGCTAACCAACGTCGCTAGAACCCCCCTCATTTTTCAACGTCATTTACCGTCATAGGCCTAGAGACACGGCGACGGAGCTCAAGATAGCGCGGTGTCGCCGCAAACCGCTGACAACTCGGAAAAGTGGAATGAAGTCCGCGCGCCTATGTGTTTTCACTTACAGACTGGCCTAGAGAAATGCACTTTTTTCTTCATTACGAAAACTAAGCAATGACTATTGCAATGCAGCATTTAGTAGGCCAACTCGATCTACGTACATAATTAAGTACAAATATACCTATAAATATTCGTTTTGATTAGACTCTTTCTAATATTAGGTGATTGATTGTTGTTGATGTTAAATTTTAAGTTCGTTTTGCAATGTTTTACCGTTCTAGCCTCCGAACTTTTTAATAAATTAAAATAATTATATTACAGAAATAAACTATAAATTAAACAAACATTATTATGTTTGACGAAATTAGTTATAATTGCAGTAATAGTAAACGCAGACTGCACTTGACACTGTGAAGAGGTCAATGGCACCGTAGCAGCCGTAGCGCTGTTTCCTCTACGACGTAGACATTGGTTTGGTACCGATTAAGTAACTTTGTGTAATAAGACATATATTTCCTTCAGAGTAACATTTGCGTGTAGGAAGGAGCAACAAATGAAAAAAAACAGTAACAAAATTAATTAGAATTTTCTATAATTTGCAATACATTATGCATATTAATATTATCTTGATCAGAGCAAAAGTAAAGAATTTTTGGTCTCATCAAGAAGAAACAACCAGGTGTAATTTAGAGAATTAAACTTCTACTTTGGTTTTGAGTGAAATTCATCCGTGAACAATTTTATTTTCATATCTAAAGAATACGTTAATTACGAATTTAGTTAAATTATCATCATCATCGAATATCGTATGTATTTGTGTCATCGAATTTATAATTGAATAGTTAAGTGCCTTATATTAATTGCGATTACTTCACGAGTTAATCATAATGTGTCGTCCTATCGCTGAATATTTAAATACAAATAAGTGAAGTACAAAACACCTAAAAAAATATGATTACACATTACAAGAAACTTTACCTCAAATATTCAAATTTAGAATAAAGTTGTAAGTTTTTGGATACACTTCCTAATAATTTTAAACTTCGAATATTTTTAACTTCCCGTATAGAGAGATGCATCTTGGCGACAATGAAAGTACGTCGCATTTCACGCCTGCACCACAGAATAAGGCCACAACCGTTCATCGGCCTCTGCGCCGTTAGTGGACGCTGCTCTCACATCATTACACCAAACAACCCTTTTACTAATAAACACATAAAATATAAACATTTATAATACGTTATAATCGCTCCTGATAGTCATTTTTAAAGTAGGTTTAAAGGTTGGGTTTAAAAGAGAAATAAGGCCATTAACATATTTGCGAGATTCGTGGCAATGTCCGTCGGCAACTCTCATGTAGACGTTGCTTGTTTGTCCCCTTTTTATATGTACCAGTTCAATTATCATTTACGAGTACGCCTGTATCGGTGAAAATAACCTTTTAAAATTATATTTTTCGTTACTTTAATGTTAAAATCTATTTGAACTAATTCGGTTTGAATACCGAATCGAATTCCGGAATGGCACTGAATTATAAGGCCATGAACATTATAGTATATTTTTCTAGTACGCTAGCCAGAGAGCAACGACACGGTGAAAGTAATTGACAATTTAATTAGAAACTGTAAAACGCAAATTATTAAGTGCGTTTGTTACTTTTTTATCAAGTTTTAGCCTAATTTGTTTTACTAACAAAACAGAAATAGTTGTACCAAAGAAATACGTAATTACTTTTTCTTATTTATGCCTAAAAACATTGTTTTAATAAAACAAGGGAAATAAAAATTGGAATACATATAAACATTAATTCCAAATAGAGATTTACGGTGTATGTTTTAACAAACTCATGAATTTAATCTATGGAATTTGTAAAAATAATTTTAAATATTTAAATATTAAGTAATCGTCTGGTCATTATGAGCGCAACCAGATTTTGGTTTGCAGCGGGTCGATGACCGTAGCCTTTCATTTTCTGTTATATGCGTTCGTAAAACTTCAATTTTGGAATGTTCGAGAATGTTTCTGTATCACTTTTTTAATTGCTTTATAAAATAGGTTTGTAGTCTACGGGATTTTTACCATGGCTATTCGAATTTTGAAAAATGGTTATTAATTTTAGCAATTTGTTAATTATTAAATATCTTTTGTTTATGCGTTAATAACAATTTAGCCAGTGTTTATGTCGTTTTTATATTTTAGTTCTATTCCAGCGTTTATTGGATCTGTAAATTGTAGCAAAAATATAAATTTAATTGCAAATTAAATATTTGACCGCTACCCCTGTTTGACGCCGAACATTATTTTTAAAAAGTATTCAATCAATTATGAAATTCCCTATGTATGGGACAATGAAATGATGAAAATCAAAACCTCTGTTGTTATTTCAAAAAACCCAATGCGTTTGTTCGTAGAAAGTAATAACGGTGTAAGTATACGTGCATACGGAGCGGGGCGGGCGGAGGCGGGCGGAAAAGACGACATGATTCACGAAACGCTCGCTCTGACATAATAATCTAAATTAACATAATTCCAAGCCTTTAGCACCTTTTCCTTCACTTTTGCTTGACTCATAAATTCAAATTAAGAGTAAGGAATTTGGGTTTGAGGAATTATTGACTTCCTTTATACATAAACCTTTTAGCTAACTATCCCACTTAGTATTTACTGTACTTTATGTATCTTCATATAAACGATTTGTGACTTAACGTTATTTCGTTAAAACTGATTGCATTTATAGAAATATACTGCTCAGTACTAATTCATTTAAATCATTGCATCATGTTTACTAGATGTAGTTTAGTTGAAATTCGTAGATTCAACCATTCCAAATTTGATATTACAGTCAACAAACGAGTGTTTTAGTACAGTACAAAGCTAGATGAAATGGCAATGGCGCTTACAAGTACGTCGATTGCAGCAGCCTTCCGGTAATGTAACAGTCGTGTAAGATATCTGCTATAGGTTCATTGAACTTTCGCGAGTGCAGAACGCAGGGTGGGGACTAGTAGGTCAGCCCAGGCCGTTGGCACACTTACCTTGACTTGACGCACTCGCGAACCAACATAGAAAACTAGGCGATACAATATCAATACAAAGATACATCTGTGCCTGGTGTGCAATGCACCTTTATCAAAAATTTAACGCTATCCAATATCGTAGTAAAAAAAACAAATGAAAAAACGGCATTCATCTGTTATAAATAGGTTATCGTATGTAATATAATTAGGTTGGTTGAAATTCATAATTGAACATAGCCGTACAGTAAACTGAGGTATCTTTAATAATTGTAGTTTATTATATTGAATTATGAAAAATGTGTCATAATTTTTAGTACCAGGCACATTATTGCACCTATTGATATTTATTATTACCAGACAAAGTGAAACAGAGTGAAGGTTTCATTTCGTTTTTTAAAGATTATAAATTATAATTCAGGAGTTGGGTAACTAATATGTTATTAATTAAGCAAAGTTAATATCAAGAAGGTGATTTAGAGTATTTCCATAGCTTGTATGAATTTCTAAACCGCGTTTCCTATCTTCGGGGCTCCTGATTTCTGTATCTGTTTCGTGATCATTCGTTATTTCTAATAGACAAGTTGGTAATCAGCCTTTTATACCCGATACACCATCGCCATTATTTTTTTGTGTCTAAGGCATGCCGATTTCCTTACGATGTTTTCCTTAACTGAAGGAGCGAGTGTTCAATGAGCACATAGACTGAAACTCTAATGGTGCACAGCTAGGGTTCAAACGACCTCCTCCTTCGAGCCACTAGGCCAACACTGCTCGTACCTCCTCCTCCATCATTGAATATAGTTCAGAGCAAAAGTAAAAAAGATTTTTTTTTGTATTGTAGTTTGAGCATTTAATAAAAAGTAAAGACGAATTGATAAACAGTAATTTGTTTATGTACAATTCATTATTTATCTTGATTGATAGATTCATATCACTAGATTGCCATCGTGACATCAATGTTTGGAGTATATAACCCAATCAAAAAATAAATAGAATGATTATTATTGAAGCTATACATATACTTCTAATATATAAAATTATCGTGTTACAATGTTCATTCCCATACTCCTCCGAAACGGCTCGACCTATTTTTATGAAATTTTTATGCATATTCAGTAAGTCTGAGAATCGGACAACATTTATTTTTCATCTATATGTTAGGGGTGGTCCCACCCCAATTTTTTTATTTTTTGACAAAACTTTTTGTTTTTATCATTTTATGAAAAAACATACAAAAATACATACAACCCTTAATTGTCACCCCTCTACGACCAACCCCTATTTTTTATTATAGTAGATAGTTATTTTTATTGAACTAAAAAAAATGTTTCCTCGAAATAATATACATGGCAAAACGACGTTTGCCGGGTCAGCTAGTATTCTATATTTAGTATATACAACAAATGTAAAGTAACTTCAAGAAAACGCCGATTAAGCTGTAACAATACATATAGTTTGATACTAAATAAAAAAATATAAGTCTCTATAAAGCTCGAGACAAAAATTGAATACTGTGTCCAATAACTAATAAAATATACCTAATGTCTAATAACATCCACCCTGGTTACCATCAATTTTATAGAAAAAGACATGCGAGCAGAATCTTATACTAAAAAACCGCTATGGACATTCACAAGGAAGGATCCACTGGCATCTGGCTGCGGCTCTCATGCCTGTGGTCGTAGGTTCGATTCGGTCCATAGTGCACCAATGGACTTTCTATCTATGTGCGTATTTGACATTCGCTCGAACGGTGGAGTGAGGAAACCAGTTTGCCTTAGACCCAAAAGGTCGAGGGCATGCGTCAGGCACAGAAGGCTGATCACCTACTTGCCTATTAATAAATGATCATTCAAGGTTGTAGCATCTTTGATTTATTTTTATCTTCTTCGAAAACCCACATATATATTAGAAATTAGCTCAACATGGTTCTATAATTAGATGTGGGTGGCAGAAAGATATTACAAAACAGCTGTGAAACGACTGACATTTTGACAAACTATTAAACAATAACGTATTTCTAGAAGTTCACGAGAAGTGCCTGTGCTTAATGCCATATCTTAACCGAAAAATAATAAACATGAACATCGTTGATCCCTTGGAAGATGGACAGGCTTTAGTATGGGACGCTACTTGTGTGTACACGTTAGCCCCGTCTCACCTCCCTCGGACGAGCAAAAAGCTGGGGCGGCTGCAGAGCAGGCGTAAAATAATAAACCTTATCTCATTTAGATATCGAAACTGCTCAAATATAAGTTTTTCTTCCAACTTCGATTTTGTTCCCTTTTGACCTTGGGGCGTGGGGTTCAAGTGCACAGGCGCTAATTAAAGATTTAAATTGTGCCAATTTAATCCTTAAATTAGCGCCTGGTAGGTAGTACCGGTGATCCCAGAACTGGTACTTTCCTCGCTCAAGGAATACAGCGAGGAAATTCTGCCAGAAAAACTGACACAGGGACCCTTTTTAAATTTATTACAATATTTTCTATTAATTTTTCATTATTTTTATTATTACTATGTACTCTACTTAAGAAAATTGTAAATACTGTATATTTGATTGTTATGATTACTAATAAATATGTTTCATAAACATGAAACGCTAGACTCTCTGAAAAGATCTACACTGATTGCAAAGAGCAACCTTATTACCCATAATTTTTTTATGTCACCCGTGAAAAAGAGACCTAAAAGTAATATGAAGAAAAAGCAAAAGAGAAAAGAAGAAACAAGTGAATAATGTTAATAACAAGAGTATCATAAACAAATTTACATGATCATACACTACAACAAATCACATGTCCCTGTACCCTCTACCAAAGTAGAAGGATAGGAGACTATGTGCTTCGATAAGAGATATTTAAACGATCAGACTTTTTGTAATGGAATTTCTGAAGATATCTGAGTTTAGGAAGGAACACACTTCGTAGCTATAAGGATACAGTAACACAAAGTTAAAGTTATTTATAAATTTTATCTCTTAATTTAATTTTAATTAAACTTATGTAATAGCTACGTCCCTGATGTACCTACTCTCTACAAATTCACATATTCACGCAACTGTATGATGTGAATTCAAGTCGATACCTAATCGAGTTAAATTACTCACTCGCTCTAGACGTACTAATTTCTACAACGACTCATGTAGTAAGGTTTTACAATAAGAATTCTCTTTCTGGTCTGCAAATCATATAAAAGATAAACCCTAATTTCGAAAATAAGTCTATAGATTCTAGATGACTTGGAAGTACCGAATTTCGTAGCAATACGTGATTCAGTTAATAATAATTGTTGAGTTTCGAGTATTGAAAACACATCAATCTAACAATCACATAATCATACTGGTCCATGATGTCAACTAGAAAAACACCACATAGCTAAAACAAGTTTTTTTCTATTCATCCTCGGGTGATCGAACTCCACTCTTGCGCACTTGAGGCGTTGCAAAACATGCCATGACGAAAGAACGAGCCGGGTACTTATGTCATAAGCTTACCTTCATAACTACCACATTTTATATAGAGATATAAATAGAAATATTTATATGTAAACGCTTTGATATGTGTTTTAGGTATGGATAAATGTATTGGATTGTTGGAAATTGTTATGCTAACAAGATTACGCGCCTTTAATCTAGCAGTAAAATATTTTATTTTAAATATAAACTCAGGCATATAACTATGGTCTGATTTATTAAAGTGCAAAAAGATTTAATTACTTTCATAATATTTCGTGTTTGTTATGTATTGTTTATTTCCAAATTCAAATAGTCAAGTGAAACTTTATTTCAAAAAACAAGGGCATTTTTACACAATCTTACTTATTTTACTATGAATTTTCATAATATTGCTAAAATTATTATCACTTATTAAAAAAATAATCTTTAAAATATTAATTTCGAATTATACAGGTCTATTATAATAACTGTAAATAAATAATAACGATGATGAGAATAATAATTATTTAATAAACGTATAAAACATCTAGATTGTTGAGTGTTGCTAAAGTTATTCATATTATTTTCCAATGTAAAATAATTTATTCGACAGACTATATTATAAAATTAAGCAGGGTGATTAATAATGGTACTATTTGAAGTATAAAATGAGTATTATTACAACGTATAAAAACGACTCATTCTTCTCTGTCAAATTGTATTTACGCTATGAAGAAAATATACATTCGGGGCTTTAGTTTATTTCTTCTTTAGTTTAATACTTTATGTATTTGTTTTAAAATTGGAACTAAATTTGGAAATAATTAAAAAATGGTGTAATGCTTGTAGACTATACGAACATTTTGTAAAACAAAAACTTGGCGATTAAAAAGAGTGGCGGAGAGTTTATTGCCAGTTCTTCTCGTCCGAGTTACGCCCTTGGTTTGAGAACTGGCAGTAAATGTAAAATTAGAAGCATTCAATGTGTATTTCTTTATTGACGATCATAAGTGTAAACTTAATGAGTAACGATTTTTTTGAAATATGTAAATTATTGTTCTGTTTCGTATAAAGATTTAATTTTTAGTAATACATTTCCCACTTCTTGCTCGTCTCCTAGTGGTTTTGCCTAGAAGATATTGTTAATAACGGTTCTAACTTCATTATATCATAAAAGTAAGTCTTCTTATCTTGTATTGTATTTATGGGGCATAAATATATTGAAATAAAACTTTCAGCTAGAGAGTGAGAGTCTCACTACGGTTTCTGTTAAGCACCCAAAACTTTGAGTTTCGTATAAATTAAAATTTAAAAGTTTAGTACTAGCACAAATAGAATGTTAGCATTATATATGGTATATAAAAAAAAGAGTTATCACCCAAATGATTTAGTTTATAAAAGGATGATTGTCTCTGGCAATTCGCAAAATGGCTGCGTTACTAATGTCAAAAACCTCGACAGGCGGATGCGGGCTACAGACTCATTATCTACCGATCATAAGTACCTTTGAGTACGCTGATAATTTTTTATTGGCCCCTTAAAACATTACGAGCTTACGTGCTTATTAAATTAAAAGACAAGGCTTTTAAACCTTGTAAGGTTCAAGGGGACACGCTTTGCTATAGAAATAGAATTAGTAATAAACATATTAATTGGAATTTTCATATTTGAATGATTATATGATATCAGTAAATCTATTTATTTACTAACAAAAGCTTAACAACGCACACTGATACATTGGTACTTTAGAAAAATAACATACAAGATTTAGGGTCTGTTTCACAATGTACGGATAAGTTCTACATAAGTTCCAAATTAGCTATTTATTACTTATTGGTAGGATAAACACTATTGTTGCATTTCACGACTGTCAGACAGCGCTATTCGTCACATAAAGTCCATCATAAGTTAGGAGTCCGATGAAGTGTCAAATAGCACAATTTATCTTCCAAATAATTTATGTGTTGCATAGCTATTTGGTACATTGTGGAGGCCCGTAAGGGTCTGTACAGGCATTGATGATGATGAAATATAATTCACTTCAATATCTTCTGGAATCTTTTAGGTTTGCAACTCAATTACATAGACGGATGTAGTCCATATAGAGATTTTAAAACCTCACGTGAATACAACCTTGAATCGTGCTTTTGTTTCATCACGGAATGTAAACTTTTAACATTAATGGATATGTTGTACACGTTTTACGGGAAGTTTATTAGTTATACATTAGTATAAAATCAATTTTATTGTACTTAATTAAATTATTGCGTTGATTTTACTGACTGAATTATAAACGGCCATGTATAAGACACCAAGTAGGCAAGTACTTTTAATTCATTTATTTTACAGAATAATATAACAAAATCATATTTTTATTTTCATTACCATAGTAAAATAGAGATTTCAACGAACTGAAAGCACACCAACTTTTTGAAAAAAGCTGAAATTTTGACGTTAGAATTTTCGGTTGAAAATTAGGGTGTGTTTTTTTCGATATTAATTCAAAATAAGATGAAAAAATAAATATTTTTAATCAAATAAATTACAGTATATTTGGGACATAATAAGGTAAGTTTTCACCAAATTTCATTAAAAAAAAATATTTTTGTAAAAGATAAAAATTAAAAACCAAAAACTTGGTTTTTTGAATTTTTCACATAAATTTTGAGGTTATGTGAAAAATGTGTGAATACAAAAGTTTTAGATCTTTTTATTACCTACAACTTTGCCATTTAACTTTCTTCGATAGGACTTTTAGTTTTGCCGGAAATCGAGATAAACCGTTTTTTACCCTTAAAACTAATATGTACTTAAATATATAACTTAAACTTAAAACTAGATAATGCGTTAAAATAAAACTTTCATTAACCCTTTTTTTTTGTTAGTGTCGTTTGGTCCACAAACTTAGGATAAGGCGATAGTTAAAATTTTAAAAAGATTTTTATCTTGTTACGCCAAAGAAGTATAACTTCTAACGCGTGTACGTAATAAGTACACACAAATGGTGTTTTTTTTAAATTACTTTTGATGTTGGCTAACGTTAGGCTATCTAATAACTGACTAGGTAGCCCATTCACTAGCGCGGTAGCAAATACCTCAACGTTCTCTGATCATAGACGAAATGTTTCTTGCACTGGAAAACATCCTCTTTAAAAACATATTTCATGTGTCTGTTAAATCTAATATGAACCATATTAACTATCCCTAATATTAAAATATTCTAAACATTTCTTAATTCAATCTTAAAAAACCTTGAAAATTTACATAATCAAAAGCAATTTATTAGTCGTTAGTACATATAATTGATTAATAGCAGAGCTAGCCGTCGCTCAAGAGAGTTCAACGCACGTCGACTAGCATCACGATTCTACACAATAGCACTTTTTGTGCAGTCTTTTCGGTTATGACATCATCTCAACCATTTTAAATCAAGAAAATCATCACGTGTCTAGTGCTTGTACCTGGCTTAAAACATATAGGATTAATTCCTTTTAGTTTTTATTTTTCTTTCCCCTTTTATTGAGTTTAGAGTTGTTTATATTCCGCCGTTCGTAGTTCCCTATAAATGGAAATACAAGAACGAAAACTTTAGCTTTTACGTTTTGCTGAAATTTATATAATATTTAACTAAGGTCTAGTATGAAATTTTTAAAAGTAAAAATTTGCTATAAAATCGTGAAAATTTACTTGAGTGGACCTTTTTCAGGAAGTCGTCATTTTTATAGGTATTTTAGTTTAAGCCTAGATTTATAGCAAAGGTGTTTTATAGTCTTAACACTAGTATGTAATAATATATGTCTTCAATATTTTATAACTAATATTTAAGATTTAATAATAATAATGGTCTTATTTTTATAAATGATAACATTATAAATTATAGCATCTAGAAATTTTGTATTGAAATTTAATTAAGCTTTATAACGAAACTATAGTAGGTTTTAATCGCAAAACTTTGTCTAGGATTAAATTTTCAGTTATGCAAAATTTTAAATAAAATTATATTAATTATTTGTTGACTTAGACTTACGCTTATAAAATTGAAATCTTCATAGTTTCAAGGGGAAATGAAGCGAAAAATCAATTTTGCTAATACAGTGTGTTAAGAATAATACATGAATTACTTGGCATCTTCAATACTTGACAGGGAAGTATACAAGCTTAGTTTATTTCAGTACAAAAGTAATAAGTTCCCTATAAATTTCTTTAATTATATAAGGAAGTAATAATAATAATAATTTATTTATTGCAAGACTATGGTACAAAAATGTTAAGGTGGTACAATCGTAAATCGTTCGCATATTCAGCCACACACAATGGCGCGCAAATTTGTCTTAAGGAATTTTACATTATTAATCAAAGTCAATTCTTATATTATCTATATCGTACATATCATACTTAATCAAATTTTCATTAACTACAGTGTCTCACGCAAATAATCATTTATTGAATAGTAAATTTTTTCCAAAAGTATTACACTACGTCGCTTCTTAAGTAAGTAAGTATTTTACGCCACCTGAAACAACGCCAAACAAAATTGATTCTACAGATATTTTTTACATCCAAATTTCATTCCACGATGTGGGTGTCGCAAAAAATCGTGGATAATTTGGAGGTTTCGAGTGGCGTGGTCGGTTCTAGCTTCAAGGCCACGGCCGTTGATCCCAAATCCTGCCGAAGCATCCACTTGTTTGGGCACTTTTTGTCTATTAACGCTCCTAGCATCTATAAAAATCGTTCTGAGTTATTACTTCGGGTATTTCAAACTACAGGTATTATACGTTTTTTACATACCAGGTTTCCTAATGGGTAAAATAATTAAAGGCTGATCTTCGAGGAAGGAAGAAACTTTTTAAAGCCTCATAAAAAAACCTAGGTGCTAAGTTTAATTTGCACATTAGCAACGCTTAGCAAAATCATAGTTATTTGCTATAAATAAGCTTTTCTAATATATATCCTTCAATATGTATTATTAACAATACCGCTCAGTATATGCCACGGAATTGATAAGGATTTAAGAGTAATGTAGGCACCGCAAGTCTGCCGCAATTATATTATACCGCGTGCTTAAATAATCATACTATTTACACAGCGTATATGTGAAGTATCAAATACATACAGCTATTTAACTTTTTGTATAACAAAAAATATAATATCAATTTTCAATTCTTAAAAGACCGGCAACGCACTCGCGAGCCCTCTGGCATGAGTTCATGGGCGACGTTATTACTTAACATAAGGTGAGCCTCATGTTTTGTATGCTGTAAAAATATATATAGAATAACAAGGATGGCACGGAGTTTGTTTTTATTTTGTGGTAAATACCGCTAACCGCTGTATTATAGATCTCAAAATTAAAAAAAAAAGAACAGTTTTCCCAAGCCTCTTAAGCCATCCAGTTTCATTGTTATCCTTTTGAATTATTCATTATCCTATTAACTTAAAGATTGTAAATCAGCACAAGTAATTTACGACCTCATTAATATTGGTTTAGAAGAAAGTTCCAACCCTTTACTGTTACATGGCTACTGCATCATAAAAACTATTGTACTTTCTTTCACGCCCAAAGTGATCCAATATATTGTTATGCGGGTCTTTGGGACAAAAGCTAGGAAGCTTGACCAATTTTCAATTACCATAGAAAGCTTTAGAATTCTCCCTTGGTGTTACATATGCTTTATATTTTTTTAAAACAAAAGAAATCTATTCTTTTTTGTGTTCACTGCTGTTTATGAAGAGTTTTTGAATCAAGCTTTATTTTTATTGAAGAGGGGGCAAAAGGGCTCGCCTGATGTTAAGTGATACCCATGGACACTCTCAATGCCAGAGGACTTACGAGTGCGTTGCTGGCCTTTTAAGAATTGGTACGCTCTTTACTTGAAGGACCGTAAGTCGAATTGGTTCGGAAATACTTCAGTGGGCAGCTGGTTCCATATAGTGGAGATGCGCGGTAAAACCTGTCTCAAAAAACTCTCAATTACGGATGAGATTGAACAAGTTGGTATGAAAATACATAAAGATCGAATAACCCTAATAAGTATGTACTACAACTTGTAATGGACATATCTGTATCTGAATGACAATATTTCTTAACAGACAATACTTAATTGTCCACCTGTCAGCGTTATTTGTTAATTTTAATATAAGTTTTGATCGTATACTTGCTGGTTTCCTCACAATATTTTACTTTACTGTACGAATAGATAAAATAGTATATTGCTACACAGTAGAGGAACGCTATAAAATACTACACGTACTGCATTTGTACACGCGAAATACACAATTTATCACGGGAAATCAAACAGTTTTATTGTCATTGTGTCGCAATGTGTTCTTGGGTCCGTTATATTTTTTATGTTACGCACCCTTTTGCGGCAAAAAACCTAAGGGTACGCAGGTAAGCAAATCTCTGATCGATGTACGTGATTATACCAACGATGTTACATAAGTTTTTATAACAGTTATTATCTAACTGTAAACCTTTTGTGTTTCCATATGATTACATCTGATTGTGAAGACAGGCCCCACGTGACATGTTGTTAGGTAATGTATTTGTGTATCGATCTAGGAGGTACCTACTTTACTTCAGAAACGTATGCGTTGTTGGTATATAACCCAAACGCAGATTCTTGACGAATATGATCAAAATTGGCGATGATAGTGGGAAGGCTGGATTGACCTTACTTGGGTCATTACAATGGAGTGCGTGTTTTAATTTTATGATTGAATATACATACTAATACAATATGGTAACTAATATAATAAAAACCCTGTAGACTTATGATTGTCTGTTTGGATAAATTATTATATTATTACAGTTCCTGGTGTATAGATTACATATACATACAAACAAAAAGATGATTTATGGCCAATTAATTGGAATTCAGATTTCTTTATTTTTACGCATCATGTAGTTACATAGTATTATTGAGATTAGCTGTGGCCATCTATGTGTAACCTAGAGTTTATATCATAGTAAGAATAAAATAGTGTCATGAAAACATGGAACGTTTAGGTAGGTTAAGTTTTGTGTGGGTATAGATAAAAGACAAGAAATAAAGGCTGAAAGTTTGTTTTACGACAATACAGATGTTACTGGCAATTTTAATTGGACTAATTTCTTAATTTTTTTGAAAACGGAATAGACACAGAAATATGTCTGGCCAATGGACCATTGAAAACTTACAGGACTTTTAATTCATAACATTACAAAATTACATACGTTCAAATTGAGATAAAACACTGATTGATTTGTTGATCTTGCTTTTATTTTGATTAAATTTAATAAACATATTTTTTTAACATTTGGGACACAGGAGATTCTAATCTGATTCCAAATATTATTCCTTCCACGGGAATCGTTAAAATATAATTTGACACTTGTACTAGATTACCTTGCCGAGATAGAGCGCGACCATGGCATTGGTGGAGGTTCCATCTCGCTCGCACATAGTTCATTCACCCGGCCTGTGACTGCGGAAGCGCAGCGTCGGCAGTCGGTACGGACCGTCAGGCAAGGAAGGCTCCGACCATGAACTGAGCTGGTTATCAGTTACACCGAGCCATTGCTACCATACACACGATGTAATGTGAACTTAGACTGATTGTAACTCAGATCTCAATTAAAGACTTATTTAATTTAAGTGACTGTGGTGATGATTTATTTAAGTTTAGTGAAAAATAAGGACACATATTGGATTTTATTTAGCACCGGATTATGCTGTTAATGGTGAGTTGTATGAGACTTATATAGAAGATATAGTTTATTAATATATTAATTATTATAGGATATGTTATTGATTATGCTTTATATATGTTATCTTTTTATCTTTATGTATATAGGACAGATTTGGCGCGTAATGAGCACATGTATAAAATTTCTTTAGTTTAAAAGACATCAACGCGCGCATGAAACAATGACACTCTGATTATTTATAAATCACTTATAATATAACCGTAATTTTTTTAATTTCTATAATTTAAAATTACTAAAGTTATAATTAATTTAATTATAAGGTTATTTAACTAAAAATAAAAAAACCAGTATTATTACTTTTGTAATGTAAAGTATATTTAAAATAATTAAATTTTAGTATCCGTTCATTGACATCAAATAAAATATAATAAAAGGTAAGTATGGTATGAATATTATGTTAATTAATTAGCAGCTGCTGTTTTGTATAAAAATGTTTGAATTGTAATGATTTTTAAAATTCTGTAAACAATATTAATTAGAGTTAGGTAAAATATTTCAGCAGATAGTACATATGTGATGTGTACAGAAATATATGCTTTATAGCTACGTATAGAAGGCGTATAATTACATAAGCGGTTACATCACATAGCCAGGTTTTGTTATTGGTTTGCAAAAAAAGCTCCTTGAACTTGTTGAGTTCACCTTCAAGGTTAAAATTTCGCGCACGTGGTCGTTGTGTAATTTACCCCACTCCTTGTGGTCAGCCCTTATCAATCTATGACCTAAGTTGGTCATCACTAGATGATATAATTTTAATGAATAGTATCACTTATGGGTGTTTTGTGTCAGAGATAATTAACACCTAAAGTTTTTAATAAATAAGTAAGTTTTAGAGGTAATAGATAATTTATCAACACATTTCCTAGATCTATGTTAGATTTAAATGTATGACCAAATGCGCATGACTTCATCACATTCAGAAACAAAGCTACGAACTGAAAAGGACATTCACTCAAGCCCCTTAAGTCTGTATATAAACTGTACATACTTACATTTACATAAAATCAAACGTTAAAATGACACAAAAAATTGAGACGACCACGCGAATTTAGCTTTAATAACATTAACGAAAAGGAGTAATTTGCCGCGCATTGTACTCGCGAATTCGGCAATGACACTGACTATAACGATGATATAACAACAGGCTGACAAACCTGTGAAAAGTCGGTCGTTGAACCGCGACTTCGCGTCGAAGTGCTTTCGCTTATGCCATTTTATATTTACACTCAACGTGATAAAGTTGATTTTTCTATTTACACTTTTTAGCAATTAGGATCCAGAGCTTTTAAAACGCAATATTCGAATTCAAGTGGAATACGAATTCTGATTACCTGTTTGAATTCTCAGAGTAAATAAAAAGCGTGAGTTCACTTATACTATGAGTGCCAGAGGAGTCCTTGATGGGTAGAAAGTAAATGCCTGGTAAACATTAAACGCGTGTGAGCAAGGGTCTTAACGCGTAGAACCTGTTCGAGCAACGGTACCTTGCCCTCCGCACGCACCTATTATGTAATATCCATTTTCATGCCTCAATAGCCGCGTACATTGTGACCTTTAGCCATGCATTATTAGATCACGATGACACATCAATTCGTCTTAATGCGTTTACAAATTTGCTAGTAATTAAATTTGAGCAGTGTTGGCCTAGTGGCTTCAGCGTGCGACTCTCATCCCTGAGGTCGTAGGTTCGATCCCCGGATGTGCAGCAATGGCATTTCTTTCTATATGCACATTAAACATTCGCTCGAACAGTATACATAGACAGGAAAACATCGTGAGGAAACCGGCTTGCATAAGACCCAAAAAGTCGACGGCGTGCGTCAGGCACAGAAGGCTGATCACCTACTTGCCTATTAGATTAACAAATGATCATGAAACAGATAGAAAAATCTGAGGCACAGACCTAAAAAGGTTGTAGCGCCATTGATTTTTTACTTTTTTAGGTATTCAATTTTATATTTAAAGTGGCTAATATAACACATTTTACAGTATTTTCACTTGTTATTTATCATGTTAAGATTTGGACTATTTCGTATTTATTTATTACCTACATAAGCTCTAGGTAGGTTAGCAATACGTTAGTTATATAATTGCTAAAGCTTCAAACACCTTTTGAGTTAACGTCTTCCTTCGGGCTTTTGATGTTAGTTAAAAATAAAACCCGGTTGAGTTTGTTCTTCTCACAGGGCGAGTTCGAACCTGCCTGTATACTTAGTATGTGTGTACACATTTCTCATATGTACATAATAAACGTTACGACTTTTTTTAAATTTTAAATTTGATTCCCGGTTTTGTTGCTAAAGAATATGATACAGTTTATTGTCACTTAATACTCATTTATTAGTACCTTTAAGTTTTTAAATGCTTATGAATGAAAAAAGTCGCTAGATGACAACAGATATCGACTATTTATTGCGCTTGGCACTCAAACGTTTTTATAGCTAAGATCTGTAGCTAGCAATACAATTGTATGATATAGTATTAAAAAGAAAGACCTAGAGTCAATGTAACGATTGTTCCGGTATCATATTAACTGGACAATTATCATTTTAACGCGAGATATATTCATTTATTCAGATAATTATAGCATTATGCAAGAGGGAAATACTTTAGAGGGCATCTACACTGAGAGCCTTCGAACCGTGTCAAGACAGAGGCGACGATGACTTCAGTTGACATTTTATTCAATGAATGAATACACGTGCCATAATTTGTGGTGTTATCACAATAGATGCCATGTTTTTAATAAAAAAGAATATGCTTTGAATATATAATGAAGGCGTTGTTTTGGCAACGTTTTAAGTGTACCTACTATATAATAACTATGACTTGACAGCTTTATGAGTCCACGGATGGGTGACATGAAAAATCACATAAGATTTTTTATTTTTTAGACACTTTCCTGTGATGCATTCTACTTGTTCGTTTTTAAAGAATCAAAGTTTTTGTAATACAAACATTCCAAATATAAATAGGAAATACATTAAACGTTCAATTCACCCTCTTAATTTATTTTTTTGGAAATCACCTAACGGTAGCCTATGGGTACCGTATGAAATCCCTTAGGAGCCAACAAAAAATCCATTTGATAGACTCCTACAGGTACCTGTGGGAACGAATTCCTACATGTGTATGTGTTTAACGCTATTTTGTACTCACACTGAAAAGTAAGTTAATGTCAAAGTATTCTTATAAAAATTATTAAATTTGAAACGGATCAGTGCAAAAACTATCCCAGGTTTTAGTGGGTATATCTCACCCAGCTTAGTAGCACGAGGTTTATGGTGGTGGGTTTCACATACCCATAATATTGCGGGAGACACATAAGCTTAGTTATAGAAACGTAGTAGTTGTACTTGACGTGAAAAACCATTTTTGAATCTAATTGTGATCTCCTACAATTTAAAAATAACTCAATTCCTATAGATGCAAAATTCTGTGCAATAAGGTAATTTCGTATGACTGTTGCGTCTCGGTTGTAAGCCTATTTGCTAGTATGATTCACAGCACAGTTACATTGAGACGTGCTCATATCTACCATTTAGCAAGTTATGCGTGAACTCTTTTCCTGTTTATAAAATGTTACAGTAATTTGTTAAATGCAATTTTATTTAACTATAAATTTCGTGAGATGTTTCCGCCAAAACAAACTAGAAATAAACAAAAAAATCTCACAAAAATTATGTCTTTTAATGCCGTTCTAATTTCGAATTTAAAGTTCAAACTTCCGCCCGAACATGTTAGCTAAGAAGGCTGTTGAAAGTAACTTTATACTTTACCACAATCTATCGATTTCTTTCACAGATTTAATTCTTCTAAAATTCTAACGGTAAACCAACAAAGGCTCTTCTGTTATTATCCGGCTTAAAAGCTCTACCTGCCCGCGGCAAACACTTGCTTCGAAGCTTTTTGCTAACCATAGATAATTATGAACCCGCATTGTCATAAATTTCGGATTTTTAATGGATGTCATAAACCGGAGATGTGAAGCAAATAATTGCTTTATGGGCTCAAGTTTTTCTGACTTTTAAAACGTCTAGTTACTTAAAAACATCCAAATCAAAGTCAAGATTTATGTGAACGTCGTTACTCTAAAAATATGTAACAAACGAGTGTTATTTAAGTGTTAAATATAAGTAACAATGGAAAGTAAACCGTGGTTAGCTCGATCGATGAAAGTAAGGCCGGTGCTAGGTCCCGTTATCCGGCCGGGCTCGGGGCTCACGGAATACTAAACGATGACATACTACGCGGCTTTTGACCCTAGCCTAACATTCTAGACTAGAACTTCGCACCTCTATGGCTGATTTAGCACCTAAGTTAACTGTATTTAGAATCTACTTAAAGAATATTATTACAAATGTGAAGCGATGTTCATAGTAATTATTCATATTATTCAATCGGTTACAAATAAATTTAAAGTATAAACAAATGAACATGGTTTTTCCTATGCGTATAACGTTAAAGCTATGCCGTTTTGCGCAATAATCGTTTAAGTTAATTACCGAACTTCCAGGAACTTAATAAACAATTTGTACGACTGTTTTTTACATAAGCCCTCTCGTCTGTCTTTGTTGCATTGTTGCCGTATTTTGTGTGAACGTTAAAAAGAGGACGTTTTTATTTGCAACTAAAAAATGCAATTTGTGCAAACGGCACTTTTTGGCAAAAAATCAAAAGACTTCGTTAAACAAACGAACCCTTGTTTCGTTTTGTCTGTCATTATTTCGAAACCGTAACTTGTTTGCCGACAATACAATAGAAAATTGCACATTTCGCGCGAAAAGTGAGAAGGGTCATAAAGCAATTAAAATTTCTATTGCTTTAAAACATCTTTGTTTTATAAGAGCTTTCAGACGATATAAGCAAGAGGGGACAATGACCTTACGCAAAATTCGCTGCATTGGGCTAGGTCTAGTGCATGCGCGTACCACAACACGGAAACGTAACGAGAGGGAGCGAATTATGCGCCTACAACGCGGCTAGAGCAGGAAAAATGCATGAATGAGTATTGAAGCCTACCCCAAGAAGGGGGGAATCGAGTTTGCACAAGCAACACTTCCACAGACATAGCCACACCATGCTCTGTCGAGATCGATAAACGCTTTTCAATAAATTACATACATTTCTGAATATTTCAAGTTGGCAAATCCGTTATTTAAAAGTTCCATCAATATTTATGAGTCATGTGTAAAATAAATTTATTCCTTTAATCTCGATTAAGTTTTCGATTAGTTTTATTGGTCCTAATTCTAATATTAAATCGTTTATGCTAGTTTTAATTAAAACGTCGTAATCTGTTCTGTAAAAAGTTGTAAACATTCACTCCCTTCACCAATTAAATACTCAATTAGGCTTTTACTTTAAAATAATATTTAGATAAAAGGCCTGCAGAAAAGTCATGTCATCGACCTCGGTGCCGAATACTCGCACAGCAGACGCATTTTCTCTCACACACAGACGAATTTATTCGCGTGCCCAGGGCTGGAGCGAGACGCCAAGTGACGCCGGGCGGCGGGGGCTAGTGGGACGAGGCTCAGGCCGTTCACCCCGGAAGATTCAGTGTTTTGATACCGCTCAAGCCTCAAATGTTGGAAAACTGCATTTTCTTTGCGCTTCGCTTTTCACGCTCTAATTGACCGGCAAATAACGTGACGTATTCATATTAGTTTGTCTTAGTTGATTTTTTTACAAACATTTGGGTTTGGTTCGAAAAAAAATCATACATATATGTAGTCAATTTATCATAAATCTTTGAATTAAAGAAGCATGCTAAAGGTTACGATAACATGTTGACCAACAAATAATTGTTGTTATTATAAAATATTACATAAAAAACCATCTATACTTTATAGGTAACGTAACCCGTAAATATAAATGTAATAAGAGGAAAATAAATATCAAATAAAAAATACAATGTTATTAGAACTCCTTGAAGAAACTGAAAAGGGTCGTTAGAAAAAGAGCAGACGTTAGGGCAGGTCAGGACTGCCATAATAGGGTTAGCATTGCATTTCATTGTGTAATATTTTTGGATAATAAAGGTATTACGCTATTAAGTAGATGTTATATGTTTGATTGTAAAAATAGTAAATAAAAAGCGAACTTCTATGGATGCATTACGGCTTTCCAAAAAAAGTAACCAATTACGATAATTTTGACTGTCTAGCTTTTAGTATAATTGAAAAAATATATGAACCTATGATTAAAAATTAATGTTTATATTAGCTTTATTAAATGCAAAATAACACATGGTAACTCTTAAATCTAACCCGGAAATACTAATTCACTGTATTACTAAGACTGGAGATGAGAGACATTATAAATAGTTTGTTAAATAAAATCGGACAACCGATTAATAGCCATAAATAGTGAAATCAATATTGTGTAATAGAAGGTGGTGGGTGTTGGCAAGTACCATCCACGGGAGGCAATGCAACGGCCGTCCCTTACTACGAAAAGTCTCCATTAAAATCGACTCAGCGCTACCATACTACGGGGAAACGAGGGAGGGATTATGCAGTATACTGGATTGCAGTCGTGGTGCACGAGTAAGGGTATGTAGGCTGTGTCGACGACCCGTGATAGTGAAAGCTTGTTCCGGGGTGGTTTGCGGCGCCCGCCCGCCCTGCCATGGCTTTCGCTACCGTTGCACGCTACTCGCTACACGCCGTGTTAACTATTTTCTGTTTATTACACTTTCTTAGTGAACACTGGTTAAACCAGAATTATTTCACGACGTATGTTTCATAGATTTTGTGTAAATACCTTCGAGGACTATCATTCACGTGCATAGTGAGATTTTCGCGGCATCCGGTGGTTGCTTCTTGGTATTACGTCAGCAGTAGCGCGCAGCACGCGGTTTCGGGAGCACGGTCAGGGCGCCGGGCACTCCAACAGCAATGAACTTGAATGCAGCGCGCGGCCGCACTGCGCCGCACCGTCCCGCTCTTCTCTAATTGGAGAACACTAGGCGCGAACGTGACGACACTGCACTCGCCATCAAATTCGTCCGCATTCTCCATCACGAGCCGCTTTCATCGTCGATGCGTTTATCGGAACGAGACGCGAATATGTGTGTCGATTGCATTCTCGCTGTAAAAGTGCATCTAGGTCGGTCGGCGTAGCGAGTCGGGTTAGTGCGACGCGCTCCGTGGCTAGACGTGGGGCAGGTCGCCGGTATTGCATAATGCGCCCCGTGGGCCGTGAGCCCTCTCGCAGCCCGCCGGCGCTTGTGAGCACCTAGCTGTGCGTAGCTGTGCCGCTTTGCCCGCGTCAGTGGTAGCCGGCGAGCCGACATGAGAGCGGCGCGCTGGCTACGGCCCATAGTACCCTTATTAACGCTACGTATACTCCTGGAGTATATCAAGTCCCTCGACACCGTTATACATTCAAAACCTATTAATTCTTTACCAAAGACGTTTTTCATAACGCGGACATAAACTCTAGTTTTAGGAAGACATCTTAAACAATGAGATTTTTTGTAAGTATTATTATAAATCATAGTGAGTGTTGTGCGTTGTGTTATTTTTATAATAGCAAAATCCTTTGATTATTTTACACGGTGAGCCTAAAAGTGATTCGTAAATAAACTGCTTTTAGATAATACTTTTATGTATTTTTAAAGAATGCCTGAAACAACATTGCGTTCCTTTGTTTTAACACCAAAGCCAAAAAGTGAACTGCTAGTAAATTACCTAAACTCGCAAAAATTAAATCTCCAATACTTCTCTTATATAAGGTATGTAGCCAAAACTTGCATCTATTTGTAGTAGAAACAGCGACGTATACATTATTATTAGACCACAAGGTTAGTTTCCCGTTGCTCAGAGCTATATTACATAATTTATTAACTATTAATTTTAAAATAATTATAATCAAACTAAAGTATTCTCAGTCGGCATATAAGTCAGTACAGTGAGATCTTATTAATGGACAATGTAATATTATTACAAAATAATTCCCCACTTTCTAAAGCTAAAATTGGCCAGTAACTTAAATTGTATAAACCATAAACAGGTTTTGCAAATTATTGAAAAATAAATCTCCAAATCCATAGAAACTAAACAATAGTTACTTATAAAATGTAAAAATAAATATAACGTACAATTGAGTTACTAAATGAAATAAGTATGAAAATGTGCATAATGATAATTTTCTAAAAATAATGAAATAAATATAAATTTAAATATTAAATGAGCGATGATGCGCTCAACGTGCGCTCGCGCAAAGGGCAAGTTCAAGAGCAGCTCAGTCGCAACGCCAAGGTTGCTTCCTGGTGCGCCGTGCGCGCAATGCAGTTACGCGCTAAATATTACAGCATCGTTTTGCATTAATTTATCTTTTACCCAGCAGTTAAACATAAACCTATTGTCGGGGCCTATTTGTGTTCTATTTTAGTCTTTGGTTAGATTAGTATTTCATTAAAACCATTTTTAATTTTCCATTCATTGAGTAAATCAAATTTGAATTTATTATTTTGCTTAAATATGCGGAAAGAAATGTTTTTTAAGGGATCTGAAGTGTGATAAAAAATGTGGAAGTAAAATTATTGGTTAATCAAAATGCTGAAGGAAAACATAGAAATCTAAAGATATTTATTATATCAAGTAGATAATAGAGTAATGTATATAATGTATGTTAATTAACCTTCAAATTACATATAACTATTATAATTATTTTATTTAATTCAGTTACTTATAATTATTATTTACATAAGCACGTATACATAAGTTAAGTTCCTTTGAATCAGATTTATGAAACTCTAATTAACAACACTATAACTTTTTGTGTATTTGATTAATTATAAAACAAGAGGAACATTGTTGAAATTTATTTAATAATAAAACCGTTTTCTTAGATGTTGTGGTATCGAACAAAAGTATTGAAACGCTTAAATAAAAATATGCTATTAGAAGAAAACTCTCACTGATTATTTTTCATTATGAATAGCTCAGCGGAAAAATAATAGTCTTGGAAAATGATAAGGATAGTTAAGTGTACAGATAAGGACCGAAGTCTCGTGCAGACGATATTATGAATGTACAGTGTACACATCTGTTATCTTATTTCAGTCACGTGCGAAATTAATTACAATATAATACTAATAAATTCTATATATTGATTAACGTGTTATTCAATGCTGGGATCAAAATAAAAGGTCTTGTGCTATAGGCAACCGATCTTGTAAAAAGTCAATATGCTCCCGAAAATTGTTTTATCATAATACAACTTATTTAATAATATATTTTATTTATTATATGTTAAGGTTAGTTATTTATTTCAATGTATAATGTATTAATTAGTTATATATTTTCTATTCAGACTTTTAATTAATATTTGCGTGAATGAAATAAATATTTGATATTAAAGAACATGTCGATATTTAAAACTTATTTGTTACTTATTAAAAATCTATGAGCTAAGGATTATTTCTGCTTGCTGTTTTTTAGCTTCATAAGCGTGGCGATTAGTATTAAGAATATATCCTGTTGTAAGCACTCTCTTAGTGTTCATTTATAACATTTCAAATCAGTGTTCTTTTTGATTGACATAGAAGAAAATTTAAAAAAAATATATTTACTATTATAAAAGTAGACCCTGGTTCATAAAGAATTTTTATAAACCAAATTATTTAGTAACTAAAAAGTATGTTTTCGTTTACTTAACATATTATATTGAATTATTGATCTTGACTTTAATCTAGATTAAGATAAAAAATTCTAATTGTTGTTTCGTTTGTTTCAGATACAATTATAAAACAACAAAGACTTCAAAACAACAAAATGAGACTGGTGAGTTATTTTTTTTTATTTTTATTTTATTGAATTTTTAGCACTGCTGAAAAGTGTATATTTGGACGTGTCGAATAGATTTTACTGTACGAGCCATTCAATATATTTCGTAGAATATTTTTTTAATTTAGACATAGACATAGACATATCATTTATTACAAACAAACAAACAAACACACACACACACACACATAAACACACAACATTATCTTTCTTTTTTTGTCCCTTTTCCCATTCGGTTCGTTTCAAGTGTGTAATGCGGGTGTGCTGTGGCTGTAATTGGCCCTGGCTCAGCATTATGCTGAGGAACAGAATCTATCTACTATTTCAAATTTAATCGATATTGATACTATTTGAGATTATGACCAAAAAAACAAAAATTCTTTTATAAATTAAAATATTTTTTCTACATACATCGTTCTTTTTCATATCCATTTTTGGACATAGGTTTTGCTGAAAATATAAATAGGCAAGGGGGAAGTCTGTGCGCAGTGAAAAGTGCGCATTTGAAAACTGGGTCAGTAGTGGCACCGCCTCTTTATCGAACAACGACATCTTCACAAGCCATTGAAAAATACACCCTCGCCTTAAGCGATAAGATTTAAAATGCTTTGACATTTAACAGAAGGATGAAGTGCATTTCGTTTGCATATTTTCGGAGCTGAAAATTAATGACACTTGACACACTTACTTCGCCTTAATTTGTTACCATTTTTTTTATATTTTCCTTTAAATGCTAAATAGGCTTAAGTAAATTAGACAATTTCAACTCACAGCCCGAAACTCCAAGGAAATTAATAGCAAATGATAAATATTTTAGATATAGCAGAGAACCTTATTGCCGTGGATTACAAAAATTATAAATGAAATAAATGCAAAAATACTGTGTGAAGATGAGGATGAGAATAATATAATAATGTTCTTATTGATTTTCCTATAGTCAACCAGCGAAGAAATCCCCAGCACAACGGTTGGCCGTACAGCCAGTCCTAATATTGGTGTCGTCAATGATGCCTATGACGTCACCAGGATGAGGGAAGAGGAGTTTGAGAGGCTCACAGTATACATCGTTCCCGATGTGCCCTGTGAGAGAGGAGTGTCCAATAGAGCTGAGAGAACACTGCCACGCAGCTTGGCTCTAAGACCTTCTGCAGTATTATCTACGCCTAACACACCGGTAAATAACTTGCTTCAAACGGTTTTAGTAGGCCTTAAATTTAATACTTAAAGAATTAATTAATAATAATAATAGCCTTTAATTCAGATACACTTACATTTAAATACGTTTTTATTTCAATCTTCCTTTAGTGTATCTGTGTACCCTTTTTGGCAAATTCCTCCAAATTCCGACATTCCTCTCTTCTCTAAAGAATTATTATGTTTCATTAAGTAGAAATATTTATCTACTGCGCCCTGTCTCGATTCAAATCAAATCAAAATAAAAATAAAATAATCTTGCAGATAAGTAGCATTTTAGTGGTCAACAATTTATTGATGATTTCAAAAAATATCCAGTTGCATTTGAGTTTAATCGTTACACGGAAATCTTTCTCTTTATATAAATTAGTATGAATGTTTTTTTTTAAATAAAAATTTAGTTTTACTAGCTATAATAGTCATATATCTTCTATTAGTCTTAGAAACAAGCCATGTAAGAACGGCATTAGATTATGTTTTAAAACTATGGTTATAAACTTATACCAATATTTCAGACTGAAGGAGTTTGGAGCACGGGTGTAATACCACGAGGTACAAGGTTCGGACCATTTGAAGGAACAAGAACGCCAAACAAACCCAATGACAAAGTATCGTGGAGGTACTACTGGAGGGTAAGTTATTATACTTTATCCGCTTTTACGCTGTTGTATAATTCCAAATTACATCTAAAAATTTCATACTAATACTCCTTCTATAGCAATTTCTTTACTAATGTTTTATAATACACTCTTTCTCTAACATATTCCTCTGTCTGGGCCAGGTACAAGAAACGGTCAGACATCACACTTATGGAAACATTAAGGTGAGATTGGGTTTTCTTTTACTTAAATGGTTTATGGCTTATTAACGCTCTTCAAACGGCCACTATCTTTCACGTCCCACTTCATTATGACATTGCATTATGTCCTTGACTTAATAACAAGCACGTTACTATCAGCCGCACGCGTATTGTAAATATATAACACGTGATAGCAGGGCAAAACAGTTTAAGTTAAAAAGTACCATTATAAATGGGCCTACATAATATAATTATTTAATTGAAATGTAAATCTATTCGCGAATGAAGTATGATTAATTTCTTTATCAATTAAAAGCCGCATAAATTAATAATTAACATCTTTAACTTACAGATATTCAAAGATAGTGATTACTATTACCTTGACGGATCAGACACCAGCGTAGCGAACTGGATGAGATATGTTGCCTCGGCGTACTCGCTGTCAGTAATGAATCTCGTCGCGTGCCAACACCAAGAACACATATACTTTTACACTATCAGGTAAAACTCACTTTTCACAGCACTTATAAATGTCAAAAAACTATCACATCTCAAAATAATTACGGTTTTTCATTGCTGTGTTTAATTTCAGAGACATTTTACCAAACGAAGAGCTGATGGTGTGGTATTGTAAAGACTTTGCAACTAGGCTTGGTTATGACATCGATCCGGAAAGAGCAACATATTCTATATGTAAGTATTTATTCTGAAATAAAAACTCCTATATCTATATATCCTATATCCAACAATATGTAGATTGTTTTCTAATTATTCTTTTTTTTTTAGGCAAAGAAGAAACAATCAAAAAAGCATACGGCCTGCCGCCAGCACCAGTACATCCTGAAATAGCTTTTAATCATATGAAATATGTTCTTGGACTATCCAATGCTAAAGAAATGATGGAAACAGATATACCTAGCCGGCGAATTAAGCGTGAAAACAGTGACAAAAATAACAGTGAAATCGCACCTAGAATAGATGTATCATCTAATGTTATCCAACCAAAAATGGAAAACTCGCATATCTTAAGCGAGCACCGTCCTATATCTCCTATTGGATTAATGCAACCACCATCACCTAAATTGCACCACAGAGATGCTACGTTAATTATTCACCAACACAAAGAGAGTACTTCGCATTTAGTAATACATCAGATGGAAAATCCAAGGATACATAGCAGATCACCTTCTCAAATGCATCACCATCGAGATATGCGCGGGCCTTCGCCGATGGCTCTACATCCAGGTAGCAAATCGCCAAATCTCTCTCATTGCGTACCATCCCATTATGAGCACCAACTTACTCCTAATGACGGGTCTGTAAGGTCAGACGAAGGGTACCATAGCAATGGTTACCACGATGAGTTTACACCACCAGAAGACTCCAGTGATTCCGACGTAGAAAACTATGTATTGGACTGTTCAAATAAGACAAATGAACCTAAAGAAACCGTAATCGTTCAAAAAGTAGAACAAGACATGCATCGTAACGAATTTAGGAAAGTGAAAATAAAAATGCCTAGGGCATATCAATATCAGAATGTTAAGGATATGGATTGCGAAAGTGAAAAGGAGTTGATTATTGCGGAAGAGTTAGCAAATACTTCGCCACAAAATTTATCACCACCTCGGAGAGATCCAGCCACATCCACTGTTATTGTATTAGAATCGTCACAAAACACAGTAGTTCCTATAAACAAACCGTACTACGAAGACGGTGCACTTTCACCCTCACCACAACCGGCATTCCTGAGGTATTCACCTCCAGATACAAGAATTTTAGAAACTATTCTTACCGGAAACAGAATGGACACTAATAACAATGATCCAAACAGAAGACAACCAAATGCAACTCCACCTCCATCATCACCCACGGAAATGGCATATTCATATAAGAAAAGTCAAAGATATGGCAATGCTTGTAGTCCCGACTCTAGTTCAAACCTAACACCTTTGCCATCGCTTTTGCCATTACCTCAACAACTGCCAACTCCTAACTCAGTTTCTCTTTATGCTGCATCACCACCACATACCATACCTCACACGACAGAAATTCGGGAAATAAGAGAAATACGCGAAATAAGAGAGACACGTTATGAAAGTCACTATCCGAACTACTCCTACAATCTGTATTCTCCGCCGAATTCAACCATAATTACACAGCTTGGTTCTCCTCCGACTACGTATTCTCCTACAGTAACATCATCCCATCAATATGAGAGAAATCAAAACGGACAAGGCAATCATCACTACCCATCTTCTACTAGCGTTATTACTTTGAAAAACTGCTCACAATTAAGCTTAATACAAAATGGTAACCCACTGGTACCGCAGCATGGCAGCCTAAGTCCTGACGGTTCATGCAATATGATGATGGGACCAATGAGCCCCAATTCCCAATCATCGCGTGGCTACAGAAGTCTACCATATCCTTTAAAGAAGAAAGATGGAAAAATGCATTACGAATGCAACGTTTGTTGTAAAACGTTTGGCCAGTTATCAAACCTGAAAGTACACCTGAGAACACACTCGGGCGAAAGACCATTCAAATGTAATGTCTGCAATAAATCCTTCACACAACTCGCACATTTACAAAAACATCATTTAGTACATACTGGAGAGAAACCGCACCAATGTGATATTTGCAAGAAAAGGTTTTCATCGACGTCCAATCTTAAGACACACTTACGATTGCACTCCGGACAGAAACCATACGCCTGCGACCTATGCATGCAGAAATTTACACAGTTTGTTCATTTAAAACTTCACAAACGTCTTCACACAAATGACAGGCCGTACGTTTGCCAAGGATGCGACAAGAAGTACATAAGCGCTTCAGGTCTCAGAACTCATTGGAAAACCACAAGCTGTAAACCGAACAATATTGAAGAAGTTTTGGCTATTACCAACGCAGCGAACACCGAATGCATGGGTAAGTAATCAATTTCTATAAATTTATATCTAGGTAAATTAGTATTTTATTTAATGCTAATATCACTTTTAATGCAATAATATGCTGCAATAAGCGCACAGTCGCGTCACTCACTAAGCGGCGATGCACTTTCTCTCCGTAGGTGTACAACTTTCACTTGCGCTGAACGCGACCGATTTCATTTTCGCGTGCACTTTGCAGGTAACGTCGACAAAGACTGCCACGAGAGAGAGGGGCACGAAAGTTACGAAGTGCACTCCGCATCGCAAGGAGGGGCTATGACCGGTGGGGCTCGCAGTCTATCCCTCGGAGAAGCCATGATGGGAGCGCACACGACCACACCGCATCTAACAGGACACGGTCACATATCGCCAGGACCCGGCCAGTACCGCAGCCTGATGCCCGCCCAAAGTGAACATGACCAGCACTACTCGAATGGGTCAGCTGAAACCAGGCCCACAGTGATAGAATCGAGCCAGCCTCTAATCATCGAGTGCACTTGAGGCCCAAGTCCTGCGCCTTCTAAGCAGTCGCCGTCACACGCACTCCTTTGCGTGAAAGCCCGCCGCGTAATGTGATTTCAGTCTTGTGATTAAGTGAAAGTATCCATTATATTAGAGACACATTCGTGTTTATTCGCCTCGTCTCATTCAGTGGCTATGAGATTATGAACATTATCGTGTATATTTGTATAGATACCTGTAAGTTAGAAATTATCCTATCGCGACGTATTAAGTACTAAGTACTGACATAGAATTCATCCATTATAAGACTATCTAGTTGTAGAGGGCCTGGAGTACTTGTAGACTCAGCCTTTTTTAATATAATGCTCAATTTTTTTACTTTTGTTTCTATTGTAAATAGAATGTTTCGCCATAGACTTATTGTTATAATTTAATTTTTCTAAACGCATGTACATATATTATTTGTAAAATATACTATATATTCTTGGTATAATTCGATCTTAAACTTCCTATCTTTAGAATTTAACGTATGTTATGTTACTTGCTGACATAATACTTACATAATTTTGCATTGTGAATTTTATACTTGCAAAGCTTAATATTTCACCAAAGAACCACATCACAATTATGTTTCCCGTTAACGTTTTCTAATTTAGACGTGAAAAATAGAAAGCTACATCACCATAATCAAACTTTTATAAAACAAACTGAAATTAAATTAGTATTAGTGCCAAAAGCGCGAACATATTTTAATGATACTTTTAAGTTATCCTAATAATATTCGTATTATAGTAAATCATTGTTCCTAAAGAATAATTGGAGAGTACTCGTAAGTGCGTATTTGCGTCAACTTAATTCTAATATTACTTAGATTAGATCAAACTGTGTACATTACCCCTATGCTAGAACAAATGGTGCTTCACATCGTAGAGTATTAGTCGCCAGAGTCAGTCGCTTCGAGAACTGACCGACTTATAGTCGGCGACTAAATACTATTTTTAATTCACCGTGTTTACTAGTTACTATTTCATATTCGAAATTCAAATTACGATTCTCCTAATCAAAAAGGCTGAAATGCAACGCGACGATTGGCAAACGTTATCATTATAGGGTTCTGGTATACATAACGTATACGTCTTCTACTTATAACTGATACGTGACGTAGAACCAATCCGTAGCTTTTTCTATATTTCTATTATTCTTGCAATAAATTTTTATACGCATTCTCTTATAAACATTACTTGCTATTTTATGACAAGCATTTATAAAAGCTAAATGTATCGTTCAATAGTAACTATATAAAGATAACCAGTAAATGTTTGATAGGATCATTAAAACACCATTTATATGTGTGTTCGTTGTGATGACTATATTTTCATACTTTTGTAATGTAGGATTTGTAATTACTTGTATTAAACTTTGTGACCTTTCAAAGAAATCATATTGTGAAAAGAAATAGTGCATTTATACGTTATTAATTGTAGTCTTAAATTTATTTAAAACAGTAACTCTACTATAAGTTTGAAAAAGTTTAAAATGCTGATTAAAATCTGCGTAAATAAATATTAAGACGGTTGCATTTTATAACTTTGTCAAAGTCAAGTTAGAGTTTACGGAAACGGAAGTAGGGAAAGTTTAACGAGATATTTTTCAATCAATCTAGACGATTCTTCGGTAACATTACGGTCTATATCGAACGAACTTTCCATCTTAAGACACACATGTAAATGTACCTTTTTGCTCTTTATAATCAATGTTTTAATTCAGTATCATTATTTCAGAGTCTATTTCGCATCCTTGTTATTGTTATGGTTTTAAAGTTTAAGCAACAGTATGCACTAAATGTTATGATTGTTATCTTTCTCAGCGTTTTTGTTTAACAGTAAGATGTAATTTATTCTTGATTGTATTTGACCAGAAATGTGATTGTATTTTAATGTCATTCAAAAGCATATAACGAGTGTATACTTGACATATAAACGCACAAATACGTAGTAAAATATTCTGTTGCCAGTATATATTTATATACCTCATTTTATAAAGTACAATCACAACCCAAGCTCTTCTGTAATATAATGGATTTATTTTTATCGTTACATCAATAAGGTTTTATTTAGTTATTCTATCTGGATGTTTTATGTACATTTATTTCAATGTAAATATGTAAATTCCGTTGTTTCCAAGCTAAACATGACAAAATTCGATTTTCATACCATAATTTTGTATAAAAGTTAACTAAAATAGTATAGTACTTACTTAATATAATAAGTACAATGTCACGGTATGTCAAATTAAGCAATATTATAAATGTATTTTAAATCTTCCGCTACAATATTTGGATTTGCGGATTACCTTATCGAAAGGTGTTTATGTAATATGCCAGAAATACCTATAATCACTATAAAGGCCTGTAATTTTGTACACTTTGATCGACGGTTAATATTTTACAACACCAAATCGATTAAAAAGAAAAGTAAAATTTAAAACGAAGTTTCATTTTACAACCTTTCATCCCTAAAGAATAAAAAAACACTTCAAAAAGGTTAATTTTGAATTATGAAGTGAACTTCATGTGGTAACAACATGAAGTTCATGTCTATAATGGTAGTCATTCATAAAAAAACAAGCCGACTCAAGCAACAATCTTTTTTATAACATGTTTTTTTTATTGAAGCAACAGTAAATAATAAATTAAAAATGTGACTAAATTGAAAGATGACTGAAATATAACTATAAGTAGGCAGTAGCTGTAGTGCACAACCACAACAATGTGGGATACCGGATAAAATCCCACGAAAAGCCATCCAAAGGAATAAGGTTAAAAAAGTTTAGTAGGTCATTATCATTTATCGATGTATATCTTTTACTATAGGTTTAACAGAAATGAAGTATAGTTTAGAACGCGTCCTTGATTTTTATTTGAAAGCGTATGAAATTCATTGCTATGAATTACTGACTAGTCACATCGAAAATTTATGTTCAAGGTAATATTGAGAAATGACTCGGGGAATTATTTTATTTATTATTATTTCCTAATATATTTCTTGAGATGGGTTTGAAGTTGTACTGATAGTAATATTTGTTATGGTTTGGAACTTGGAAGGCATAAAAGGCTGATCAACAAATGTCTCCCTCCCATACCTCAATCTTTTGTGTCACTGGTTGTTAAGTCAAAACATCTTTAAATAAACATTAATAAGTGCATGTAAATCACGTGTATAAAGAAAATCAGTTCCTTAATATTTCAGATAAAAACTAAATTTTCCCAATAACCTTTTTAAACGACACGGCTGTGGGTGCCTGCATGTTGCACCGCGCTATATTTAAAAAATTGTTACGCCATGGCTATAAGAACATTTAATCACCTTCCAGAAGTAATAAATCACTGCCGTGTAATGCTTTCAAGGGGAAGGTGATTAAATTTTTAAATTCAAGGTGCTTTTATAGCGTGGGCGAAAATTTGGCCTATAAGTTTGACAACAATTAATTATAAATAGCTTGACTTATTATTATGACATAATGAAAATTAACGTGACAATTGCATGCCTATTTTTGTGCAGATTATTATAATAGATCGATATAAATTTACCACTTTCTGGCAAATAAATGATTTAAATTTGTATTGAATTTTTTTTAAAATAAAACTTCTCATTGTGCTATAAAACTTTTTCTTCAAATATATTACTATCCATATAGTCTAAATCATCATTAGTCTTTACATAAGTAGTAAAAAAACTACCGTCACTTGCCTGTTGATCATACTTTATACAAACACAATAATGCACACTAAATCCACAACCTCTACATTTTTTATTATGTTTAAAAGTAATTTTTTCATCATAATAACATGTTATAAAATCACCAATGTCCTCTTGATTAGCATTACTGTCTGAAATTATATGTTTAAATAAAAAATTGTCAACATCTTCAAATGTTTGCAGATAATTAAAAATTTGTTTTTGTTTTTTACTTAGGGTTTTTTCAAGCATAAAAACTAAATGGTGGTGATAACATTGAAATGTTATTTTATCCTTACTTAAATTCTTTAACTCCATCCATGTTTTTATACATTCTACTGGAGTAGTAGTGGCTCCACTAAACAAAGCTGGGTTGGATAGTAACCCACTAGCTGCCATAACACCATCACAATTTAACTTTGTATACAATTCATTTGCATCCTGCAAAGTTCTTATACCCCCATTAGCAATACAAGGTATTTTCAAAGCACTAAACACATCTGACATGGCTTCTTCATTGATTGCTTCACTGCTTTTTTGATCAGGCGTTCGACCATGAAGAGTAAGAAAATCAACTCCACACTTCTCAAGCTGCTGGCACATGACAATTGTAGTTCTAATGTCTCTTAAAAGTCTTACTTTAACCGAAACTGTAAAATCATTCGGTGTGTTACTTTTAACCGCTCTTACTAAGTCATGAATTATTTCGGGTTTAGACAGTAATGCACATCCATAACCATCTTTCATGGCCCACCTTTGTGGACAACCACAATTTAAATCAACTCCATCAGCATAGGGATAGACTAACTTAGAGGCATCTAAAAAGTCATTTTCATTGTTAGCAGCAAACTGGACAATTAAAGGTGTATCTTGTGTTGTAGTCAAAAACTCATTTGAACGAGCTTTGGAGTTTTGACAAAAGGCATTTGCTAAAATCATTGGGGTAAAAGCCAAATCCACATTGTACCTGAAACAGAGAGGGTTGTATTACCCTTTACAATTTCAATGCAGTAAAAAACACAAAAATAACTAAATACTTATAAGTTTTAAGATATAGATTTTTTTCACAAAGTTAACTACAAAATATAACAAATACTTAAAGGTCGTAACAGAGTAATATGAAATATGCTACCGACTTTTTAACCAAGCTTCGAAACTGCACCCTGCTGTATCTAACCATAGGAGCACTTATTTTTAAATAAGTCTTTTCTCCTTTGGCGTTATTGAAGAGGTTTATAACATTTGTCTTTTGCTTTTCCATTCTAAATAAAATACAATGAGTATCACATTATATTATGGTTTTTAATATAAAATCAATTTCTGTGATGATTTATCTTGCTAACAATGAATAACCTGTGGTATTATTCCTATCCTATATACGTCCTAACGTCATACTAACTAAGCTAACTAACTAGCACAGATAAACAATATCTAATCACAGATCATTATTGTTTATTTAAGTTACTAAAACAAATTAATTTATACAAAATACTACTCAACGACAAAGCGTAAACGTTAGTACTTAGTGGTCGTCACGACTCACGACTGTCGAAAAGTGATTTACTTAAGAGTTAAGCTTATGAAGAGGTATCGACTATCGTTATTCGATATGACTTTGAACGAATCCAACTTTTTACTTGAAACTGGCATAAAGTTGAAGCTGTTGCCAAAAAGTTAAAAAAAAAAAAAAAAACGAATCCAACTTCGATATTTGATCTTTTTCGGTCCTTCTAGTCTGTGACTCGTTAACGATGAACTCCTTTAGGTAATCCGTAATTGTGTTCTGTGATGAACTCTGTCGGGTGTCCTGTGGTATCGAATTCAATTTATTTACAAACTTACTTGAAAATTACAATTAGTAAAAAAGCAAATGCCATTTTTTAATAATTTATAAAATATTGATATTAATATTTAAACTTTCGTACTGCGTATTGTTAGAAATGTCTAACAAAGCTGTGGATATAGGTTATGTAGAAGAAAAGGATTCGTGGTTATTACATCCAAGATTTTTCCCAAGTAAAGTGGGAGGGAAACCGTCCTGGTTAAATTTAAGTGGTGTCCTATCACCAACTGAGCTCACTTGTAAACACTGCAGTGAAGTTATGATATTTTTGTGTCAAGTAAGTTAAGTAATTTTCATCAATACGAGATCTCATAATTGTTTGTAATTATGTGTATAAAATTGTTTCAGATATATGCTCCATTTGAAGAGCAAGACGATACCTTCCATCGAACACTTTTTGTGTTCATTTGTAAGAATGGATCGTGTTGTCGATTAAATAACTCTGATAACATAAAAGTATTCCGCTGTCAGCTGCCGAGAAAGAATGAATTTTATTCATTTCAACCTTATGAAGAAAATAAGGAAGAGGTAGTTTTACTCCTTAAGGACTTGTTTTTAATAAAAATCCATCTATTTCCCTACTAATTATTATATACATATATAGACAAAATGTACTTAATTAGAAGTAAATTTTAATGATTCTATTCTACAGGTATTTCCAATGGATAAATGGACAAAATTATGTCATGTCTGTGGGTTGAAGGCACCATCACACTGTTCAAAGTGCAAAAATGTTTACTACTGTAGTAGAAAGCACCAAATATTACATTGGCAGAAAGGTCACAAAGAATCCTGTTCAAATTTGTCAGAGGTAAATATAGTTATGTTTAAGTTAGTCTTTAGTAACGAAACTAACCCAACCACCAACATTTAACTTTGTGCCTCTTCATATTATTCTTTATCAAGTAATTTTTACAGATTGATGACCACTATTTTACTGTAACAGAGCCTGGAAAGACTCTGCTCTTCAAAGAATGGGAACTTATTGTTGATGAGGAAGATGAAGTAAGTTTTATTTATTTGAAATATGTGAAAAAAAAACTTAAATAATATGTATATAATACCAATCCCTAAGATTTATCCTAAGTACCTTTTATTATAATTAACATGACTTTACTCGCATGACTTGACAGGAAGACATCAAAGATGTTGACCCCAATGAAGAGATGGAAAAATTGAGAAAACTAATGCAGGAGCAAAAAGCGGGAACAATGAATGATGTTAATGATAGTGAACTAGAACAATATAGCAGAAACATACCAGAAGACAAAGTATTTAATAAATTTAATAAGAGAATTGCTAGGCATCCTGACCAAGTGTTACGGTATGATAAAGGTGGTACCCCACTCTGGATAACTGGAAATAGTAATGTCCTAATTGATGTGCCGAATTGTCAATACTGTAATGAAGAAAGGCAGTATGAATTTCAGGTAATTCCTAAATATTAGATTGGATGATCAAATATTATAATACATATAAATGTAAGTCATTGAGTTCAGTTTTATCATTGGAATGTCTTCTATAAAACCGGTTGTCAAAGAAAAAATATATTCACGTAGATAACAATGAGTTTGCATGGCATTAAAAATTTATATTTTCCAGATTATGCCACAACTTCTCAACTTTATAAATGTTGGTATAGAACTTAATAGCATTGATTGGGGAGTGCTAGCAATATATACCTGCAAACAGAGTTGTAATAAAGGGCCGGCATACAAAGAAGAAATTGTAATTAAGCAAGATTTGACTACATAAATATATATTTGTACTAATCATAACAGCATAATGATATACTTTTATTTCTTCTTCCCATAGTCTTCTGATAAATAGGTTAGGAGATCATTTAAACCACTGAATTCTGTTCTCGATTTTGGAGGGTTATTCTTTGGCAGTATTGGCAGCATATTCCCCATTTTGATACGAAAGTCTTTAAGCTATAACAAACAATAATATTTATGACTATTTTTTAACAAATTTTATTAAAGACTATATTAGAAACTTACATCTTTAGCACCAGACAATTTCCATATACCATAACAAAGACATGATGTACCAGCTACTGCATAAAAAGTACCCCATCCAAGTGCTCTCAGTGCCAGAATTGCTCCGGCATCTGCTAGTTCAACACTCCCTTGTATTCCTATAAAAATCATATTAATGAACAGAACAGCAAATGCATGTTTTAATGAAAACATGCAATTCTATACCTTCTTAAAAAAATACACAGGATTTTATGAAAAATAAAAGTAATTTATTTACCTTTATTAAAATATTTTGGATCAGATTTTCTAGCTGCTGCTAATGTTGCACCAAACCCAACAAATGCAGATATGCCTGCGACTGCTGCTAGGAAAGCACCACCTTAAAGAAAAATCCTATTGAACTAAAGTTATGTTAATTAAGATGAATAAAACTTAAAAAAATACATGCCTTTTATTCTTTCCAAACGCTCCGGGTCTGTCATAATTTATGAGTGCTCATGAATATCCTCATTTATTAATAAACCATTTTATAATGGTACTGGTACTTGGTAACTTAAACATAACCAAGAACTATATAGAATAAGTACTTAGTTACATTTGAATTAAGAAGCGCATTAAAAAGTTATTAGGGTATTGCGCAAAACTTATATTTTAAATAAAAAGAAATTGGTATTAAATATTAATAACACTATGTAGGACAATTTTTCTTTGAGATAAAAACTTTGTTTTTTTTTAAATACAGTTTATGACAATTAACAAGCGACATGGCGACCTTCTAATAAAATCACTACTCATATGTGTCAACTGTCAGTATAAGCTGTAATTGTTAAAGTACCTCCTTATTACCAAAAGTCATGTCTTATATTGATTATTATTGGATGCCTGAAAACAGTGGCATACCCTAATTATTGATGTGTCAGGACTGAGGTCATATATTGAAAATAAGCTCTAGAAAAAACTGGATTATAGACATATACGAAGTTCCGTTTCACTAATCAACATTGAGTATAAGATCCCGTATACGTCCAGAAAGTTATAAAGCAAACATATTTTGTCTCTTTCAACCCTTCGCTGGAATCGTGCCTCTCAACCCTTCTCGGGTTTAATTGTACGCATTACATCCACAACTACAGAGTACCAGCTGGTCACAGGAGTGTTATAGAACCTATTCGACTTAGGGTCCTTCAGGAAAAGACCGCACCAATCATAAGACCGGCAACCCACTTGCGAGCCTTATGGCAGTGTAGTCCATGGGCGGCGGTGTGACTAAATCGAGCAATTCTCAAGATTGTCGTAATCCCCTTTTTACTTTATCAGTGTGTAGCCGCACAAATTGTAATCCATTAGGGAGTAATACTTCTATTACAAAATAAAATCTCAGTTCTCACAATGTTAACGTGAACTAAAAAAAACTGCACTTAAGAACAGAATAGAGATATAAATGTCCCACTTTCTTAGGTCTCTTAATTTACCACCGTTAAGTATTTACAAAACTTTTAATGGTTGGGACTTTTAAAACTTACTGGTTTGATCCTTTAGTATTTATTATCTTTCCTACTCCTTAATTTAAAAAAAACTTAATTAAAAAAAACTATCATCGAATACTCAACAAGTATTCGATGATAGTTTTTTACTTAACAAGTATTCGATGAATTTCAGAATACTTTTGTAAAATACTGTAGATGTTTGCCACCAATGTGATTGATGTCATACAAACTGTGGTGTCATGAAAACTTCGTTAATAAAAACTGTGAGATAATTTCGAAAATATAACTCAATCAACTCATCCAGCGATACACAAAATATAGCAAATATAATAACCTATTTTACCTCTATCTCATATTAAAATAAAACACAGTATTGGGTAGTATAAAATTATATTATAATGATAAACTGTAGAATGGCTAATTACTAAGTAGTATTTTAATAACTTTTGATTTTCGAATTATTATTAAAAGGAACCAGGTGAATGGCACTATTGTTATGATTCGGATTCTATTCACTTTTAACAGGCAAATAAAATTACGATTTTAGTTATGCAGACTAGCGCTATACTATATATATTTCAAATAGGACAAATAAACAAACGTACGCTGTTCGTACAATATGATTTCATAGATTAGTTTTTAACAAATTTTCTTATAGCCTGTGTCTAGGTTAAATGCAGTTACGTCAACTTTATTCTATGTCAGTTCTATATTGGAAATACTGTTATGTACAATTTCCTTTATGTAATACACTCGTGATAGGTACTGACACCTGAAGTTTATTCTACACTTAATACTTAGTTATAATTATTTATTAAATAACGTGAACAGTAAGGTGATTCTCTACATTTGGAATTGATTTAGCGTCTTGAACGTAATAAGAATAAGATTCAGAGACACATCTAAGCGCGAACTAACTCTGCCATCTGTCAAACTCGTATGAATCCATGACAGGTGGGCGACTTAGTTCGCTCTCAAACTTGTCTCTGACACTCGGTCAAAGACAATTTGAGGGAATCCCATCGTTGAGGAACCAAGTTGGTCTTGTTTCCTCCAACCTGAAGTAAGGACCCTCAAGCAGTCTAACCACTGAATGGAGGAACCGAAAGCCCCTGTCGAAGTTGAATAAAGGCTTAGAGGTCGGAATAACTTTGGTAGCGCGATTCAAAGTATGTCAAGTATGTCTATCGTACTGTTTGTAGGCACATATTGTAGGTGTGCTAAATTCGAGCAATTGACAGTTTAAAAAAATCCTATATAAAGGTATTTTGCGGTAGACGTAATCAATATCGCCAAAGATTCCAAAGTACTGAATAACCCTACTGTTATCGAGTTTAACAATAAACGGATAAATGCACAGTAGTTATAAAATTGAACACAATGGCGTCATATCGTATGTTTATAAGATCAAATGACCACAGATTCCGTATTAAACGCATATTCGTCATTTTACTAATGGTTTATATAAAACTCGTTATCCAGACAAAAAATTGTAATAATACAGAGAAAATCAGAGATACTTAACCTGGAATAAGGTTTTCAATAATCATGAATTAGTAAATATTAATGTTAAATACGAATTGACGAATACGCATTTAAGTTACGCGTCTGTGGAATAACAAGACATTTGGGGGCCCTAGACAAATATTTCCTGCGACAAGCGTGACCCGCTATCACATACATTGCGTGACGTCCGCCGCACGTGTCTTTGACCCCTGGTGGGATAAATTACTTAGTTTACAGGATGCAGAATGTAAATATTATATTACTGCTGTAAATTAATCAGAACTCACTTTACAATATTGTCAAAAATCGATTTCGCGACGGCACTAATACTATGATATTATTGAGAAAATAATCACTCGCACTACACAAAAACGTACAACTAGTTAGCATTAAATAACAAAATAAATAAAACCCAAGCATCGTAGCCTATTAGTTACCTATGATTACATAGAAGCTTATTTAATTATTTACATAAGGCGTATTTATATACCTTTAATACCTACTTTTCAATGAACGTCACAAGGAGAATATTGTTTGACATAAATAGTAAATACACTATAAACCTCAATTAGTTAAAGAATGTTTTGTCACATCCACATAATATGATACTAATAAAGACAAATAATATCTATTTGAGGCTTTTAGTTTCTTTATGAATAAGTTTGTGTATGTAACAAATATCTCGTTATCTTCAATATAATAAAAAACAAATCTTATTTATTTGTATTTCCGTTGTAACAATTGTAAACAATTGTTTATGATTTAGTAATATTTTCGACGTCTAACCCTAAGATTCAGAATCGAGACTTAGGGCTAAGTATGACTCAATGCAATACGTTTCTGACATACGGGAGACAGTTTGGGAGTCTCATTTATGAATTTTAGCGCTTATGACTCGTACGTCAAAGATGTATTGTTCCAAGGTGTCCCCAAGATCCTAAGAGTTACTTATTTATTAAAATATAGGAGATAAGATACATTTTAATGTCGAACTTGATTCTTCATAAGAAATAGACTCCTACAGACTCAATGTTTCACAATGTTGTCTTTATATTTGAATAAATTTATTGACAAATACGTGTGTTAATTGAAAGCTATAATTTTTTTTTGAAGTTTTAATAATAATATTCAAAAACGAGTTTTCGAATAATTCTGACAGCCGTACGTCAAAAATAGATTTGACTTTGATATGTCAAATGTCAAAAAACATGTCGGGAACCATAGTTACGCAATCCTTTTCTGAATGTTACCCATAGATTAGACTAAGACATATATATAGAATAGTTGTAATATTTTTATACTATTTATAAAAGTAAAGAGATTTTTGTTACATATTCAGAAGTTATGACAATAAATAACTTAAGGTTCATTCATAAATGAAAAATCAGTCTAAAACTCAGGAACATGATTCATGATTATTGGAATAACTGAACAATTTGTAAAATTTCCAAAACGCAAACCAACTATACTCAGGCTTTGTGGAACTTGACACTGCTCAAGATTTGATTATTAACTACTTTGCGAAATATGGTCCTTTTGGATACCTATTAAATTTGCCATGTTAAAAAAATCGCAATTAAATTTAGATCCACTAAGAAAAACATTTGACGTTCGTTTTAAAAAATGAAGGTAGGTCACAAAAAAATCTTCCTAACTTCACTATGTATCAATTTTGGTGGGTGTATGTCTCGCTAATATCGTGGCCAAATCCGTACTGAAGCATTCGAAACTCGTATCTAAGAACAGTTCTTGCAAGAAACGCCGGGCGCACAACATATATGTGTCGCGAGAAAGCGCACCGCAGACGTCCGAATACACGCACGCACTGCGAAATATCTCCGGGTGACGTTGTTTTAGAGATAGTAGGGCGGTGCGGCACTGTGGGTAAAAAAGTATTATTACTTATTGACTCGCCCTTACAAACCCTAGTGACGTCATCTGTGTCTATCATTTAACTTATGTGGTAATCTTGCTGTATGACAGTTCTGTATATTTCCGTATAGTTCTGGGATTGTTTTTTTTTTTTTTTGAAAATTTTTTTTTTTTTAAATATCAAATTTTTTTTTTTTTTTTTTTTTCTTTCTTTTTTTTATTTTTTTTTTTTTAATTTTTAATAAAAAAAAAAAAAAAAAAAAAAAAAAAAAAAAAATTTGTTCTTTTTTTTTAAAAAAAAAAAAAAAAAAATTTCCCCCGGGAAAAACCCCCCCCTTTTTTTTTTTTTTTTTATCCTTTTTTAAAAAGGAACTTTTTGTTTATGTGCGTAATCGTGAGAAACCCGGCTAGCCTTAGACCCAAAAAATCGTTGGCGTGTATCAGGCACAGGAGGCTGATCACCTACTTGCCTATTAGATTGACAAATGATCATGGAACAGATACTGCGGCCCAGACCTAAAAAGGTTGTAGCGCCACTGATTTTTTTTTTTGAAAAACAAAACCAGCCAAACTGCATTTAATTTAAAATTCTTTAAAACGTCGCAATTTCTAGGTCAATTTTTCTTGTCCATTTAATTTACTATAACGCCACAAAGGCCCTTTAGGGTCACGCTATAACACGAGATTACTATGGTCAATTACCTGTCTGAGGTGTATGGGGTTGGACATGTACATGACGTGGTGAAGGAGCTGCGCTTGGGGCATGGTTTCCATGAGCGATGGGCTGTCAGTACCATCCCCACTCGCACCTTCCAGCTCTAAGATAACGATAGAGATTATGTAAGTATCGAGTATGTTGTTTTTTATTCGTATTTAAAAAATAATATTATTTACATATAAAGAGAACAAAGGACGCTAGTCTTACTAAAACTTTCATACACAACCCTTAAATAAACTAAGCATTTATAATAATAACACCATAGATTTAAAAGTTAAAGATGGCGGACCTTCACCAGAGACATAGTACAATCATAAATCCGAGAATGAAATGGTGAACATGGTCTTGTGTAGTTGATTTTTTTTAAATATAATGTTGACAACTTATGGTTATGTAAATAATAAAATAATAAAGCCTTTATTTCGTTCCATACCATTTACATTACATGCTAATACAACTAAACTAAAAATTTTGTGTTAATGTGGTTAGTAATACAGTATATGTAATATTATTTAGTAATTTAATATTGAAATAAATGTTAGTATTATTAGTACCATATTTTATTTTCCTAGGTATGGATCCCTATCTTGGGTATAGGCCTCCTCTAGCCGCTTCCAGTCCTCTCTGTCCTGACCCCTGATCATCCATTCTTTTCCGGCAACATGGACAATGTCATCGACCCAGCGTTTCTGAGGCCTGCCAACTCTCCTTTTTCCCCTTGGACCTAGCCATTTAGTAGCTGTAAGTGTCCATCTATCATCTTTCAAGCGAGATATATGTCCTGCCCATTTCCATTTTAGCTTCAGTGCATGCTTTAAGGCATCTGTAACTCTAGTTCTTTCTCTTATTGTTTCGTGTCTGATTTTGTGTATCCTTTTTAATTTTAGCATACTGCGCTCCATTGCTCTCTGACATGACCTTACTTTACTTTTGGTTTTGTTATCAAATACCCATGTTTGGCATGCATATGTTAGGCATGGTAGTAGGCAAGTGTCCATTACAATCTTTTTGTATTCTGAACTGTAATTTCCTTTCAAAATCTCCTTATGTGACCAGTACCTGTTCCAGGTAATGTTTATTCTCCTGCAAATTTCCTTGTCGTTGTTGGTGGTGTCAAACGATACCTGCTTTCCTAGATAGATATATGACTCTACATACTCTATTATTTTGTCATTTACTTTTATAGGTTTGTGCAGGCTATTTGACATGATTTTAGTTTTGTTGGGGTTCATGCTCAGACCTACTTTTTTACTTTCCACATCCAGGATTTGCAGCATTTTTTCCAGCTCTGATGCAGTTTCACTAAAAACAGCTATGTCATCTGCGAATCTGAGATGTGTTAGGTGCTGATTTATTAACGGTATGCCCCTGCTTCCCCAATCAATATTTTGAAAGACACTTTCTAGGACTGCTATAAATAGTTTTGGGGACAGAGGATCACCCTGTCTTACGCCCCGTCTAATGGGAAACTCTGCACCTTTCGTTTCTAGTTTTATTCTACTTGTGCTTTTAGAATATAGGTCTTTATGATTTGTATATATCTATCTTCCACTTTATTTTTTTCCAATGTCTGCCATATAGATGTGTGTTTATGCTGTCGAACGCTTTGGAATAGTCCACAAAAGCTATATAGAGTGGTCTATTGAATTCCTTATATTTCTCTTAAGTTGTTCTAAAGCATGGATGTGGTCCACAGTTGAGAAACCTGAACGAAATCCTGCCTGCTCCATTGGTTGGTTGTTATCAATTGTTGTTGTTATTCGACTAAGTAGGACTGATGAGAATAGCTTATAGATGGTAGGTATCAAACTAATTGGTCTATAGTTACCAATATCCAACGGGTTTCCTTTTTTGTATAGTAACACAATGTCTGAGTGGCACCACTGTGTAGGGACATAGCCTTGTTCCAGCACTAAGTTAAATAATTTTGTTATGATACTAGTTAGTATTGGTGCTCCGATTTTTTGGCCTCATTAGTTATATAGTCAGGTCCTGGACTTTTGTCAGGTTTTAGTTTGCAAATATATTTATGTACGTCTTGTTCATCAATGGCTTGTAGTATTTCCTCCGAATTCTTGGTGGTTGGGCCAACTGCTCTGTCATCCTGTGTTCGTAGAGGTTTCTATAGAATTCAGTAGCACACTCCATGATTCCTTTTCTAGTTTTCATTTCTCTGTGTCCATTTTCTAGTTTTGTTATCCAATTTTTGTGTGTGTTTAGCTCCTTAAGCCCCCTCTTCGTACTTCGATATTGCTTTAGGTTTTTTTCTAAAATATGTTTTCTGTGGTTTTTATAATCTTTTCTTATGGCTTTATTTGTTGCTTTGAATAAATTCTTAAGTTTGATCTTATCTTCCTTGTTTTTAATTTTTTGTTTGATTAAAATTGAGCGTTCATTTATTAGTTTTTGAGTAGATTTGCTAATTATTTTATTTGTTTTGTGGTCTTTATCTATTTTTAGGCTTTGTTTAATTATTAATTCTAGGGCGTATAGTAAGTTTGAACATCATTATTATTATATATCTCTTTAAGGCGGGTATTAATATTATCACTTAGGTTCTTCAAATACTCTGATTTTTCATTGTCGGTTTCAGGAGATTTTGGTAACATTACAAATTTCTTTCTTGATAAAGTTGGTGTTGTCAGTATTACAGAGGCTCTGACTAATCGATGGTCAGATGGAAAATCTATTTTATTTATAATTTCTATGTTTATTATGCACTTGGGGTGATTACTCATTATAAAATCTATTTCATTTTTTGTTTGTCCATTAGGCGAAATCCAGGTCCATCTACTAAGTTTTTTCTTAAAGTAAGTGTTCATTTACAGAGCTTGTGTTCAAAGGCATATTGGATTAGTCTTTCACCTCTCTGGTTACGCTTGCCATAACCATAATTGCCTAGTATAAGTTTTTCTTTATGTTTGGGTTGACCAATTTTAGCATTGAAATCTCCTAAAATCAATACATTTTTGTCAGGTGTTCATGGGCTTTTTCAAGTTCTTCATAGAATTTATTGATTTCAATTTCATCTGCTTCTTCGGTTGGTGCGTAGACTTGGATGAGTGATATGCAGTGTTCTCCAAATTTCATGCGCAGCAGGGCTACCCGTTCAGATATACCAGTGAACTCGATAATATTGGCTTTGTGTTTTCGACTGATAAGAAACCCAACTCCATATATCCAGGTGTGTTTCCCATGTAACATAGGATGTGTTCATGATGTTCTTCTATATTAGATCCCATTTTTCTGACTTCTGCTAATCCTAATACATCTATTTGAATATTTTTCAATGAGTGCACAAGTTCTATCAATTTTTCTGTTGTGCTAAAGTTCTCACATGGTTATGTAAATAATAAAATATATTTAAGAGTCACCAAACAATATTATAATAAAATCAACGAAGTTTTTAACTCCGTGAGCATTATTATTAAGGTATGTTATGTATCCGAAAATAATAATAATAAAGTTTTAAATTATATTTTCAACTTTCACAGATCACAAATCATTCTCCTCTCTATTGATAAAATCCTTAAATTTCAATCCAGGTCATAAAATTATTAAAAAAAAAATCAATATTGAAATGTCAAACTAACATTTTATTTTGAATGTTTTTTTTTAGTGATTTTGATTCTAATCGTTTAAAGACGTTGAAATCGCTGCTGTTTTATTGATTGTATTACTTTTAGATTTTACTATTAATGTGAACAAAATTGGTACGGAGGAAAATTACGAGAAAAAATTTGATAATTCTTATGATTTTTTACATTATTCAAAATTAAAGACACAATTTTTTTTTCTTATATTTCATAGCTTTAACAGTAAAAAAAAAATTGTTTTACATACCCGCAAAAAATGCTTCTCTCAACTCATGAGAGGATGGAGGCCGAGTCCTGACACAGGCAAGGCAGTCCCTTGCCCCGTGCTTCCATTTCCCGGGACGTGCACTCGATGTCACCAACGTACTCGCACTGATGTCCTTCACGTAACTGTCATCGTAATCGTTTTCGATCGCTTTCTTATCTGTGGCTGTGGGATCTGGAATTTCATGAAAAAGTCCATCAGTTTTTAGTGAGTTATTTCAATAGGCGTGTTTGAATTTTCCACTCTTTTATTTTGTTTAATTTATTTATTTTATTATAATCCTACAGCTAACATATTAAAAAAAACAATTATACTAAAGTTATAGCCAAAGATTCCCAGTCAGAGTTCCCAGCTCTCATAATAAAGTTGATATATATATATATATATTTTTTTTTTAATTACAAGTTTATTTTTATGTAATAAGAGGCTTTTGGCTCACCAGGGCAGGAGGCTCACCTGCTGTTAAGTTATACCGCCGGATACACCCACATTGCCAGAAGGCTCGCAAGTGCGTTGGCGGCAATTTAAGAATTGGTACGCTATTTTCTTGAAGGACCCTAAGTCCAATTGGTTCGGAAATACTTCAATGGCCTGGTTCCACATAGTGGTAGCAAAAACTTTTTAACTGTTTACAACAAATTCTTCTAATTTTTAATAGCATACGCGAGGCGTTACAGCGTGAGTAATGTGTACATGACACTGTACCAGTAGCATAAAATCAGTTTTACCATACCTTTGTTTACATCCGGTGTAACTCGCTTTTCGACGTTTTCTGCAAAAGAGGGTAGTCGAGGACGCGATTTTTCACTTTCAACATTCTCATCTTTTGTTTCCTCCCTAAAATTATTTATAAGTTAATTTAAATATTTAATTATTAGTTTAATTATTTATGATCCATAAAAATAAAAATCATACAATTTACAGCTTTGATAGCGTTCAAGTATTATATATTTCTGTATGTCACAATTTTTAACCTAAAGTTCAGAATATGTGGCTAAAGTACCGGAATAAGCAATAAGACTTATATATATAAAATGTAAAATAAGCAATTATTCTGTCACCAATGCAATTGCAAAGAAGAAATATATGAAATGAAATTGCATATTTCATATAATATTTGTATTTCTTAATCTAGTTAATTGTAATTAATTTTTATTGTTTTTTATATGTTGTGTTCTCTGTAAGCGTTTGAATGTTTCGTTAGTGCGCCTTTTTAAAATAAAATTGCAACTTGAACCGCATAAATGAGACTTACACTGGGAACAACTGTGCCAGATCTCTGGGTAGACAAATAGCCATATAGTGAGGTGGTGGGATGTCAGGTGCAGACAAAACAACTTGTCCGCAACTATTCCGTCCGTCCCGTGCCCGTTCTCCCTCCGCTTGACACAATGGCCGCCAGTCTTCTTCTACCATACTGAAATAACAACGTCGGTCAAAATTTTTCAAAACTTTTTTTTATTTAGTTTCAAATTAATTCTGACACAATACGGGCAACACTTACTAGTGTAGTATGTGTTACCATAACGCTAACTTAATCAATATTATTAGACAGAATATAACATACTAGGTACGAAACTACCTTTTGGAAGGGGCAACTAGAATCATCTTTATATTTTATTTGACGTTCAAAAGTGCCATTTTAGGTAATAATTATAATAATAATAATTGAAATAAATGATTTGACTTTATTACTCTTTGATCTATATATAATATCTACATTTAATTCTTTGGCCCATTCATTACGTAAATGTGTTATAGATTTGTTTATAAATTGTTACATGAGTGCAACATAAGAAAGTGTCCGAATGCACTAACACTACAGTCTTAAGGGGAAGACACATTGTTGAGTTTATATAACATAAAATAATCGAATTGTTCCGGTTCCAACTTGACTTGAGACTCTGGCTTGTTCTTTGAATATTTTTTTTTAATAAAATCATGATTATGAAACTTTACAGATTTGTTCTTTGATAATGTCACTATAGGAATCTTAGTTTTAATAAATTCTATAAATGATGACAGAGAATATATAGTGCACGCTATTTTTTACTTTGACTGAAGAGGCTAAAATGCTACTCTAAAAGTTATATAAACTAACTGGGGCCTGAGACAAAACCACTTTGCGACAGGTGTGACCCAACACGCCAAACGAATTTTTATGAACAGTCAATCTCATCCAAATTATTTAACTAGTATCGCAAAGTGGTTGTCTCCAGATGGTATTTGACAATCATCAAAATGTGTGAAAATACACTCAATTATGCGACGAAATTCTTTCCTTCAAATTTTACTGAGTCTGTGATAAAGTTTTGTGACAAATCTTACCTGATCTTCGCCATCTTCTCTCTATAAGACTTGGACCGTTCCCTGACAGAGGAGTAGGGCTTATTCGGCTTACGTCTATTAAAGTCTGGTAACAGCCACACCAATTCATCAATGTCGCTGGAACTTGTTGCTGCACCTTCTGATACGTGAGGCCTGGTACGAAAATATATAGTAATATTATTTTTATCTCATGTATTAAAAAAAACAATAAGTTCCCTGTAAACGTATTAAAACGTAAATTAATCAATAAAAATTTTATAAATAATCCTAATCCTTGCGATAGATTTGCTCCAGTTCAAACAATTTGTGTAACTCAAAACTTGGCGATGAAAAAGAGTGGCGGAGAGTTTCTTGCCAGCTTTACGCCCTTGACTTGCGAACTAGTAGCAAATGTAAATTAGAATCAATTTAACATCTTTTTTCTTAGAAGTTAATAAGTGAAATTTTGAGTTTGAGTCTTTAAATGCGGATTCTAGATATTGCAACTTTTATATACATACATAAATTAAAAGAAAAATACTGCATGCTTCCTTATAGTAATAAATTATTTTATTTTGTTAAACTTAGATTAGTTATTTTTTATGCTATAGTATAAAAAAAATATGAATGACATACGATTGACGTCATAAAATATTTTATCAGATTAGAACACTGAAGCTAGCAAAACATGGTGTTACCCTGTAAAAAAACGTACCGTCTATGTTTGTTCAATGACTGAATAGTTGCATATCCACTCATATCCTTCTGGCTCGGAGGAGAGCTGGCCACATCGGGGGCAGTGAAACCTAGTGAAGTTCAGAATATAAAAATGTTTAAGGGAGCGTTCAAGTATTACGTAACGCAATTTTTGGAGATTATTGGACCTCCCCCCCCATGTAACTCGCCGTAAAGTTATTCAGTACCCAAAAACAGTACTGTACCCAAGTATAGTAAAACGTTTCGTGACCACCTAGTTACTGTCGTGTAAGTCGAAAAAAATATTATACGAACGCGTAATTTAATCCCCGCCCGCATCGTAACGTTTTACAAAAGGAAAAAAAATACGTTACGTAATACTTGAACGCTCCCTTAAGTAGTTATAAAAGATATTATACTTTTTATACAGGTAAAATATTGCAAGCTTTTTTCAATTTTAGAACTAAACTTATTATTTTAACTCTTGAAAAAATCCTGAAAAAAAAATCCAGTGGCACTACCTGTCTTGTTTATCGCTACCACCATAAATTACCAACAAATGACCACGAAACCACCACAAATCTGAGGATTTCTGATGGTTTCTAGTAGGGAAGTATGTAGGAGCTTAACACACGCCGCGGACTTTCTGGGTCTAAGCCCTAAGGCATGCCGGTTTCCTCGCGATATTTTCCTTTAAAGAAAGGAAGAAATATCGATTGTTTCACAAGCCACAAGGCCCATATTGCTCTTGCGTTCAAATCACCATTCGCTTAGTCCGAAATATTAATGTCTAAAGAAACGCGAGTTTGCCCGAAGTCAAAGATCATGGATACTTAATAGACTTTGAAACCGATAAAGAACCCAGATTTTATACTCACTAGAGGTAGAAATCCGTCGTGGAGTCTCTTGCGGTCGCGGCCTATGAGTGGCGGTGGTGCCTTTCATGCCATACAGACTTGACGAACTGGGTATCGGACTTAGAGTCAGCACACGGTCCCTTTAAAGCAAGAGTAAGGTTAAAACATCAAATGGATATGTAGGAAAATTACTTAAAGGGCAGAATTTGTATTTTGCTTCTAATATAATCTCTTTCATTCATGAACACAATGGAAAAGAGAGACAAGAGTATAAACTCTCTCAAAAAATGCAATAACCCATTCAAAACTTATAGTTTATTTTTGGTGGTTGTACCTACAGTTTATTTACATTTTTTCAATAAAAATGAAAAAAAAAATACAGATTATTCCTAATAAATAACAACCACCAAATGGGGTACCTTGGTACCTTGATGTGGGAACTAGTAGTAAAAAACATTTCTTAACCATATCCTATCTTGCTCAATCGTGACTTTTGAAATTCTTGTAGTTCTTATTCTTTTGTATCGCATCGCAATTTATTAATTTTTAGCTTTTTTGTATTATTTAAGATTAAGTTTGGTGATTTTATATTTTTTTTTATAAGATTTGTTATCTGATCTTGAAATTAAGACCTTATTTTTTTTTATTGTATTTGATTTTAAGGAAAGCTATAACAGTACTTCAAACCGGTTGCTAAGCCATCTAAAATACTGGACAATGCTAGGATGCAATGATATGGATGGATTGAGTCAAAAATAATTTAGAAAAACATTGATTTTCGATTTTGGTAATACTTAGACTGTTCACTAAGTCCCCGGGAAATTGGACTAATATATAAAAATCAGCTCTCGAGATTGGAAGTATAAATAAAGGTCAAACTGATAATCTCATGTTTAAGTTTAAAAGTACAAAGTAAAAGTCTCCACATTTGCTGACCATGCGTAAACAAAAGACAACAGAGACTGGCGGCCGATTCCGGTCGCAATATCTGCATGGGATTAATAGCAATTTGTTACAAATAATTCATTTCAAGTCATTTTTCAAATTCAAGGGACTTGAATTTAACGTCGCTATAGCTAAATTGTCCGACCAAGGCCGATAAAAAAAAATTCACTGCATTAAAGTAGTCAGAAAAGGCCGGCAACACGCCAGCCTTGTTATATTAAAAAAAACCCCTTAACCATAAAGGACCGTTATTACAAAAACATATCTCTTTTCCAACACATCGTCTTTTTTTTTTTTTTAAATAATATATAATACTTACGGAATAGCATATTTGCCCAAAAACGAGTCACAACTGCTGACACCGCTCGTGCTGCTCTCGCTCGTATTCCGAACTCTCCCTTCATGTTCCAGCGAGTTCATTCTCCCCAACAGCCTATTCTCCATATGCATCCTCCCACTGCGTTCGTACGTCAAGCAATCCCTCAAAATATCCACCGTACGGGACTCCGTCAAGGACCTCTCGTGGGAACAACCCTGGGTAGGAAGAGTTTGAGATTTCCTCTTATCCGATTCGTAACCCATTTTGTGATCGACCACATCTCGCTCGTCGATGGAGGCTCCCAATGTCCGATTCAGTCTGGTTTCAGAATAACTCTCTGCTGTACTTTGATCGGAATGCTCGCTTAGGTCAATGTCGAAGTTTCGTTGCGGTGACGTCACAAAGTAGCCCTTTTCACTCCTCTGGAGGTAATTCTCGTCTGCGATTACGGGGAATTGGTCATGTCGCGTGTGACGCACACAGAGCCAACCTGTAAATTCAAATAAATCGTAAAGTCGACGCTCCTTTCTCAGGCACTTGGGTCGTATCTTTTATTTAAATTTAATTTTATGTAATAAAAGATCACGATGTCATTTGTTTTAGAATGGCAACACCACGCAATATCATAGAAATATTACAGGTTGTAAGATATCAATGTGTCAAAGTCAATTTGTCAGTAGTGCGTAGAATCGATCGTTGAGTAATTGAGTAGCCGTGCTGCGCCGTGAGTACGTACGTGAGTACGTACGTGAGTACGCAATACGCACAATGGAGTATTTATTTTCTAACATCGTTTTGAAGAAATTAAATGGTGAAATCAACGCTCAAGTTCGGGCTGTGATTCACGTGTTTCTGTTTTTATAAGAATTGAAAATTGACCCCGAGAAAAAAGCTACGCACATCACTACACCTCTCCATTATGATAAATATGATTTATGACCCGAAGCGTCAGTTCATAATGCCTCGACTATAATAAATGTGGTGTATTGACTATATTTTGAGATTTTTTCAAGAAATTGTAATAAAAAATATGTTTCTAAGAGCAGAATTTGAAAGCACTGAACTAATTCGAGATTTTAATTTAAATTATTTCTTTAACTTTGAAGAAGGCTTTCATGTAGAGAAAAATCGCGATTTTTTTTTTATTTCGTAAAAGCGAACAGTCTACAGTCTATAACAGGTAGCATAGCAAAATGTTCCATATGTAAGTAGCTATTAAAAGGTAGTCTAATTAATCATATAAAGGCGAAACGAAGTTCGCGGGGGCAGCTAGAGATAATTATGATTAATAACACGAATTTGAAAAATAGTTCTGAATGCTATGAATAAATATTATAGTTAGTCACGATGATAGGTTTAAATATAACTTTTGGTTGTAATTCCCAGTAGTTAAGGCGTGGTAAACAGTTAAAACGACACCGACCATCAATAAAAAAAATCGTCAAAAAACGGGACATTCAATATTTTTTTAATGTCTTTAAAAAAACTTATTAAAAGTAACTTAAAGTAATATGGGTAAATATATCTACCCAAATGAAGTTACGGAAAACCGCTGAATCAAATTTTCTTAGGAAAACAAACTTTACCTAATTCCGAAAGCAGATTAGCACCATCATATGTACTTCCAATAAGTCCCAAGACGTAAAAGGCCGTCGCACGCACTGAATAGACCGGGCAGTATTTCGCTAGTTGTACCACGTGTACGGGCACAGAATCTTCTAGAAGGTTATTAGTGAGGCCCATTAGAACTTGTAAGCCGTGGGGTGTGATAGCAGCGTTGCCTACTGCCCATAGAGACGCTTTCAAATCCATCACTTCTTGCTCATTTGAGCAGTTCTTCCGCTGTAAAGTCTGAGAAAAAGTTGAATGTATATAAAAGATAATTAACATAAATTTTAGCAATTTTTGTGCAGCTTATAAAACATAATTATACATGTCGGAACAATGGCGTTACTGTCAGATGTCATTGTCATATGTCACCGAGCTTATAAATTATCAACGTCAAAGTAGTTCAAAACCGTTAATTAACCAAAAGGCTTAAATGGAGATGGACAGGACACCTGCTCAGAGGCCAGAGAGTAAAATGGTCGAAAAAAGTCACTCAATGGACACCTCGCTACAACACCAAGCGAAAGAGAGGAAGACCATGTGCGCGGTGGGCTGATGACTTTAAAAAAGCCACTGGTCCTCTGTGGCAAAGACTTGCCAGGGATAGGAAGCACTGGAAACAGCTGGAGGAGGCCTTTGTGGCACAAGAGGACAACTAAACCTTCTTAAAGAACTTTTTTTTTATATACATTTATATTTTTTGTAAACTTTCTCTGGTATTAGTTAAAATAAAGGTTTTGAATCTTGAATTTACAGTAAACCACTATCTAGTACTAACAATTTTGAATTAATTTCTCTTTGACGTTGATAAATTACAAGATCTATAACATATAATGACAGCGGCAGCTGACAATTACATTGTTTCTCTGACATATCAAATAATTTAAGCACTTGAAACGGTAACTGCAGCAACGTTGCATAATTAATGTGAATAAATAATGAAATAAGAAAAAACTTCTCACGTAAATAGATGCATGTAATTTAAATTTTACATAAAATTAAGTTTAGTTTATTTATTTATTAAAAAAAAATATAAACTAAATAAACAAAATCAAACAAGGCATGATTATTGTTTTACAGTCTTCAAGTATTAACGTGTTATCGACGCCCGTGCTAATAAAAATGTACCATAAACTATACCTTATAATGCGAAGGTAATGCAGCAGCCAACAACGGCCGGGCGAAGGGTGGAGCCGCAACACAAGCGGAGGCAGAAGCGGGCGCGGCGAGCATAGCGAGAGCGGCGAGTATATGCGGTGGCGGACGAGCGGAACGACGAGTCCCGCGCGATCTACGTATACCCTCGCTTAATGTTAACGCTTCGTGGACTTCAGCTTCCACTAGGCGTACGTACCTAAAAAACACAAAATGTTTTGTCCTTATCACTTTGTAAAGAAATAAACTAGACAAAATATCTCTCCAGCTCCTAGAATTCTATTAAAAATAACAACCCCAGATATTGAAAAATAAAGGGATGTCCCTTTATTTACAAATTGCAGCGATAATAAAGCAACATTAAAACTAACCAGTGGCGCCACAACAAGCTCTGGGACTCAGATTTCTATATCTATTTCGTGATCTCATTTCTAATAGACAAGTAGGTGTGGACATTTTGTGTCTAACTCTGGTTTCATGATGTTTTCGTTCACCGTACGAACGTTAAATGCGCATAAATTGGGGTGAGTCGCCACTAGCTAACATTGACCAGAAACACTTCAATAGTCATATCAAATATTTGTATGTATACTAGACCACATATTCATATGTTCATAAAGATACTTGGGGTTTGAAGTTGGTAAATATAGATATTATAAATAAAGTGAGAAAAGTCAAATTTTCGTCAAATATTATATTGTTACGACCAATCAGAGCACAGCAAATGCCTTCTTGACTTTGGACAGTGCGTTCAGGGAAAGCGGGACAGTACTGATTGAGTATCCAGTGGAGGATTGTGGTGATGAGAGGTTGAACCGAGTTATATCTATAAGATTGTGATTAGACGAACGGTACCCTGTTTTTTTTTTAAATTTTTTAAATTTAGTTTAATTTTAATGAAATTACCTATTCGTCTTTTGTTTTCGCACTTTACCCACGTGACGCCCAAAGCCGTTAATGACGATGTCAATATCGATGGAGTGAAGATATTTCTTCGACATACATAATTCTAGAACATCTCACCTGTAATTATATGACTTATCCCAATAATTGAGATGCTTGTGTATGAACGCCACGGCGTGATCGTGGGGGGCGTGTCTCGCGGCGGCCATGTGCACGCCCAGCCAGAGCAAGTAGGCGTGGTCACCGCCCGGACCCGATTCCGCGCATTTGGCTTCCGCATCTCGATCCAACTGACAGTTTTCACCCAATCTGTCTCGTAGTGACATTAGCTTTTCTTGATAAATCTGTTGAAAATTACTCGATAAGACGTGTAACGTTTAAATATTTTAAAGATATTCTAAGTCTATGATTTTACAGAATCCGCTTTTGTACTAAATCTTTTTGTCTATGCCCCAGGTCAGTGTATTTCAACCTTTTTTGTGCAATGCCCCACCTTAGCCATTCTAAAATTCTTATGCCCTACTAACAAACATAATTTATTTATGTTAAAAAATTTAATTGTTCACTTATAAAATTACTGGGAAATTGTTAACAAAACACAGTAAGGAGATTTTAAATCATAAGAAAAACTGAAAATAAAATTTCAAATAATTTTGATAAGTTTTCGTATATTTTCCCTTAACAATTAAATTTTCCCCCTGTGAGGCTTGGGCCCCACGTCGGGAAACTATCCTACAGGTTAATAAGATTAATCTGCAAATATAAACTAAATCAATCTTATTGCCTAAGCTGCAAAGCACTGATTTTTTCATAACAGCGTAAATACAATTTGAAAAAAATAACTATTTCTAGACTCGTATTAGCCTTATAAAACCTGAATGATGAATCTAAAATTGGCACTGTAACCATGGTAACCATTATTTTTATATGGAACAGCGTAACCATGGTAACAAACACAATCCACGTCTAATAAGGGAGTAAAAAAATTACAATTCATGACGACATAATTTTAGTTACATTCTTTAAATTCCTTAATAATCATATAAAAATCAACTTTCCTATTAATTAATTACTTAAAATTCAACTCACAGGAACTGTATACGCCTCCTCCAATATAGCGAGGGCATTTTTAACAACCACCTTCGACTCGTCCTTAATCTGCCCTACCAACATCTGAAGCACCCATGTATCCATATCCACACCTTCGAACTCCTCATCACGCGAATACATATCTTGAAGCAAATTCTTTTTCAACTTCGTCTTCTTCCGGATCAGATCCCGGGACTTTCTCGAGGCACGTATGAGGACGTTTAAAAATTGCGTCGCGTACAACCTTGACGCTTGGTTATTGCACGTCAAGGTTTTCGCCAGAATATCTCTCGGACTCGCATCTAGCGTATAATCTAGACTCGATATAACCAGTTTAACGTAGCAACTATGGTGTGTTTTCGTCGCTAAATCCAAGAGGCTGAAATGTAATTTGCTTATATTAACCAGGCTATAAGTAGCGGAAATGGGCGGGGCACATGGCAAGAGGGACAGAAAAGTGGAACAAGAAAGTAATAAACTGGTGCCCAAGGTACAATAAATGAAAAAGAGGAAGACAATTTAGAAGGTGGATAAACCAAATTAGGGAAACAGCCGGTGGTACATGGCAGAGAGTGGCACAGTGCAGACAGGAATGGTGGGATATGGAGTAGGCCAAAAAAGGACACACATATACATAAAAAGAATGAGATGATGGAAATATAAATGTGTTTAAGTGTTAAAGTAAAAGAGGCTATTATTATTATAAATTAGGAGAAAAGAGAAACAATAGGCTGTTAATGGTAGGCAAAATAAAGATTTGTTTATAGTAGAGGTTTTTTTAATCTAGTATTTTATTGTGACGGTGGACCGCAAATTGGTCACAATTTCTCCGACCACTGGACCGTCGACATGAATTACATAATAATAATTTAGAAAAAAAAACTAATGAATCAAAGATAAATATAAAAAAAGATAAATAAATTTCTAAATGGACGGTGAAATATGAACAAATTTTAAACGAAAGTAAGAGCCCTGGCAGAACTTACTTCTCATACAATTTGGACATCTTGAACACCCGTAAACCGGTATTGGTGTGACATAACTGGCCGATGAACAGAAAGTACATTTGGCACATAGTGTTACACATATGTTGGGGACTGAAGAGGCACTCGTGCGCCTTTTTCCCTGTTTGTATAGCTTCTATCTGTTGGCTAACATCGTTGAATAACTCTTCTAGGAACTTTTGGGAATCCATCTAAAACAATATATATTACAAAAATACCGTCAAAACAGGTAATCTTATATCAACAAATTGGATATAAATAATTACATAATAAGTAACAAATAATAGAACATTTGTAAGTTTAACGAACAATACAAAAAGGTTTGTTAACCTTTATAATTCAGCCAACCCTTTTTTGAAGTGAAAACTTCTTTAGCGGCGTTCTACACTTTTTTGGAATGGGAAAAAACTCGCGTCAGGACAAATTCATAAGACGGATGTTTTAAAGGATTATGAACCTTCGTGCTATATAGTTACGGTTTTAATTCATTAGTCTCTTTCCTCAGATACATTGATGCATGTGAAATGGACCTTAAGTCAATAAATCAAGGTTCAAGTTTGCGAAACGTGTAAAGTTTTAATTGTATTTTATTTAATTTTAAATTTCTATTTTTTTTGTGAAACTTATGTTTACGTTAATTGCTCATACACATTATAAATAAATAAATAAAGCTTTATTATTAACAATTTGGTCAGACTGACGATGGATGGAGAGTAGACAGCTGGCGCGGCGTATTTAATGTAATATAAATTGTCATGTTTGTGGACGATAGCGCAATAAATAAATATTGTATTCTACTTTTATACTGATAAATAAAGAAATTCGTGCAAAATTATTCGCTAACCATTCCAAAATGTCAAAAATGCACAACGTTAATATTCAAAATTTCACTTCTGCCGGCACTCCCGGAGTGCAACCCGTCGTTTTTTTAACCCTTTTAGAAAATTCAGACGCCTTCAAACGTACCCATTATAACCATTGTACCCGGTCTGCTAGTAAAACATATAATATAGTTATATATTTTAGTAGCAGACCGGCCAAGCTTTGCTGTGCCTAAGGTTTTTGTTATATTACATAGTAGTAAACTATTCAAGGGAAACGGTAGAACATCAGTCATGGAGACCACCATGATTTATTGGTGGCTATGCCATTAAATTGTAGCTTATGTGAAACGTTGGTACTTTCTACACAGCGCCATCTGTTAGAATTGTGACTATCAAATAATAAACAAATATTTTGCAATAAAATAATATTGCGGGTATAAATTGAGATTGCTATCCTATCTTTTAAGTTAGATCAAACCGCACACGGTGTGCAAATTTGATTGAAATCGGTTCGGTAGTTTAAGAGTCCATATCAAGATATAATCAAGATATAATTCAGTTCACTCAATTTAAATTAATAATAAATTGTTGATTTTTGATCTCACTCTCACCTGTAGGGAGATAGATAGCCTTCAACTTCCATTTACTCACGGATAGATAAGAGTATAATAGTTTCCATATTACAATAGATAGATAGCAGTTATTTGCAGTTTAGCAACATAGGAACAATTAACCTAATTAAAAAACTTCATACATGCTTCATACTGACAATTTTGTGTCACGGTGCGCGCGCATCGTAAAATTTCACTCTAATCAATTTTTCATAACGCGCCTAAAAAAGTATAACTTCAAAAAACCTGTGTGTACTTATGTACACGCGTTAGAAGTTATTCTACGCGTTTCGCCTTATTCTACGTTTGTAGAAAAAACGACAATAACAATAGAAAAAATTTACGCTCATCATTTTTCCTAACGCGCCAAAAGAAGTATACCCTCAATAATATACTTACATCATTATGCCTTAAAAGATGCCTTATCAATTGACAACCAGCTCGAGTGGCTGAATGTCCATTACAGTTGGTTGACAGGTCTGTATGTGAGTATTTGTTGGAGGACGGCTTCAAATAGTTTATGATACGACCCGCCCATGCCTTGTGACCACTATCGTTTAGATTAAGTATTATTGTATCCGACTCCTGTAAAAAATGATTAGAAATTTAAAAAAACATTAAAAAAGTAAAAAATCATTTTAATAATAATAATAATATGATTGGACAATTTACACCAATTAACCTAGTCCCATGCTAAGCTGGTGAAGCTAGTGTTATTGGTACTAGGCAACGGATATACATACATATTATAGATAGACATATAAATACATATTTAAACACCCAAGACCTAAGCACAACACCAAATGCTCATCACATCGATGTTTGTCTCAGCCGGGAATCGAACCCGGGACCCATGGATTCGCAGTCAGTACTAACCACTAGACCAATGAGCCGTCGATGATTAATCAAATAGGTAACTTAATGTACAGTTATGACTCGTCAATAAGGAAATACATATTAATGCTTCTAATTTTACATTTACTGCCAGTTCTCAAATCAAGGGCGTAGATCGGATGAGAAGAACTGGCAATAAACTCTCCGCCACTCTTTTTAGTCGCCATTTTTTTTTACACAACGTTTGAAGTCAACTATTAGTTTCAAATCCAATGTAAAGTTTATCTAATGTCACACTCTCAATGCCAGAAGGCTCGCGAGTGCGCTGCCGACCGTTTAAGGATTGGTACGATCTTCTCATATCTTGATCTTTTCTTGAGTCCTAAATCGACTAATATTTTCAAATCCTGTGTAAATTGTATATTACGTCACTCAATTTAACTCTAACGTCGAAATAACTTGTGTTGTGTGATTTTAAACTCTACTACATAATGAATTAGGGACCGTTCAAGTATTACGTAACGCAATTTTTGGAGATTATTGACACCCCCCCCCCCATGTAACTCGCCGTAATGTTTTTCAGTACCCCCCCCAACTCGTTACGTATTACTTGAACGCCTTAACTTAAAATAGCTAATTACTAAAGAAATGACTGACTTTCAACTCACCTTCAAAACCGTCCGTATAACCTCCCAATTCCACGTATTCCCATCCTTATTCTGCATAACAAGCGAGGACCTAATCAAATTATCACTATCCCGTTCAAACAAGCTAAAAAACTTAGCCGATTTAGTCACTTTACTCACTGCGGCACTAGTCCGGGAACTAACACTTTTACTCTTCACTAACGCACTAACATTTCTGGACGCCACGTCCGGTCTAGATCCAACACTATGCCGCTTCGGTTCCCCTTCATCCGAATCGTTCAGAAATTCCATACTATCTTTCTGGACGTATTTCGGCTTCATACTGGCGTTGTCCTTCTCTTTTCTGCTCTTGGAGACGTCTGTTTTGGGTCTATATGCTCCACTGCAGTACTTTATGATGTGGTCTAGGAAGAGACTGTTGCTGGCAGGACGAGCTTCTAGCATAGAATGCAGTCTTTGCAACGCTGCGACCGCTGCTAATGCTTGAGGCTTTCCAGCTGAAGCCTGCGACACTAATAATGGGAAGTGCAGGTGTAATGTTGCATATTTGAGGGGGTATCAAGATGTGGACTAAGTGTAATAGTTGACCTAATAATACTGTCGCCCTGACCGAGATAAATGTATCACTCGTTACAATCACTTCAGCTAAACCATCCAAGAGACCAGCCTGAAAATATTCAAGAAATTTATAGATATTTGAAGCTATTGCATACATTTTTATCGCGGGCTTTGAGCGCGGGGCCTGAATCAAGAAATTCCGTAACGAAAATAAACCTAACACACGATGACGTAATAGGTGCGGTTAGAGCGGGATAGAACGCATACTGCGTCTCACATCGGTCTAAAGTGATCGGTGACGTAGCGCAGGTGCGTTAGAGTGGGATAGAACGCATACTGCGTATTCACATTTCTCTGAAGAGATCGGTGACGTATCGTAAGGGCGGCCGGTGCAGCCGGTACGAGTTAAAGTGAGACAGACTATATAGGCGTGTTAGTCTGAGTCTGGTTGAACGGCATATGCCCCGCGCCACCATATTTGTTGTTAATTCGTTTGTTGTCGAATGTATGCCGTTCAACCAATCAGCGCGCGAGGTGCGTTCCGTTTCACAATGTGACGATTTCACTTCGATAGATTACAATCTACCGAATACGTTATATTGTAAGCAGTACGTTGAGCTTCACAATCTTTCGACAGTTCACAATCTCGCGAGATAGATTACAACCTAACGGTATTTACAATTTTACGGTGACATATATAAGGCGCTACTTATTCTTTCTTTATATTTTTTTTTTTTTTTTTTTTTTTTTTTTTTTTTTTTTTTTATTTTTTTAAAAGTATTTTTATTTTAAAGTAATTTTTAAAAAAAGAAATGTATGTATAAGATAAATAAATTCTCTCAAATTCTCAATTCTATTTTTTCAATTTGCTATATTCCTGCCGCGATAAAACAGATAAAAATATTTTTGACGTATCTTAAAATTGTACAACGCTACAATCTTCGTCTAGCAAAAAAATTTTAGTTTACAAATTTTAATTTCAAAAATAGCCGTAGAAATTCCCATATACAATTTATGAAATTTAAATAATTGGGAGGGAATAAAACGCAACAAGCATGTAATATATTTACCTCTAGAAAGCACTGAAGCAAGAGGGCAAGATGAATTTCAATTATATCGGGCCCAGTGGCGCCCAAGTGGGGGAGGATTGATATTCCTTCGGCCGCTACAAAGTCTTCGTTTAAACGCCAAGAGTCCTGAAAATTACTTTTTTTTTAAATGGCACACTAACGAAACACATACAAACACTATTACATAGAACACATGACATAGAAAACAAGATATGGACATGCATGTGCATCAATAACAAGTGTGCACAACATTTAAAGAGAAACATTACAATGATGAAGAGAAAATAACATTAAAAGTAAAAAACAAACTAGATTAAAAACTATATATATTATTATTATATTTTTCTATATTCATTTGTATAAAAAATACAAAAATAAAATCAAGGTATTTATCTAAAATTAAAAAAAAAACCATATCAATGCCTTTTTTGGTATGGTATGGTCACAGAAAAAAAGGCTTAATAAATAAAAAAAAATATTGAGTCTTAATACAAAATCTTAATTTAAAATCGAAACGCCAATTCGAAGGTTTACAGACTTAACAATGATATGAGAGAGAGATTGCGTGGGTGTGTATTTGTGTGTGTAACTGAAGTATGTGTGTTAAATCGGCTTGATTTAGTGACATTAAATGTCTAAATAGTGTTTTATGGATAAATTTTTTAATAAAATAAATTAATCTGTTATATTCACCTGAAAATCTGACGGATCCACAGCATCCAAGGCAACAGAAATCTCGTCAGTCCACTCAGGCTGACGCAATCCCACTAACTCATACAGCAGATCGAGGATTGCTTTCTAGAAGTAACATGAAGTAAGAATGAGATATTGAAAATATCTAGATTTAAAAGATGTAAAGTTAATTTGAAGTCTCGAACTAGCGGTTTTAATTTTCACAGCATTTGTACGCTCGTTTTTCGAAGGACGCTAAGTCGAAACTAGCTAAAGTCTAAAACAAGTTTTGTTCGCAAAGATATTTCATTACATAATTAATTTGGACCTAATTTCTCTAACCCTTTGTATACTCACTCGGACCTCCAACCGTGGTAGATAGAGAGCTGCGACCAACGCCTTCAAGCCTCCAGCTGCTTGCGGATGACAAAAATGCAAGAGCCCCGGCCAACTTCGCAAAACGCATAGTAACGCTAGCCGACTACATGTAAAACGCATTTCGCGTTCATCTCTGTAATAAAATAAATTGTGCGTGTACTAGGTGTACACACGTAAGAAGTGAAACTTCTTTATGATCTTATTTTTCGAAAAATGATCTACTATATGCAAATTTACAGAAATTCGTTAAATTAGATAAAGTTTAACAAAAGGCTTTTATTATCATAGACATGAATACAAATATTTCATTTTACCTTATTACTACGAAGATTATTATAGAATTTCATTAATTGTGATAGAATTATTACTATCATTGAAAAACGTGACGATTTGCTACAAAATTTCTCCCATACGTCGGTAAAGAAGTTTCATTCCAACGCCGATAAAGAAGTTTGACTTCAAAAAGCAACATGGCGCGTAACCGAAAAATGTGACGCGTAACGAAAAAATGTTACACTAAATTTTTTTCCAACCTCGATAAAGAAGTTTCACTTCAAAAATAAATATGTGAGGGAATGTTCTGATCGAGTCAATTGACCGTTGATATTAATTGTTGCTTTGGTTACACATTTAGATTCCTCCTATTACTTATTATTTTTTTATTATATATAATGATATCTCCTCTCCATACTAAATGAAAACTAAAAGAAAACTCACCTGCTAGTATCATTCCCAGCCGGTCTAAAATGGAAGTCACAGTATGGAGAATTAAGGCATGTCAAATCGACTCTGGCATTATTTCTTGAATTTGGATCATTTATTATATGTAATAATACTCCACAGAGCGCTTCAGCCATTCGTGGTGTCGCACATTCGGCCAAATGTCTAGTTACTGCGGTCACACCACCACAGGATATAAATAGATCCGGATTCAATACACCTTAAAAAAATCACGTTTACATAAACGTCGTATATTTACATTACAAATTTAACTTTGTATATTTCAATCGACACTCGCACACAACAAGAACTGGTCGTTCCGCACGTATCTGTGCGTGCGCGCACGCAACTTTGAAGTATGCTTAACTCTTTATATATAACTAGTGGACCCGACAGACGTTGTCCTGCATTATATTTCAAGCGATTAGGATATTAAGCAAAGTATGAAGTACCGCCTGCAGTGCCAACTGCCGGGCTAATTTGTGAATCTAAATCAACTAAGGCTCCACCCAAACACAATAAAAATCATTCATATCGGTCCAGCCGTTTAAGAGGAGTTCACTGACATACACACGTACATAATTATATATCTAGCTATCCTATCTTTTAACTGCACACGGTGTGCAAATTTGATTGAAATCGGTTAAGTAGTTTAGGAGACCATAGCGGACAAACAACGTGACGCGTAATTTATATATATTAAGATTTCGAATCGTAAACCATTAAATTAATTTTCATACAGGTAATTATTAATTTTAGGATATCACGAGAACCGATTAAACAATTATGACGTGTAATTCTCATTCGTTATAAAATTGTGTATTTCTGTACATATACAATTCTTCTGTAAGTGTATAATTAAATTTTACCTAAATGGTTGGACCGATTTAAATATTTTTTGTGTTGAAGTGGATTCGAAAATTGTTTAGAACTACAATTAGATGATTTTTTTTAATGGTGTTATTGAAGTGTAGTGAAAGTGAAAAAATACTAGAAGCAGAATTGTATAGCAGCTCCAATATTTACTATCAACATATATATAAAAAGAGGGTGCGTGTACTTATGTACGTGCGTAAGAAGTTATACTTCTTTGGCAATTGGCATTATTAAAAATAGTTTTGATTGCATGCAAATAATTAATTACAATTAAATAATCAAAGACTGGAAAAGGAGTCATTATAGTCAATAAAGTTCAGTTTACATTGGAAAAATTAAATAAATAAATATTTATTAATAATATATTTATTATTATTTTCTAATATTAATTAATATTGATTTAAATATTCAATTTAAATCACTTCTGATTATAATTCAGACGCACAAATTCGCACTTGTATAATGAAAACACGTGTTTTAAATGTAGAAACTCAAAGCATGTGGATAAATATTATAATTATAAATACACAGTGAACAGAGGCGGTGCGTGCCAACATGCGCCACTAACTTCATTCTGGTAATTTTGTGTAACGGTGCGCGCGCATCGTAAAATTTCACTCTCATCAATTTTTCATAACGCGCCTAAAGAAGAAATAACTTCAAAAACAATTAACTCACATATTTCAGCAAGTGTAGCAATTGCGGGTCTTGACAATCTATCACCGGAACCATCGCCCGCGCTGCCCGCGCGAGCAACAGAAGCAAGACAACGAAGTAGCCCTTCGTCAATATGAGCCGCTCGATAACGCTTCATAGACTGATCTATTCCCCCGACCACTGCGATAACTCTTCGAACCACTCGCAGTGCTTGAGCGCGTTCCTCTTCATTGCGAAGCATTAAGTCCATAGATCTAGAAAAAGATAGATAAAAAATAAGTTAAAACTAACAGAGGTATCAATATTAATTTTAAATTAATTACTTAAATCCGTTCAAGAATGTGATGATCTATATTGTGTAATATATAATGTTATCAATAATGTCCTACACGTTACAATAATCATTAGCAATCAACTTTGAAAGTTACTACATTATGTTTAAAAATAAAATAAAAAATAAATCAGTAGCGCTACAACCTCTTTAGGTCTTGGCCTAAGATTTTTGAATCTGTTTCATGATCATTTTTAAATCTAATAGGCAAGTAAGTGATCAGTCTCCAGTGCCTGACACACGCCGTCGACTTGACACGACACACGATGTCGGTTTCCCCATGATGTTTTCCTTCACCGTTCAAGCAAATGTTAAATGCACTCATAGAAAGAAAGTCCATTGGTGCACAGCTGGGGATCGTACTACGACCTCAGGGATGAGAGTCGCACGCTGAAGCCACTAGGCCAACACTGCTATACTGCTGCTCACTGCTCTCTTACATTATGTTTAATGTTTGTTAATTTGAGGACCAAAACTATGGTAATAGTAGTAGTAATAAACAGAGTTTAGCATTTATAAAATTCAATTTAATTTTTTATTCATTTAGTTATTCACAAGAAACACAATCTTGTCCTAAAAATTGGCCCTAAATCAACAAAGCATAAAAAACAGGCATAAGATATTAATTAGGAAAAATAAGCTAAAATTTATAACATGAAAAATTTACTGATTATTATAGGCACTAACAAATAGTAGAACTTGTCAGTTCATTCAACGGACAATGAGATAGGTCTGTTATTTGTATACCTATGTAATTAGTTGACTAATGTAATACGGCGAATAATATGTGCCCTTTTTAGAAGGTTAGTCCTAGCTGTGGGCACATGTCTTACGACATAATTTAATACAGAAATTTTCACATTAAGTTACCAAAGTTCCAAGCATTACATTTTGAGATATATATAAATGCATATGTAAAGTTAAAAATATTAAATCATAAAATAATTACCTTATTATGAGGTATGGCAGTTTCAGAGAGTTAAATGTTGCAACATCGCTGTCATTTTGAATCAGGTATCTTAGCACTCTTAAGGCTGTTGCCCTCATGAGCATGGACTCGTCCACTAAACTGACCCGAATACTAAAAAAAATAAATTATAATAAAGTAAAAATGGTACATTCATGGTAATTTCATGTATTATAGTAGTAATAATATAGTATAAAAATAATAGTATATTAAACATTTAAGATGCTTCCATCAATAGATGAATTCAAAATTTTAGTAAAGTGTATCAGTAATTAAATATTATTTATACTTCTTTATTTATTTCTCCTTCTACAATATTTTTTTTTATTTTTTTATATAGTTTAGGGACTAACAAAGCCCAAAAAACACAAAATTTCTGACAAAGTCTGGTAATCTTAGTAAATGACCACCAAAAACTAAAACCACTCAGCTATTGTTAATAACAGGGCTGGTAGGGTAAGATCTAAGCAAATTAATATATAAATTCACAAATAATGCTAAATTATTTCATTATATATATTTTAGATTACCCACCCTTAACCTTTACATCTTTTAGAGACAAAATCTTACAACATATATTTTTCATTAAGTTAATTTAGTTTTTTATCCAAAACTTTACACTTGAATTAACTTAACTTTACACTAATATGTTTTTTTATCCATTGAGGTTCTACAATATTTCTTTAGCATACGCTAAACACTGCAAGTTAAATCCCAGCTAGTTATAAGTCATTCAACTTTATAATTTGTGTTGTACAGGATTTTTTTCAAATTAATATTCTTGGGTAAACCCAAGAATATGAATGTGATGTTAAAAAAGCTAGTCAATAAAACAAATAACTTACCATGTCATTAACTCATCAGTTGTAAACCCTAAATTATTTCTATGTTCTTTGCATAAATGAACCAATGCAGTGAGATATGAGACTCGAATACTTTCAGAGCTACATTTTTGTGTAGTCCGCAAACCTGACCTAAATTCTGTAGGAACATTCTTGGTAGTAGGTGAAGGTTCATGGTGTTTTTTTAAATATAAACCTTGAATGATATCAATAATATTTTCTTCAGGTGTTTTATTTTTAGTGTCTAACCTAAATGAATCACCACCAGGCTTGCCTGAAAATTATTGATTAATGTTTACACTAAATAACAATAAAAAAATTTGAAAGATAACTACTTGAAATAATTACATTTATGTATTTCAGAGATATAAAAATATGTTGTTATGAAATATTAAAAAAGGCGAATATTTACCTTTTCTTCGACTGAGTCTATTTTCAAACGTAGCCATCATAACATTTTTCACGGCATATTTTCTTAAACTCAGTTATTGTTGAATTACTGTTTAATATATTGTAATGAAGTTGTAATTTCCTTAAAACATTTATTAAATGCACAACTACTTAATTAATAAAAACATTGTTTAATTTCAAAATACTAGTTAATTTATTTTTTTAAGAACGTAGGTATCATGCGACGCATTGTAGTCTGTCAAACTTCAGAGTCAGTTGTCAATATTCATTATTCATTCAAAATCATAACTTTTCGACGATCTGCGCTTTTGACATACGAGTCAAATGAAAATAATGAATATTTAGACAAAGCCTGTCACGACGATATCTTTTTGAGTTGAGTTTAGATATAATTTAGATGTGGATTTTTTATCAATTATTTACAGTACTTACTGATAGAAAATATGTATATAAATAAATTAGTCATCTCAATACCTTTATAAATAATTTATTTAATGAGTCGTATATATCATTTAAAAAAATAGGGACTCCTACCAAAAATGCAATAATACCCATAATCCAAGGTGTCAATTTTTTTTCCATAAAATCTGTTTTGGCGTGCGCTGTGGAAACAATTGACGATAGAACAATCAAATGTACAGAAACAGAACGTAATAATTAGGGATGTGACATTCTGCATAAAAAAATCGATTTTTTATTAATCGATTATTTTTTTAGCATGAAAAATCGATTAATAAATAATCGATTTTTCTTTAAAAAATAATCGTTTTTTTTTATTAATCGACTTTTTCCTAACTTTTGAATTAATTTCAAAATAAACACCCTAAATATTTTATTTTTCATGTTTTTTTGAAGTTATACTTCTTTAGGCGCGTTATGAAAAATTTATGAGAGTGAAATTTTACGATGCGCGCGCACCTGTGACACAAAATTAGGAGTGTGATTATAGCGTGCGCGAGCGAGATAGGAATAAGACAATCTACAAGTAAAAAAGAAATAGAATATGCGTGAAGTTTGTATGCCAAGAATTTTGAATGACCATAATGACATTTGTCATTTACCTTTTAAACAAATAAAGGAGTTTTAATTATTTTTTCAAAGAAATTTAGCAATGCTTTTTTGAATTATATATAATCAGAAGTGATTTAAATTGAATATTTAAACCAATACTAATTAATATTTGTGAAAAAACTGTGCTCATCAACCTTCCTAAGTGCTTCATTACAATTGAGGTTAACTATCAGTTTGTATTATTATTATCGAGTAATGTTTTGATTAAAAAAATTACCACATTGTTTAATCAAAACATGTAATTTTTCTCTAGCAAATATAAGGACAAGAGACAAAAAACAATTGATGAATCAGTGTAAGTGCACTAAATTGAATACAAAAAAAAGAGTTGTCATCTTATCGCTGTGAAACATCAAAAACTGGAGGTGGAACAAAGCCAAACTATTTTTAATAATGCCAAAGAAGTATAACTTCTTACGCGCGTACATAAGTACACGCACCCTTTTTTTTAAATTAAATATAAACAATAGAAATTATAAACCCAAATTAACGTTTAAGAATAATCAAAATCGAAATTAACTTAATCTCGTTTTGTAGATTTTAGGTGAATTTTGATAAATGCTGAGTCTATGCCTTTTCAGTAGCACATTACAGTATTTTTGTTGTCTTTTTAATTGTATGTAGTCTTGTGCTGCTGAAAAAATTTATTTTACTTTTAAATTATAGTGTTCCATTCAAACTTGAGTTTTTGTAAAATTAACTGGGTTTTATCATCCTTTCGATGTTTTACAAAAAAACAACAATGCATCAAGTACATCTTCAAAGAATCGGATTCAATGTATCGCATTATAAACATCGTTGTATATCGAATATCCCGAATAGTTCGAGGTCCGGGTTATAAAATACCAGACATAATGTCGGGAGGTGGCAGATAAAAACTCGACTATGATTGATTTTCAATTATAAAAATAATCGATTATTTTAAATATAAAAATCGCGTAAAAAAAATCGATTTTAATCGATTTTTTTAATAATCGATTATTTTTTTCACATCCCTAAAACGTATCAATATCTACAAAAATAATGTTTTTCCCATGGGCTATCCACTATAGACTATTGTATGTTGGCCTATAGTCCAGTCAAAATAGGCATTTGACTTAGCCAAAATTCGCATAGAGCTGAAAATTGGCAGACACGTTAAATACATCATTATAAATGAAATGTCAAAAATCCCCTTCGATCCTACTTCTGCAAAAAAATTTATTCAAGGTCTAAAGTATAAAATTAGGGTTTTTTCCATTTTTCTCGAAAACAGTTAGTATTATCGTGAAAATAGATCAGACAAAAGTTGTAGATCATACAATTTTCTACAAAAATGGTTCAGTCACTTTTTCTCTTACGACTCACCATTCATGAGATATCGCGGTTTTAATCATTAGAAAATTCATATTCTACATAATATGCACACATTTCCGCACCACCTATGAGGTAATGTACTTGGCGCATTTTTTTTAACGTGGTTTCCCAGTAGGTATACTCCACGATCTATTGTAATAAAGAAAGTTTGATCAGATCGTATCCTATTAATTGAAAGAATAGTAATATTGCTAATGATTAAAGTGGAATAGGTTGTTTTTTTTCTACATGTCATTATATAAGATAATTGTCTAATTCTACTTCAACAATTATTTTTTCGTCTTCATTCTCTTCTTCTTGCAGAATTTCTGTTTGCTGTTCTAAGAAAAGGGATGCATCAATTGTCTCATCATTAATATCATAAATATCTTCATCTGTTGTATTTGTTTCAATATTGGAGCAAGTCTGACCCTGACAATTGATGCATACTGGTGAACAAAATAATCCTACTTTTTGACAGCCACAATTCTTACTACAATCCGTCTTGCATTTACAAAAAATAGTATTAAGTAGTTTTTCTGGAGCAGGCGGGAGTAAAGTTTGAATTGGCTCCAAATAATTATCTGTTAATTTCCAACCCCATTCTTCTGGGTCCAGCTCATTGCCTAGCCACACTTGAACTTGATAATACACACGATACAAGTGTTGAAAGGCAGAAGCAGATGTTGGAGGCAGACAAGACAACTGTACTGTTTTATTGTTCCATGCAGATTTTACAAACTTCAAATATCTATATTTGTCTATGGAATCAATTTTTTTTGGAGCACCATACATTGCAAGAAGAAAACGAATTCCATTTGTAACGATGTCGTGTGGAGAAGAGTCAATCTTTGTGAATACTTCTGCGCAATGAATTAAATCATTACGTTTTTCAAACAATTTAAATACTGATGTTTTACCTCTTTTAAAAATTGCTGATGTAGTATCACAACCAGTTATTGCATGTAAAAATGAGCTTGACATTTCGGATATGCAGTCAGACTTTGTGATGAATATATTGTTGATTGTACTTGAGCTTTCCCAGGTTTTAAAAAGTAAATAATTTTATCATTTGGAGTCCGTGCAGTCAGTAATATCAACAAATCAACATCTTCCCCAACAACGACAGTTGTATTTGAACTTTTCCATTGTTCTATTGCTGTTTCAATTATAAGGACATCAGCATCATTATCAGCTTGTTTTATTAAAATACCAGCAGCTGTAAATTCTTCACATAGCATTAAAATGAAGCGAGACTTATTGTGAGTATTTGCAAGAGTAGTCTTATATTTTAAAATCCTCATTTAATTTATACAAGTTTTATTGTGTAACACAAACGAATAGTTTCTTATTTTCATTTATATTGAACGTCCGGTGACGTATACAGACTGCATTTTAGTGCATATTATGTAAAATATGAATTTTCTAATGATTAAAACCGCGATATCTCATGAATGGTGAGTCGTAAGAGAAAAAGTGACTGAACCATTTTTGTAGAAAATTGTATGATCTACAACTTTTGTCTGATCTATTTTCACGATAATACTAACTGTTTTCGAGAAAAATGGAAAAAACCTTAATTTTGTACTTTTGACCTTGAATAAAATTTTTTGCAGAAGTAGGATCGAAGGGGATTTTTGACATTTCATTTATAATGATGTATTTAACGTCTCTGCCAATTTTCAGCTCTATGCGAATTTTGGCTAAGTTATGACTTATTTTTGTCTATTTTGACTGGATTACTATCCCGAGTCGGACCTAAAAAACATGAAATTATTTTGCTGCCACGAAACAAAACTACGTCAAATGTTGTGTATAGGGAAGTTCTAAGACACTGAAGTTCTACAAATAAATATCTTGTCTAATATTATAGAAGAAAGTTTTGCATTTTGAATTTTTGTTTTTGTTTAAAAAATTTATCAAACTAAAAATTGGATAGAAATTTAAAAAAATATTCTTAATTACTATTGAAAAATTCTTGATCTCAAATAGAATCAAGAATTTCTCAATACCTGTACAGTATTTTTAAATTTACAAATGTCGGAAATTCTAAGTAAATTATGTTACGAATTTAAAAATGCATTATATAATAGTCGTTGTAAAGTAAAATCTGTATATTGATTAGATTATGAATGTACGTGTGTATTTAATTATTGGGCAAACGGCCAGGAGGAATACCGCTGCCCATAAGCCCAGAGGGCTCTCGGCCAGGAGAAATACCGCTGCCCATGAGCCCAGAAGGCTCTCAAATGTTAGTGTGAATCTAATAATCTGAAAACTTTTATGATAACAAAAATATATCTACAGTCCGACTTTCCACTGCCACAAGATCGGTATCTACGCGAGTAAAGCCGCGGGGCATTGCTGGTACTCGTTAAGTTAGGTGAATGTCGTTATTTAACATACAATAAATGTTATGCACTATGACATCGTAGAAGCTGACCTTGACCAGTTAGCAATGTGTTATTTATAAAAAACAAAAGGTGACGGGATTTGGACGTTATAAATCTCAACTTTTGATATAAAAGGAGGTGAATAAATAGAATAGTTTTATATTCACCTCCGAAGATCACCAAATATGAGACAAGTTGGTAAATATTTTAAAATTATTATTAAATAAGTTTTGTGACGACGTATAAGTTTATTAATTTAAAATAATATTTGTTCGGATTCCGTTGTCATGTTGACATGTCAAGATGGTCTTGCGACAAATTTAAGTTTGAAAAGAACTCAGGACTCATAAATTATTATATTATAACTTTAACTTTTCGAAGTTGGTGTTTTTGTTGTTGTTGGTGGTTATTTATATTGAAAAAAATTTAATCTCTAGAACTGTAAACTTTTTTTAAAGTAGAACATTGTTGGATATTTCCATAAATAACACTACATTTTATTAAGTACAGATTATTGTTCTGGCCGTTGTCAATTGTCATCGCCACAGTGGCGGGAGCAGCCGTCCCATCCAAATACTGGAAAACCAAACATCACTACTATTCCCCTACCGAAGTACTCAATTTGCGCATTGACGTAGATAACATTGGACTCGGAAACTACAGATACGAGTGAGTTTTGTTTTTAAAGTTATGGTTATTTGGTCTATAATGTTTGATCTAGATTTCCAAATTACATTCATAGAATCTAATCTCGAGGTGTGCTTTTAAACAACTGTTATATTCTAGCTTGTTAACTATTCAAAATGGTCTAATTGTATTTGCAAACAGATTAAAACGGCTTCTTAAAGTCGAATCATTAAAATTTATTTGAATTCATAATTTGATATTGTTAGTAAATGTAACATGCTCGAAAATACACCAAAAACTACACAATTTTTAGAACTTATGCTAGAAAACAGATTAACCCAACACATTAAGGAAGCAACACACTTTACACAAACCTCATCAACATGTCTAGATCTAATATTTATAAATTTCATTGACAAAAACTTACACATATCAGGGGCCTTAGTCAAGATGCCTTAACAGTAGTGTATGTAGAAAGTCGAAAACTTAATTTGTATGGAAATGACAGTTCGTGTCGAAAAGTTTTCATACAAATTTAGTTTTTGACGTTCTACATACACTACTGTTAAGGCATCTTGACTAAGGCCCCTGTTAAGGACTTCGGATTTACAAATCATCTATCTACAGTCTTAAATATTAAAATCCCAAAACTCTCAAACAATAAAAAATGGTTTATAACTAAAAGATTATATAATGATAAAAATATAAACCTTTTTAAGTCACAACTTGTTGAAATAAATTGGTGTGATGTAATTAAAGAAAATAATAATATAAATGAAAACTATAATGCATTTCATAACATGAGACAAATACTTTAAATAAATGTATACCCAAAACAAAAATAAACCTCAAAACTACACCAAAAAAACTGGCTAAAGGTATAAAAAGGTCATCTAAAAATAAAGTATTAAACATTTATATTAAAAAATAATAAAAAAATACTATCAGAATACTATAAAAAATATGAAAAAGCTACTTAAAACTATTGTAAATAATTCCAAAAAACTTAATTACATAAAAAAAATGAAAAAGTCTAATAATGTCATAAAAACAATGTGGAATGTAATAAATGAGCGGGCGAATAAAAAACCATTTAAGGAAAAACATAATGTAGAACTACAGATTTACAACGTAAAATATACAGAACCAAAACAAGTAGCTAACGCCTTCAATAACTTTTTCGCAACTATCGGAGAGACTGTAACTTCTTCACCGTCACTATCGCACGCTCGCCATTCTTCATATCAAGCAGAGCATACTTTTTTTCTCAGTCCTGTGCAACCCCTAGAAATATTTAATATATCAAAAAACCTCAAAAACAAACATAGTCATGGAATTGACGAACTTCCCCCAACTCTCTTCAGAGAATGTGCAGAACTGCTGACCATGCCTCTATGTATGTTAATAGATCAATCATTTAGTGAAAGCATTTTCCCAGACTTATTGAAAATTTCTATAGTTAAGCCCATTCATAAAAAGTAATTTAAAAACAAATCCCAATAATTACCGCCCAATTGCCCTTTTACCAACAGCTTCAAAAATATTTGAAAAAGTTATGTGCGATCGCATCTATCAGTTTTGTGAAAAATTTAAACTATTCGATAAGTCCCAAAACGGCTTTCGAAGACATAGATCAACCACTTTGTCCGTCTTTAAATATATTCAAGGAGCACTTGACATGATTAATAACAAACAATACGCAATAGGATTATTACTCGACATGACGAAAGCATATGACAAAGTTCAATTTGACATACTATTAGATAAACTATACAATATTGGAATTCGCGGTGACACTCATGTGTGGTTCAAATCATATTTATTCAATAGACAACAGCAAGTTGAAATAGAACATTTCGATCACAAATCTTGCGAAATTCAACACATTAGATCTGAAAGTAGAAGGCTGAAAGCGTCAATTCCTCAAGGAAGCGTGATAGGATGCCTTCTATTTTTGATCTACATAAATGACCTTCCTAAAGTGATGCATGAGCCTTGTATTTTGTTTGTTGATGACATTTCGATATTGATATCAGGTGAAAATAAATTAGAATTAAATACAAAGCTCCAAATGACTAAAGATAAAGCGGATAGCTGGTTAAGACTTCATAATCTGGAAATAAACTATGAAAAAACTAAACTAATGACATTCCACCCCTATCAAAAAACTCTCTTTTGAACCTTTTCTATGTTATAATGGTTATAACATAGAAAAGGTTCAAAAGTTCACTCTATTAGGTTTAGACATAGACTCCCATATAAACTGGAAATATCACGTAAATAAGGTTAGATTAAAACTGTCTCGGTTCGCATATGCACTTCGCGAAATTAAAAAATCCACAGATATGAAAACAGCTCTAGTCACCTACTACGCATATGTTTACTCATGGTTAAGCTATGGTGTTATCTTATGGGGTAGCAGTGTAGATGCCACTGCCGTATTTACAAGCCAAAAAAAAATTCTGAGAATTTTAGTTAATATAGGA